>JAIVFJ010000033.1:0-347500 GCA_025765615.1 Zopfochytrium polystomum
AAAAAAAAAACAACACACACCAAGGGTAGGGAAGTACTTTTGTCTCTACCGGCGGACGAACGCTGTGAAAAGCGCGCTGGCGCCCCTCACCCTGCCGAAATCATTTGCCCCCTTGCCTCGCGTTTAGAAGGATCTCTGGTGGAAGACACGGAGCAACCAAAAAAAAAAAAAAAAAAAAAAAAAAGAGGAAAAAAAGCAAACAATACATTACAAAAGCAGTTTCGCATTTCCCCCTCCTGAACGCCGCCCGCTTCGCGCGGCGAGACAACGGCCCAGTTGTACGCGGCGGGTTTGCGGTCCTTTACCCATTTTTTTTTTTTTTGTGGTGCTGCAGAGCGGCTTTCTCTCTGTCGTTCTCTCTCTCTCTCTCTCTCTTTCTTTTTATTTGGCAGGCAGCACAGTCGCAAACAGCCAGTTTCATTCGCTGATTGAAGCCACCGAGGCACCACAGAACGAGGGCCGAATTGAATTGTTTTGAAAGAAGGATCAACCGGCCCCTGTCACACAACAAACAAACAGATTGGCGCTGAGTAAGGAAAACGAGTTTGGAAGAAGAGAGAGAGGTGTGCATTTCAAAAGGGGGCTGCGAATAAGTTGTTGTTTGGAAAGCGGGACTGCGATTAGTCGCAAGGTTTTGGTTTTGGTTGATTGTTCGGTTGTCTCTTCTCAGCTCTTGTCTCTCTCTCTCTTATTTTCCAGATTTATCGGCGGGGGACCGACACCCACGAAGCTGGAGAAAGAGACAAGCTGACAGTTATTTTTTTTTTTTTTGTGTTTTTTTTGTCTTTTTGGTTTGCGCGAGACAACGCTCAGGAAAAAGGGCGATGGCACGCTGGCAGGCGCAGACTCGGCAACAGGCAGACAGACAGACTGAAAGGTGAAGAAGAAGAAGAAGAAGAAGAAAGAAAAAAAAAACAACCAACAAAAACAAAAGCATAAGAGAAACGTGTTGGCAACAATGGTGCGTTTATATAGTGCAGCATGTTGTAATGTGTGTGTGTGTGAGTGCGTGCGGGCAGAGAGGGCGAGAGACAGACAGTGAAAGGGGTAGAGGAAGAAAACAAAGAAAGAAACACAGCACTGCCTGTGCTCGCACATTTCGCTGCACAACACTCCGACGCGACTACGCGGGCTGGCTGGATCCGGCCTTAACAAGCACGCACTCACCACACACACACACACACACGACAAAGAAGCAGAAGAAATAGAAACGACGATGCCCGCAACAGCTGCAACGGGGAAGGGCGGCCGTCCTTCCTCGTTGTCGCTTCGTCCGACGCAAACGAAGCGGCAGTGGCAGCAGCAGCTGAGGCAGCTCGTGTTACAATCCCTCCCTCCGCAACGCTGCAACTGCCGCCGCCGCCGCCCCAGCCAGCACCATCCACTCCCTCCGCCTCCTCCTCCCGCAGCTCCGACTCTCCCTTTGCGTCAGTGACGGCAGCACCAGCAGCAGCAGCAGCAGCAGCAGCATCAACAGCGAGTCGCCTCCTGGCGGTGCCTGGCGTGGTTGTTGGGGTGAGTTGTTGCGGTGCACCACCGCCTCCTCCTCCGTCCTTGTGGGGGTCTCTCTCTATCTCGCTCTGTCCCTCTCCCTGTCACTCTCTCTCTCTCTCTGTGCTTGTCCGCCAGCCAGCCCTCCAAAAGGAAAAAAAGAGAGAGAAAATGGAAAAAATTGCCCGTCGAAAATCTCAAAGCGATCTCAAACCCCACTCACTCACACTCGCTCACACAAACCCACAACAACAAAAAACAAACGACCCCGGCCCAGGCGCCTTCTCGGCACGGCTCCTTCAATTCGGCCACCACCGCTGATTCGTCCTCGACCCTCCTGGGCCCGCCGCCGCCGCCGTCGCCCGTCGTCCGGCCGATCTACACCCTCGAAATCCCCTTCTTCCCCGACTGCACCAACCTTCCTGCACTCGCAACACCAATCTTCGTCGTCCTCGCTCTTCCCGATCGCGCCGGCGGCCGACCCCAGGATGGCCGCCGCGATGATGCACTACAGCCGCAGCAGCAGTTTTGCAAGCAGCCGCCGCAGCAGCTACATCGAGGCCGCCGCCGCCGCCGCCGATACCACCACCACCACCACCCCCCCCGCACATCTCTCCTCCTCCGCCGACAATCTCCCCTCCCCCGCCGCCGCCGCCACCGCCGCCACAATCGCAGCAGCAGCAGCAGCAGCAGGAGACCACAGCCACAACAACAGCAGCCTTGGCACCGCGGCGTTCGGGCTGACGCCACCGGAGATCACGGCGGCGGTGGACGCGCGCGACACGGCGCTGCTCGAGGAGCGGTGGGGAGGGGTCGTGGGCGTGGCGATGAGGCTGAGGACGGACCCGGAGCGCGGACTGTCGGAGGCGATGGAGCCTGCAACGCTGGACGGCGTCGGAGCGCCGTGGTGGGCGGCGGCCGCGGCGATGGCGGCGAGAGCGAGAGGAGGAGGCGGGGGCGGCCGGTCCGCCCTTTCTCACCACCACCATTTCAGCAATAGTAGCAGTAGCAGCAGCAGCAGTCAGCAGCCGCTCTCTCAGGCGGGCGAGCGACGGCCGTCGTCGCTGACCTTGGTTTGTCTCGCGCGCCACCCTCTGTCTCTGTCTCTCTGTCTCGTCCCTGCTCTTCTCTCTCTTTCTCTGCTCTCTCTCCTGCTTACCGATCTGAACGCTCCGTCTGTCTCCAGCCTTGTTCCCTGCCATCCCTCCATGCTCTCTCTTGAGGCGATTTGTCCCTTTGTTTTCACCCCATGCAAGCACATTCTCTCACTCGATGTTGTCTCTTCACTCGGATGGCCGTCACGAGTGCTGTCTGTCTGTCCCTCTGCCTCCCCCACTGTCCATTCGTTCGTTGCGCAGTCCTCTGCATTGGCGGCATACCATGCATGCTTGCCAAATCGGGACCATGTTGTTCCTTGCCTTTTTTGTCTCCACCGCCCTTGTCTCCTCTTCTCAACCGTGTCTCTCGATCTGACCAACCCACCAAACCACCGAAACCGCATCACAGGGCGCGGCGAGCCAGCAAAAAGCAGCAACAACACCTACAATGACGACGAACAACCGCCACTACGCCAAGAACGGCGCCGTTCCTGCCGACTCAACGGTCGCGACCGCCGCCGACCCCGATACCCGATGCCGAGATGGGCCGCACGCCCGCGGCGGCGACCGACTCGTTCCTCGTCCGCAAGTCCGTCTTTGGCGAGAACAAACTGCCGCAGCCGCACACAAAAGTCTGTGTGGGAGTTCGCCTTCGAGGCTCTCAAGGACAAGACCCTGATCGTGCTCTGCGTCGCCGCGTTCGTTGACCTCGCCATCGGGATATACAAGTCTGGGTTTGCCGAGCAACGGGAGCCGGCCGCGTACGTGGACGGCATCGCCATCCTGTTTGCCGTCGTCGTCATCGTCCTCATCTCGGGCGCTGAACGACTACCGGAAGCAGAGCCAGTTCCGCCAGCTCAGCGACTACTCGCGGTCGCTCTCCAAATTACCACGTCATACCGCGACGGAAAGACCCGCGAAATGCCGACAGCCAGCATCCTCGTCGCGACATTTGTCAAATCTCGGCCGGCGACATTTTGCCCTCGGACGGCATCGTATTCAGTCTTTCAACCTCTCTTGTGACGAGTCCGCGCTACCGGCGAGAGCATGGCAGTTTCCAAAGAGTCCCACCACGGACCCCTTTGTCCTCTCGGGCACAAAGTCGTCGATGGGATTGGCCAAAATTGTGATTGTCGCTACTGGTCCGAACTCTGTCAATGGTCGGCTTTCTCGCTAGCCTGGAAGTCGAAGTGGAAGAGACACCCCTCCAAGCAAAGCTTGGCAAGCTTGCGGACGCAATCTCTCTCTTTGGGCTTGGGGCCGCATTAGTCATGGTCCTCGGCCTGGTTAATTCTGTACTTCAGCATCGCACCAGCCGTGCCGAGAACAACAGTGGACATTGTGAACGACCTCGTCAACCCTTTTCATCATTGGCGTAACGATCGTCGTCGTGGCCGTTCCAGAGGGTCTGCCACTGGCGGTGGTCCTCGCGCTCCGCCCACGCCACTCTCCGCATGCTCAAGGACAACAACCTCGTCCGCCACTTGAAGGCGTGTGAGACCATGGGAAATGCAACAACCGTCTGCAGCGACAAGACGGGGACTTTGACGCAAAATCGCATGACTGTCGTGGCCGGCACCTTTGCTACTCATCAGTTTGGCAGCTTGAAGTCTGCCTCATCCTCCGTAGTCATTCCTTCACCACCCCCATCCCCATCACTCCAACCATCACCCTCTCTAGCTCATCCCCGACCCCTCAGCGAACCCTCGGCCGCGGATCCTCGTCTCGCGTCACCCTGAGCTCCGACTTTGACCACCACAACGAGCTGAACGACACGAATCTGCTCGTGCCGGGTCGACCCATCGGCAGCGCCACGCACCTTCTCGTCCCCGGCGCCGGTTCATCCCGCCGCAGCCGGGACGATGCCTCGTCCATCTCGTACACGCCCTCCCTGAACGCCCCACCAACCCCGACCAACGCCGGAACCCCCAACGACCCAGGTGGCCCCGGAGGCTGTCTTTGCTGCCTCCTCGGACCCAGTCAAACTCGCAAACGGCAGCGGTGGCGCGCCAGATTTCATCGCCGGCACGCGGCTGCCAGAGGTTGTCGTCAACCATGTTGCGCGGTGCATTAACCTGAACACAACCGCGGAGGAGGTTGCGGCACCGCCGCTGGCCGACGACGAAGGCAGCAGCGACGGCGAAGACGACGTAGGGGCGGGCGGCAGCGTGCGGCGCGGCGGGTGGCTTGCGCGCGTCTCTGCGAGTCTTCGCGCTGGGCTCTTGCGGCGACGGCGGCGCGGCAGCAGCGACAGCGCCAACGGAGCGGCGTCGGCTTCTCCGTGGCCGACATCACGGAGAAACTCGCTTCGGGAGTCGCTGGACAGCCGCAGCACGAGCGTAACGCGCAACAACTCGACGAGTACCCACCGCCGCGCTGTCGCCGCCCGCCGAAAGCAGTAGCAGCAGTGCGCGGTTCGTCGGGTCCAAGACCGAAGTGGCGCTGCTCGAGTTCACGGACAAGCGGTTGCGGCGAAACTACAAGCCGGACAGGGAGCGGTCGGAGGTTGTGATGGTTTTGCCGTTTTCGTCCGAGCGGAAGCGGATGAGCACGATCATCAAGGTGCCGTCGCGGGAGCGGGACGGGAAGCTGGAACAGGCGCTGTTTGGCGCGTCGCACGATCCGACGCTCGGGACCGTGGGCGGAAAGCGGTGGAGCCGCGGGGAAAAGTATTGGCTGTTCTGCAAGGGTGCCGCCGAGATTGTGTTGCAAAGCTGCGATCGATATTTGAACGACGAAGGAAAGGTGCGTTGGTCCCGTGCTCCGAGCGCGTCTTTTGCGCCAAAAACACTCACGATTTCAACCACACAGGCAATGCCCATCACTCCAGAGATCCGCGCCGAGCTGGAAGCGCTGATCGAGGGCATGGCCTCGTCCGCTCTTCGCACGATCTGCGTCGCCTTCAAACCGTTCCGCGGCAGCGTCGCCAAACTCGCCGGCGAAGACCCCGCCAAATCCGAGCCCACCCTGATCCCGCCACCGCTCGCGAGCCCGCCGACCATCACAATCTCGGGCAGCGCCGACGGCGACAGCAAGCCGCCGCCGCTGTCGATCGCGATCGACACATCCGCGGCGACGCTGGACCACCCTGGCAACGGCGGGTACAGCAGCGACGACACGGACGCGACGGAGGGCGAGCCGACGGACCCGGATGCGCACGGGTTGATCCTCGCCAGCGTGCTGGGCATCGAGGACCCACTGCGCCCCGAGGTGCCCGCGGCCATCGCAGACTGCGCGCGCGCGGGGATTGTGGTGCGGATGGTGACGGGGGACAATATGGCCACGGCGCGGTCGATCGCGCGGCAGGCCGGCATCCTGCCGGCCTCGTCGTCGGCGGGTGGCTCGTCGACGGCTTACCCGCAGGTGATGGAGGGTCCGGCGTTCCGCGCGCTGTCGCCGGAGGAGCAGGACGAAGGTGGTGCCCCACTTGCGCGTGTTGGCGCGGTCGTCGCCGCAAGACAAGCAGGTGCTGGTGCAGCGGCTGAAGAAGCTCGGGGAGACGGTGGCGGTCACGGGAGACGGCACGAACGATGCGCCCGCGCTGCGGATGGCGGACGTCGGGTTCAGTATGGGTATCGCCGGGACGGAGGTTGCAAAGGAGGCGAGTGACATTATCTTGTTAGACGACAATTTTGTCAGTCTGTCAAAAGCGATCGTGTGGGGTCGATCAGGTTTGTATCGTGTTTCTCTCCTTTTTTTTTTTTTTTTTTTTTTTCTTTTTTTCGCATTGGATCGCAGTGTCCCATGCAACTCCATCTTATACTCACCATGCCGCGGCACTCTTCCCTCCCTTGGACAGTGTACGACTCGGTCCGCAAATTCCTCCAATTCCAACTGACCGTCAACGTGGTCGCCGTCCTCCTTGCCATGGTCAACCGCCTTCCTCACCGCAACCCTCACCCCGACCAAAGTACCCGAATCCGTCCTCTCGACCGTGGCAGCTGCTCTGGGTGAACCTGATCATGGACACCTTTGCCGCGCTCGCGCTCGCGACGGACCGACCGACGCCCGACCTGCTAGACCGACCTCCGTCGCGTCGCACAGACCCGCTCATCTCGCGCGACATGCTGCTCATGATCCTCGGCCAGTCACTGTACCAGCTCGTCGCGTGCCTAACGCTCTACTGTGGGTACTCGGGCATCATGCGTGACCGGCGGATCAACTACGACGACCTGTTTGACGGCGTCGACCCCGTGACGGAGACGGTGGTCTTCAACACGTTTGTCTTCTGCCAAGTGTTCAACGAGATCAACTGCAGGGTCATTGGAAGCAAGCTCAACGTGTTCAAGGGCATCACCCAGAACTCGTACTTTGTCGGCATCTTTGTCATGACCGTCGTCGTGCAGATCGTCATTGTCCAGGCCGGCGGCGTCGCGTTTAAAAACGACCCCCGCTCGAAGCGCGGGAGTGGGCCATCTGCCTCGCCGTCGGCGCGCTGTCGCTGCCGATCGGCGCGGGCATCCCCTGCTCGCCCGCGCCGTGTACGGGGACTCGGCGGCAGCCGCGCGCGCGTTCCACCCCGGAGACGCTCGGCGAGTCGGCCGACTCCGCCGCAGACGGCGGTTCCTGGTCGGCGGCGTCCGACGGCGCGCGGACGCCGGCGGGAAGGGGAAGGGATGGCCGGCGCGACGTACCTTGCGCTGCCGCCGCCGCAAGTCGTGATTGTGTCGCGGCCGTCCATGTCTGAGTAATAGCTGTCTTCCTTCCCCCCTGGCCCCCTCGTCCCCTTTTTATTGAAGAACCCTTTTCGAAACTACGGACTTTCCAACGGCCCCCCTCTGCAAACCTATATTTAGCTCTTCAAAAAAATAAGAATTCCACGTCTCCCCCCCTGTCCCTATCCATTGGTTTCCAGCATGAACCACAAGAACACCTCTCTTTCCTTCTTTCTTAAAAAGGCCCGCTTCCTCCCTCTTTCTCGTCCTTCACTCCTCACTCTCTTCTTTTTCTCTTCTTTCCTGATTTCTATTCCCTTTATTTTCTCCTGCACTGCGTCTCTGATCTTTCTTCGCTTCGTCTCAACTTGTGTGTGTGTTTGTTGTTTTTCTTCTTCTCGTGGAACGGATACGGGCGATTGAAACCACCCGCTGTTTTTTCCCTGTGTGGTGGACAAGGGGAACCCGGCTGAGCCCAACTCGGAACGAAAGAGGGAAAAAAAGAAGAAGCACGCAAAAGCTCAAACGCCCACTTCTGGCTACCCCTCCACCATCACATTCTATTCTGCCAGTCGCCACCAAATTTTTCAGTGGAGGTTGGGGGGTGCAGTGACGCGGGTCTTTGACGCGCGCCCTCGCCTCAACTTACTTTTTTCGTTGATGAATGCGGGGGACTGCTCAGTGAGTGCATTGGGCCAAGATGGGAGGGTTTTCTGTTTGGTTTGAGTGTTGCCACAGCGCGCGCCATTGGAAGGGTGCGACGCGGTTGCTTGCAGTTTTGAGGCGACAAGAAAGGCCAACTTTGTCTTCTTTGCATAGTGCATGTAATGGACAATTATTTAATTCCAAAAATAGAAAAAATCACAAGAGGCCAACGAAAAGACCACACACACACACGCACACCGTCAGTCAGGTGACACCCTCCGTCGATGCTGATGCCGACGCAGTCCCTCGCCGCACCGCCGCCGCCGCGGCCGGTATGCCCGCTCGCCGCGACGCCCCCCCGCCGCCGCCCTCGCCAACCATCGTGGCAGTCGCTGTGATTCGCCGTCCCCGCTGCCGTCGCCGCTACCGTTGCCGATTCGGTTCCCCCTGCCGCCGCCAACGACGACGACGCCCGCCCTACTCCTCCCCCCTCCTCTTCCACCTCCCCGCCTACCTCCTCGCCGCGGCGCTCCCTCTGTGCCTTTGTCCACGCCGGCATCGACCCGCCGCCGCCGCGCGAGCGCACCGCGATCCCCGCGCCGACTCGCCGCGCGCAACCCGCCACCTTCAAGAAGCCGCTGCGGTGCTACGCGTACTCGTGCACGGGGGCCGCGGCGCGGGTGCTAGCTACGGCCCAAGCTGTCCGTTTGGAACGCCCAGGGACGGCGGTGAAGGGGGTGTGTCGCGGAAGACGCCCGGGTTTGTGGAGGCGAGGTTTGCCGGCGGTGAGGAGGAAGATGTCGGTGAGTCGATCGCTCGGTGTTTTCTTTGTGTCTGTCTTGGCCCGCACGTCAGCCCCACCCACTTACTCTCCCCACCCAGTTCCAATCGCAGATTCTCACGGAAGGCGCCTTCGGCACGACCGTGCCCCCCGCCAACATCCTCGCCGTCCTGTACCTCAAACACAAACTGCCCCCCGCTCCCGACCCTCGTGGACACAATCCTGACGCGCCTCGTCGCGCGGTACCCGCGCTTCCGCTCGCTCCCCGTCGAGGTCAACGGCGAAATCACCTGGGCCGAGCTGCCCGTTTCCGAAGTATCCCTCATGGACCACATCACGCAGCTCGACCTCCCCACCCCGGCGGACGTCACCGCAAAGCTCGAGTCCCTGCTCAACCACTTTTGGGACCCGGCGCGCCCGCTGTGGCACCTGTACCTCGTCCACGCACCGGGGGCCGACGCCGTCGTACTCGACATGCACCACGGCCTCGGCGACGGCGTGTCGCTCGTGCTCGTCGCCGCCGCCCTCTGCACCGCCTCGCCGGCCGCCCGCTGCCCGACCCCCGGACACCTCCTCCTCCAACAGCCGCACATCCAAAACGACCACCACCACGGCCGCGCCACCACCACCACCACCACCGCCCAGCCCCTTAGCGATCGCCTCAGCCTACGCCGCGGCCGCCGCAACGCAAGTCACCCACGCCCTCTGGACCGCCGACACCCCGTCCTCGATCAAAGCCCCGCACCTCTTCACCCGCTTCGACCCCCGCCACCGCTCCCCGCCGTCAAACGCGTCAAGTCGGCCATCCCCGGCGCCACCGTGAACGACGTGGTCCTCGCGCTGCTCGCAGGCGCCTACCGCCGGTACCTCAACCGTACGGACCCGGCCATCGTCCCGGACCTCGCCGCCGACCAACCGCGGCTCCTCGTCCGCGCCGGCAGCGCAATCTCTCTCCCGCGCCCGCCGCCGTCGCCAGACGGCGGCGGCGGCGGGCTGCACAACCGCTTCGTGTACCTCAGCGCCGGGCTCCCCGTCGGCCTGGCGGGTCCGCCGTCGCGTCGGATCCGCGCGGCGCGGGCGGGGATGAGCCACGTGAAGGGCGGGGCGGCGGCGGCGGTGCAGATCGCGTCGCAGCGTTTTACGGCGGCGACGAGCGGGCGCGGGGTGCTGGCGTCGCTGACGTACCAGTTTGCATCGCGGCACTCGGTCGGGGTCAGCAATTTGCGCGGGCCCGAGGCGCCGCTGGCCGTGTGCGGGGTGGAGGTGGAGCGGATCGTGCCGAGTGAGTTTGAAAGAAATCTTTTTTTTTTTTTTTTTTTAACTCTTTTCTCTAACCGACGTGGAACCTGTTTTGCCCGCCGCACGCCGAAAAAAAAAAAAAAAAAAAAAAAAAAAAAAAAAAAAAAAAAAAAACCCCACTCGCGCGCGAAAAAAAAGTCGTCTCGAGCCCGGCCAACACGTGGATCGTCTTTTCGTACTGCGACCTTGTCTACTTTTCGTGCAACGTTGTGCCGAAATTGTACAAGGACCTGAGCCTGCTGGAGCGATGCTTCGAGCTCGAGTTTCAGGACATGCTGCGCGAAATCGAGTGAGGGTGGGACTGTGAGAGTAAAAAGCAAGCCTCGGCTGGGGGCGCCGCTCACCTCATTCCGCCCAGCGATGTGAAAGTTCCAAGAAAGGGCGAAGTGGGGGTGAGGGGGGAGGGGATGTTCTTTGGGCAATTTTAAACACGCCGAAAGTCATTAGATGAGAAACAAAAAGAGTCTTCCACGGCCTATGCCCGGAATGCCCCGAAAAATATCCGTCTAGAGAGCGTATAAATAAGCCAGTTTACCAAGTAAGAATGTTTCTTGTTTTTTCGGGTAGAGTTCTTCGTTCTGTTCTATTGTTTTGATGATAGCTGTGAATTTGGAGTGCAAGTATTTCGGTGCCCAGCAAATCGGACCGGTTTTGCTTATTGGGTTTGCCGCCCCTTTTTGTTTCGTGAAGGCCTTGCGCTTTAAGTCAATAGCAAGAATCCGTGCGCGAGTATCTCATCTCTTCTGATCTCTGCCCACGACCGCATGCAATAGTTCCTAAAGAACAAAAAACGCGTTAAGTAGTGCTCTTCTGCCGTGTCCCGTCTAGCGCGGCGTCCCCCGATACGGAACGAGGTTAGGGCTTCCAGCCGTCGTCGTAGCTCCTTGAACCAAAACTTTTTTGCGGTGTAACCCTGGAAGCTCACAAGCAAAAGCGACCGAGCACGCCCGCAAACACACGCCTTCCAAAATAAAATAAAAATAGGAAACGGGAGGGTGGTGTTTCAACCCCCCACCGTCGTGAAATCTTGAAGCTGGATGATTCGGTGAAGAGTTGCTGGATGCGCGGCGTGCGCATGTGGGTTTTGTCGTTGTTATTGAGGAAACTAAGACAAGGCCCCTTCTTCCTCAATGCAGATGATCCAATCAACGGGTCGCGGGCACTGACTCTGTCTCCGCCTCCGGCTCGGATCACAACGGCCAGGCCCGACCGGCGCGGAGCTTTTGTTTTTGTTTTTTTTTTGTATTTTTTTTTTCTTTTTTTCGGACGACTTTGTGTTCCTGTGAGACCATCATCGCTTTTGTTTCCAAATTAGGCGTCAAATTCGCTCAGTCACGCAGTCTAACGGTGCTGTCTCTCTCTCTCTCTCTCTCTCTCTCTCTCTCTCTCTCTCTCTCTCTGTGTGCCTGTCCTCCCTCTGCATTCTTCTCTCCCACCCTCTCGTCTCCAGGCCAAACACTTTTTCCTCCTATCAACTCTCGTTTCCTCGCCCACAATGGTCTACCTGGACAGCAGGCTCTTTGCCGCGCTCCTTTCCGTGTCGGTCGCCATCGCAGAGTCCGCAATCGCCAAATGCGTTTCCATGAGCTACCTGGCCGCTCGCATGCCGGCCGTCGGCATCGCCATCCGGCTGGGCTTTTCGGGCTCGTCCCCCTGGAGGGACAAGAAAAGGACCCCCGCCGGAGACGGCAAGACGGCGTCGTACCCGCAAGGGCAGCCGCCGCAACGGGAGAAGTCCGTCATCCCGGCCCTGCTCCTGGCGCTGTGCATCTACGGCGTACTAAGCGCCATCCGCACCGTCGACACGTTTATCGCGGCGACGGTCCGCCACCCCATCACCTGGAACACGACGACGACGCCTGCCAACCGCACCTTTGATCTCCTGGCCCTCGCCGGAGTCCCGGCCCAATGGACCGTCTCCCCGACCATGGTCGCAACCATTTACGACGGCTTCCAGCCGCCCTTCGATTCCACCGGCAAAGAGTGGTTCGCGCGGGCCGCCACCGTCGCTGACCGCGTCCGGACCCCGCAGTCCCCGCTCAACCTCACTGACGCCCTCGTTTCCAACGATCCGCAGATCGCGGGGTACAAGTTCGTCTCGGACATCAACATCCGCGACCTCTCCGTCACCGACAGGCACAAGACCGACGCGGCGGTCCTCGTGGGGTTCGGGTACAAGACAAAGTTCGACGTCTACTACGCCTACACCGACGCAGCGCGGCCCTTGTTCATCCCCGGAGACCTGCAGCCGGGCAACCGCGCGTACGGGCTGGTCCACGTCGCGCCGGTGACCGCGAGCGAAAAACTCATTCATGAACCTGTCCCTGCTCGTCGTTAATGTCAGCTACACCGCCGTCGAGGCGCTGCCCAGCACGACCGACATCTCCAAGAGCCTCTGCATCCAGCGCACCGGCAGCAGGGTGTTCAATCAGCTGGCGGTGGTGACGCAGGACGTGGCCGACTTTGGGTCGTACACACTGACGATCAACCCGGCCGCGCTGGTGGCGAACGAGACGGTGTGGCAGCTGTTGTCGAGTAACTGCTCCGGCACGCTGGGCAGCAAAGTCGCCGGCTTCAGCGCCGCGGCGGTGACGCTGCGCGCCAAAGTGACCGCGTCGTACGTGTCCGGGCCGTTAAGGTTGACGGGGGGGACGGTACCCGACCACCTGACGCTCGACGCAGACGCGTGGCTCGCCGGACCCGCAACAGGCGGCGCGTACGATTACGTCGAGTACTCTGGCAACCTCGTCGACGCGCCTCTTCCGATCCTCGGCGCGCTGGGCGGGGTGCTGGTGGTCGCGCTAGCGGTAGTGCTGTGGCCGCGGGGTGGTGTGCGAGAACCTTGTGTACGCCGGTGCCGGGGACGAGCGGGCGGGGATGGAGGCCGGGTGGACGTGGGCGGCGCTGCGGAACCGGTACGGCCACGCGGCAGTGCCGAGGCCGGTGGCGGCGCAGTGGGGACAGGGCCCCGGCGTGTCTGGGTATGTGCTGAAGACGGTGGCGGCGGCGGATGGCGAGACGCTGACGAAGGTTGTGGCGCAGGCGAAGCGAGAGGGGATCGATCTGTGATGAGAGCGAGTGATATGAGATGCTCTTTTTTGTGCTTGGGGCCAGCTGTCCATTTGTTTGCGCTTTTCTCCTTTTTTTTTTTTTTTTTTTAATGGCGGCGAGCGGCAGCGGCCTTTATGGTTTCGAATCGTTTCGTCTGTAGCGACCGGGACTCTACGTATGGCTGCGCAGGCGAAAGAAACGGCCTGCCCTCTCCCCAACCCCCCCAGTCTCCGCGTCTTTGACGGCACTCCCCATTCCAAGCAAGAGTTTCCCATTGTATCTTATGCGCATTTGGTCTTAACCTTTGGTGGCACCTCGAATCAACAAACCAACCTTCGAACCACCGACCGCTCAGACCACAGCACTTACTTCACGCCTTTTGTTGGGCCACCACCCGTCCCACAATTCTCATCAACTAAATCTGCACATGCCTCGCCGACAGCAATCGTTACCCAACGTTCTGTCGGGGGTGGAGTCTCGTCCTCAAACAAGGCAGAGTGACCACGATATTGGAAGCAGCTCATGACACGCCCAACGGCACTCTGGAGTTCGCTTTCAGCCGTAAACGAACTCTGAGGGGTTGTGGGGTCGAAATGGGGGGGAGTAGGAGGGGAGTGGGCGAGCGGGCGGTGGGCAGTGTGCCTTGCCAGTCGGCATTGAAGGTGGTGGTCTGGAAAGGCCGGAAGTAATATATTAAATACCTGTGTAGTATTTTGTGCCCTTACCGTCCACGCACGGACGACGAGTATATGAATTGTCAGCGCCGGATCGGGTTGGCGGGTTTGCTGCGGAAGCCGATCGGAAGGGGAAAACAAACAAACAGGCCAACCGACGATGATTGATTGAAGGGCACGTGGAGGCCGAGGAGGCTGGTTAGAGCGACAGAGAGAGAGAAAGATAGAGAGAGAGAGAGAGAGAGAGAGAGAGAGAGAGAGAGAGAGAGAGAGAGAGAGAGAGAGACTTGCAGAGAGAGTGCGCGTCACAGTCTCACCCAGGCTGCGTTGGACAGGCGGCACCAAACGACGAGATTCTATTTGTGCTCGCTGATTTGGATGGTCGCAAAAAACTTCCATCTCTCTCTCTGTCTCTGTCTCCCTCTCCCACCTGCTCAATCAAGCACCTTTCAACGCACATGCCATGGTGGACTTTCCATATCGGGGAGGTTGGCGTGCAAAAAAAAATTCCCTATTTTGGAAATTTCTTGGAAACATTCTTTGAAAGTGTTTGACGCCATTGAAATTAAGGACAAGGGGGAGAGAGAGAGAGAGTTAGAGAGGGACAGAGACAGGGAGAGAGAGTCAGAGACAGCGACAGAGATGGAGAGATAGTGAGAGAGAGACAGAGAGCGACAGAGGGAGACCGCGAGAGAGAGCACCGGGAGAACCGCGCAAAGCAGCACGGAGGTTCTGTTGTTGTTTCCCACGTCCCACATTTCCACACCGTATTAATACATATAATTAGATAGACCCTCCCACCCTCACTCACTGCCCATCCCGCCCTCCACCTTCTCACCACCACCTTTGTTTCTACCCTTCCCCCCAAATGGTGAAGATACTCGCCGCCCTCGCCGCCGTCGGCGTGACCGCGGTCGCCGCCGCTGGTCCCAAGCTTCAGTCGGCTGGCTCCTCCGCCTTGGCCCCCAACCCGAACCCAAACCTGGGAAGCGTCGAGTTTGCCGTCGGCGATTCCTGCCTCAAGAGCATCGCCGACACCGTCGCCACCGTGCAGTCGTCGGGCTGCGCCGTGCGCACCAAGGTCAACACGCCTCTGTACTGCGGTGTCTCCTTCGGCTGTGACTCTTCAAAGTCTGGTGAGCGCGCTGCCTCCCCATCTCGTGCTTATCGAAGCTTTTTGACCAAATTCTCCATAGAATGCTCATCCACCGTCACTAACCCGACTTCCTCTGGCTTTTTTTTCACAGCATCCTCGGTTGTCGCCGCGCTCAAGACCCCCGTCGTGAACACATACAACGTCAACAAGCGTCTCGGCCCAAAAACTATCAAGGCCGCCGCGCGCCCGGACGCCGCTCCGGTCGAGCAGATTCACCTCCTCACTGGTGTCAATGACGCTCGCAACAAGCTTGGCCTGACTGGAAAGGGCATCAAGGTCGCCATCCTCGACACCGGCGTCTTCTACAAGCACCCCGCTCTCGGCGGCTGCTTCGGTCCCGGCTGCAAGGTCGCCTTCGGTTACGATCTTGTCGGCGACACCTATGGCCTTAACAACAACACTGTCGTTCCCGACAGCGACCCGATCGACGACTGCTCCGACGAAAGTCACGGAACTCACGTGGCTGGTCTGACTAAACTTTACTTGATTTTAACTTGTTTTAGATTAGTGTTCTGATCAACCTGTCTCTCAACTAGGCATCGTCGGCGGCAACGCCCTGAACATCACCACGCCAGGGTTCATTCCTGACGTCCCCTGGACTGGCGTTGCTCCGGATGTCACCCTCGGTGCGTACCGGATCTTCGGGTGCCCCGCCGACAACACATTCGACGACATCATCTCCGCGGCTATTTACCAGGCCGCGGCCGATGGCGCCGATGTCATCAACCTGAGGTGAGCTTGTGTGTCAAAGTTGGCGAAAACGGTCCAAGCATCCTTTTCTGAAACAATTATCTCAGTATCGGAGGTGGTCCCACCTTCGCCGACCAGGCTGACGGCATTGCTGTGACGCGTGTCAGCGCCGCCGGCGCGATTGTCGCCGCCGCGAACGGAAATGACGGCAGCTCCGGCTACATGACGAACGGCAACCCAGGTGGTGCGGCTGGAGGTTTCGGTGTTGCAAGGTTCGTGTTCTTGCACGGCTCGTAAAGTGTTTTGACGGTGTCGGTTTTCTCTTTTTGGTCAGCTTCGACAACCTCGAGACCCCTCAATTCATCTTGACTGTCGGGGGTGTTCAGTTCCCATGGACCGGTGGAAGCACCAACAGCAGTTTCCAGGCGCCCTCGGAAACTTTGGACATTTTCATCAACAACCCTGATGCCGTGAAAAACGACGTCCAGGACGACGGTTGCACTTCCGTTGGAAGCGGTGCTGCTGGAAAGACGGTTCTGCTCCGCTGGGGTTCCGACTGTGGCTCCAAAGCGCGCTGCACGTGAGTACATGACAACATTATGTGCCTCGACGACTAACCGTCGCCCTTCATTTCTTCAGCACGGCACAAAACGCCGGTGCAAAGAACTGCTTGATCTACTCCAACGGAGATGGCATAATTTCAATCCTCGGTGGTTCGATTCCCTCTGCATCAACCACCAAGGAGGCTGGCGCTGCGATCCTTGCCTCTGCTGCAAACGTAGTCATCTCCAAGGACATTAAGCAGTTCCCTCTTGCGACTGGCGGCACCGTCTCCGACTTTTCTTCCCCTGGCCTTGACTCCGAGCTCCACATCAAGCCCGACATTGGCGGCATCGGAGGGAAGGTCTACTCCACCATTTCCCCGCACGCGGCCGAGTCGCAAGGATTCAACGTGCCTTACGCCTCCTACGACGGCACCTCGATGGCAACTCCGTACTTCGCGGGGACGGTCGCCTTGTACCTCCAAGCCAAAGGCAAGACGATCTTTGAGAACGCAAAGACCGCGTTCCAGAACACCGCGACGCCCTCGAAAATATACAAGAGCTGATCTCGTCGCGTCGGTTGCACAGCAGGGAGCTGGTTTGGTCAATATCTACAATGCAGTGATCACCAAGACCGTCGTCACTCCCTCGTCCTTGGCCCTGAACGACACCCAATTCACCTCTAAGACCCACTACACCCTCTCCTTGACGAACAACCACGCGACCCCTGTTTCGTACACGGTTGTGAATGTTGGCTGCAGCGACCGTGAACATGTTCAACGGCGTCGAGGACTTCATTCAGGACGCTGCGGGCACCACATTCACCAGCAACTACGCGTCGCTCGGCTTTGGCAACAAGCAGGAAGCGGTGTTCACCACCGTCGTCGCTGCCGGTGCATCAACGCAAATCAACGTGAAGGTCACCCAGCCGTCTGCCGACCCGACCGTTTTCCCTGTCTTCTCCGGATACATCAAGATCACCAACAACGTCGACGACGTTGCCATCAACGTCCCGTACGCCGGCATGGTCGGAAACTGGAAGCAAGCCCCCATCTTCTCAGTTAACGCAACTTCGTCATTCGGCTACCCGTCCGGAATCTACACTCTCGACGGCAACTCGATCGAGAGTGGATCTACCATCAACCTGTCCACGAGCGGTGTCATTGTCGCACCCATCTACGCAACCACCACACGTCTGTCGTACGTTGAGGTCATTTTCGCGGACAACAACCAGACGGTGAAGAACCAGCTGAACAAGCTCGGTGTCGGCCACAGCGCGAACCAAGGGTACGCGTACCTGTCCTCGAGCCCGAACGGCCCGCTCGACCTCTTCCCGTACGGCGTGGGACAGCGAAACGCTGTGGTCAAGGGCCAGGGTGTTGCCGCGCCCTGGACCGAGGTCTGGAACGGATACGTCTTGGCCGACCCCTAACAGCACCGGCCCGGTCCTCCGGCTTCCCGCTGGTGACTACAAGCTGCGTCTGAAGGGAATGCACCACATGATCCCGGGCCGCTTACCTTGGCGACGAAAACTACGAGATCATTGAGACTCCTTACTTTACGATCGCGTACTGATTAAACGTATACCAGTGCAGGTCGTCTCTTAATCTTTTCTTCAGAGAAAACTTTCGCTTGTTGTTTGTGTGAAGAAAGCAGCCTGTGGGGTGCACTCTTCAACGCGTAATGGGCCCATTTATTCGAACTCCTAATCGTTTCTATGGCGTTTTT
Source organism: Zopfochytrium polystomum (assembly GCA_025765615.1). Taxonomy (NCBI): domain Eukaryota; kingdom Fungi; phylum Chytridiomycota; class Chytridiomycetes; order Chytridiales; family Chytridiaceae; genus Zopfochytrium; species Zopfochytrium polystomum. The sequence continues at coordinate 17,810 of JAIVFJ010000033.1, forward strand.
TTCTTTTGACTCGCTCTTTCGATTATCCCGGTACTACTGTTGGCAGTTTCCTGTTAGACCTACACTCGGGGGTCTGGGACTCCGACGCTGCAGTACGCCAAATTGCTATGAAGAATAAATCAACAACATTGGCCGACAGTAATCCTTTCTGCAACGTAATAATGAAGGTTCCAACTCACGCCGTGCTCCCTCTTTATCTTCTTGGTCCGATTACATGAAACAGCTGCCTGCTTCCGAAACTGCAACAATGGCCTAAAAATGATCTTTCTGTTGAACACGATTACATGCATAGCGTTTACAAAAATATGGAAACACGACTGACTGGATTTTCAGCTTTCACTTTCAAAGTGCGAGGCAAAATTCCTCTTTGACCGATGAAACAGCACGCCAACGCGATCGAAATGAAAGGCAGTCGCACAACATCCACACTTCGAAGCCCCAGCATGCCGAATATGATCATTGACTGAATTCTGAGCAGGGAATGATGCATTGTGAATGAGACGACCTGAACCAAGTGAAACTGCAGAGGGGCGTTGCCGACAGCTCTATGTATCGACCAGCGGCGATGCAACGTATGCTTCCGGGTTGTCGCCGTGGCCCCCTGCCTCGAGCTCAGGACTGGTTCGTAAGATACAGAGCGTGGCAGCCCAATCGAGGAACTCATCCCTGCACCAAAATCTCTTCGTTAAGCTGTCCACACACAGATTGAAACGGGCCGCTGTGGAACCTTCCACGCTGTAGATCAAAGCCGCTCTAGGCGCACCGAAGTGGCAATCCGAATGGGTAGTCGACCATCAACCTGACCACGAGGGGCGTCCTTGACGCACCAATCTACGCGACCACCACTCGCCCGTCGTACGTTAAAGTGATCTTTGCGGACAACAACCAGGAGGTGAACAACCAGCTGAACAAGCTCGAGTCGGTCACAACACGGCCAAGGGCACGCATACCTGTCGACGAGCCCGAACGGCGTGCCTCAACCTCTTCCCATACGGAGTGGGGCAGCGAAACACTGTGGTCAATGGCCAGGGCGTGTTGGCACCCTGGACAGCGGTTTGGAACGGATACGTGTTGGCCGACCCCAACACCACCGGTCCAGTCCTCCGGCTTCCCGTTGGTTACTATAAGCTTCGTCTGAAGGGAGTGCACCACATGATCCCGGGCCGCTACCTTGGCGACGAAAGCTATGAGATCATTGAGACTCCTTTCTTCACGATCGCGTGCTGATTAATTCTATACCAGTACGGACTTCTTTTTATTTGTTCTTTAGAGGAAAACTTTCCCTTGTTTGAGTGTTGAAGAAAGTGGCCTGTGGGACACTCCTCAACGCGTGATTGTACGTTTATTGCTCATCGTTTCTGCGGCGTGTTTTTTCCTCTGTTGGCTCATCCTTTTCGATTATCTTGTGTTTTGTATTGACAGTTTCGTGGTTGACAAATGTTCGGAGGTCGGACTCCATGCTGGCGAATGTCAAATGGCTTTGAGGAATAAATGAAAAGATTGCCCCGCAGCACTCCTTTCCTTTCCGCACTGTGATACTTCAATGCGTTTCCTAATTTGTTGCGGTGGTACCGATTCACGGCGTAGTTCCTCGTTCGTTCAAGGTCCGCTTACATCCACTAGAAATTCTAATCGCTTCTTTGGTGTTTAGGTCGAGCGTGCGGCTCTTTTAGCGTTCTCTTGTGGGCAAAGTGGGGGAGACCGCATTTCCCGCCAGCGCGGCGATGCTTCCTATTCCTTCCCTGGCGGATAGATGCACGCCCATTTGCCACTACGCGGCAAGCCAACAGCGGACGAATGCTCGGCTACGGGCTCCAACGACTATTCGATTCTTTGTTGCAGGGCTTACACTGACGAAAGAAAGGAAAGAAAGAAAAAAAAAAACGAATGTAAATACGAAACCTTACTTATGCTTCAAAACTTGCATCCACGTTCGACTCAGCTCGTTGCGCCACAAACGCTTTTCTGTTGCGTGCTAATCTGCCCTTCCGCACCGTCGCCGGTCCAAAAAAGCCGCACAGCGCCACACAAAGTAGCGCTCCCACACAACGCATCCACCAGGAGACTCCCATCCGTTCGTCGTCTGTCTGTTCCGAGTGCAACTGGGGTGGCAGTGCTGATCAGGCGCGCCGCAATCGCAAAGAGGTTGCACGCTGCAAGGACACGGGGAGATGCTCCGGGCAGATGAGGCATCCAGGAACCCGATGGAGGCACGGTCGGAGAGGGCCGCGAGGACGGCGGCCGCGTCGCGCGTCTCGAAACTGGCCGACATGGTGCAGTCGAGAACAAGACGGGAAAGCAGCGGCGTCCACCGGGCGCTGCCGCAAGGTGGCTGGGAGGTGCGGTGGGGGCGAGGGGTTGCGGGAATGAGGAGGATACGGGCGGCGGGGAGGACAATGTGGGCGAGAATGTCGGCGCGGCGACGCGCGGTGCGTAGGGCCAGAGGAGGCGGAAGTTGTCGTCGGTTGTATCCTGTAAAATTTGAATAGCACAGGGAACCATGGCTTGTAACTACTCGTCAGAAATGTTTGGCTCGTTTGACAGAGGTGCTCCAGGTGGAGAGGAGCTCCGAGGATGGACAGGGAGGAGTTGCGCAGTGCGGTGACCAGTCCCTCCATGGGATCGGGTTGAGAAGGGTGTCGCGACGTCGCCGCAATTTCAGTCAAGTTGACCTCAAGGACGTCCAGTTGCGGCTCCTGTGCTCCAGCAGTGATAGATATGAGGTTCACCAAGCGTCTGGGCGACGGATCGGTGCTCTTCATTCCAAGCAGCCGGAGACGGGAGCCTTTCACTGCTCGAGCGAGCCTGGGAATGGCACTGTCCAGGTTGCAATTGAGGCGAAGAAATTGCAGTGATCGTGTTTTATTCGACTCCAAGGCGGAGATGATAGGCTCCACCGACATGTCGTTGAAGGCTGTTTTCTGGTCCACATCTAGTGCGACTAAGTGGTTTGAAGAGAACAATTGAGCGATTCTGGCTGCAACGGACCGAAGGCAGTATTGTTCTGGGCCGAACGATTGACGATCGTAAAATATTCGGAGATTCAAGCTCTGAATGTGATTACCAGGATGCGTGCCGAAGCTTTGGACAAATGCTGGAAGGTGCGATTCGCCAACTGCAACGCGGAGCACTTTCAAATGCGGACTCATGGCCGCCGCTTCAGCTATCTTCTCTACTCCAGCGAATGCGGAGCTCAAGTACAACCTAGTCATACACGACGATCCCACCACGAGAGATTTCAGCAGATCGGCACTGAAAAATGAAGGTTGGACGTCGAGGCTAAAACTGCGGATACGACAGGTCGGCAGGAACTTCATCAATGCTCTCAGCCGCCTGTTGTTGACGACGATCCTGCAATTGACTTCACCCATCCTGATGAGTGATGTGCTGGCGCCGTTGTTCGTGCTGAAGAAAAGTCGGTCGATCGCCTTCAGGGGAGCTGTTGAATAGGCCCGATCCGCGTAGTATCCGAAGTCGATTGAGAGACAAATAGGTGCCAGTTCCGGTACCTGCGAGCCCGGCGAGTCACGCAGAAGGCGAGGGTCCAGTGCGACAGCCGTGAGAAAGGTGGTTGTGGCGCCGCTCGACGCGAAGAGCCTCGCGCGTAGCTTCGACCATCTTGTGTTAACAATCACAAAGCGGATTAGAAGGCGGACAGAGCAAGCTTTCTGCGTCCCCTGCGCAAGCTCCGTTGACCCGCAATCCCGCTCAATCTCATCCACGAAGGCTTTGGCGCCGGAGAGTGCGACCGCATTTTGGGTTTTGCTGTCGTCCCCGCAAGAATGGTCATTGAAGTAGAATTGGATCATTCGTGCTCGACCGAGGGAGGGCGAGGTGATCCCTCGTGGTCTGGAATCGGTGGCGCAGCTATGACGACCACGCACCAAAAGCTGAACGAAGCTGAGGTTGACTCATTTTTCGTGCACGCTATATACTGCGAGCGAGTTCAACTCTATTCGATATTAGCACCGCCGCTTTTCGACCGGCTCGATAAACTCATCATTGGCTTTTACGACGTGTGGCGCTATTAAAGTCATCCCATTCTTAATACTGACCACTACATTTTGTTCTACTTCGTCGTCTCCGCCATTACAGTGTTTGTATCGTCTGCGGTTCTTGTGCCGCTTCCACGTCTCCGACGAGCTTCGTCTCATTCCTTCGCCTGTGAAGGCTTTGGACGCTGCCCAACCTCCTTTTCGCCGTCCCCTTCGTTAGCTTGCCATCCCTGTTGTCGTCCATATGCACCAAACAGGCCGTAGACAGGGCTGCAGAGCAAGGGTATCTGGAGGAGGTCAAGTTTCTCTACTACAATCGATCCAAAGGATGCGGTTCTCGCCTTCTGCAACAGGCATGTGGAGGTGGTGGACGACCTCACAGTCACTTATGCAATTGCAAGAAAGCTGCAAGATGCAAGGACATGGGAAAATGCTCCGAGTGGAGGCGTCGAGCTAGGAAGCCAATGGAGGCTCGGTCGGAGAGGAACGTGCGGATGGAAGCAGGCGGACGTGTGCAATCTAGGAGAAGGCTGGAAAGCACCGGCGTCTACCGGGCGCCGCTGTGGCTGGGAGGTGCGTTTCGTGGTAAGGGTCGCAGGCACGACGAGGATACGCACGGCGGGGAGGACGACATTGGCTGAAATGGCGGCGTGGCGGCAAGCGCGCAAGGCCAAGGTAGGCGGAAGCGACTCTACGGTGCAATCTATGAGCGAAATAGTGATAACGAAGCGAAGCGTGGGTCGCATTGGGCTTGCTGGACGGACGCGCGAAGGGTGCAGGACTCTCAGGACGGACAGTGACTGCAGTGGTCAGTTCCTCCACGGCGATGTCTTGCAGCCCCGTTAACTGCAGTCAAATCGAATTCGAGGGCCTCCAGTTGCGATTTTTTGCATCGGCAGCGGTGGATATTAAATCGGCCAAGCGTTCGGGCGACAGAGTGTGCTCATGACCCACTGCTCCAGCTCAGAGGACATCGCTCACGGCGCGGGGCTCGCACTCCTCATCGGCTTCAACGAAATTTATGCGCAGGTTTTGCGGCCTTATATCTCATTAGCTTTGAGCAATGACTGGTGCCGCGAGACCGCAGGCTGGTGTGGGTTTACTGACAGTTTCGTTATATGGCATTTGGGGAATTTTATACGACCGACTTTCATTCACCAAGCAGTTCCGGGGGCGCCAGCTACCGCACCAAAGCGCGCTCCACACAGCCGAATTTTTGGTAGGACTTGAGTGACGCAGGCAGGCGGCTTCGTCTCCAAGATGAGCGAGCCACAGGCAGCACCACGACGCGGGACGGTCGCTGCGGGATACCCCAGTTTCTTCTGTTCACAACGCATCAGACAGGCGGTGGAGTACCTCAGAGTCACTTACGGTTTAACCCCCGAGGCGAGACGTCGGAAGAAGCGCGGCAGCAGTGACGCAGGTGATGTAATCGACGCAACTAGATTTTGGGCCAACTTAATTGCGGAGGAGCAGTTGCGCACCTGCAATCACAGTGTTCATATGCTGTCGCTGAAGCGCATGCCCGACGCGAGCATGGCTGCCGCTATTGCTGCCTGCACCGACGCAACAGAGTGCGACCACTTCGCGTCGCCACACACCGCAACGCGAAGCACCTCGAAGCAGTGTTGGAGGCCAGCCTCGTCGCGCTCGCCGCAGCGTCCCTTGAGGCCGTCGTTGGCGTCGACACGCTCCAGCTTTGGGGCGCGCGGCGCCGTCACGTTTTTGATCGAAGCCTGTGCGCTTCGTCGAGCTCACGTGGCTCAGTGAAGAATTTCCGGAAGCCCTTGCCACGCATCCGCGCGCTGGGCTTGCTCAAAAAACGCGCATGGGCGCATCGACGACAGCGACGCAAGCGATGGACATTGCTGCAGTATGCCGCACGGGTTCGCTGGACACTCTTGAGTGTGGCTGAGGCACTGCTTTGGTGGGATGGACGCGGCGCTGCAGCGCAGGGCGGCGGAGGTTGTCGAACACAAGGTGGTGTTTTGGCGGCACATTTCCGTGGGGAAACGGGTCAGACGATTCCTCTGCAATGCGCGGGAAGAAGCAGAATGAACGACGTGAGGACCTTATATAAAAAAGCGGAAGAAAGAAAGGAATAAGAATATTTAAAATATAAAATAAAAAAAGGTGGCATCAATATCATGACCACCACTCGCCGTTTGAACGAGCGACGATCAAGCCGCGGCGGCGGCGATGACCACGACCTCCACGCCCATCACCCACTCATCGATAGGGCGTCGCCCCCCGTTTTGATTTCGCCGGTCGATAACGCCCTGCAGATGGTGGAACGCTTGACTTTGCAGCAGCGGCAGCAGGCGCCATCGTGGCGAGCTTGTCAAAGTCGCCGAAGTAGAACTGCTTGAAGAGCGGGTGAACCAGCTCAGAACGAAGACGGAAGATCGGTCCCTCTCAGAACACGAACGAAGGGCATTCCACCGAGAGTATCTGGCGGCGTTGGCAGAGGAGCGAAAGCGACGTGAGAAGAAAGACTCAGGTTGGTAGTGGTCCGCGAGAGGTTCCCCAACGAAGTCTGACTGCAAAACCCAATTCCATCTTGGTCGCCGTCCGAGACCGAGTCGAATCCCCCCTTCACCACGTTTTCCTCATTGTATGCTACTTCGTCAAACACTCTGGTAGACGAAGGTGAAGGGAGAGTGCCTCAGGAGATTGACGGAGTGAGACGGCGAAAGAATGCAGCAACGGCTGGGAGGAGCCAACAGATGGACTTGTAATCTTGGTGTCCTACTTGCCACTCGCAACGCCCGAGCGGCGCTGCCGCGGCTGCAGCACTTTCAACCAATTCGGACGAGGACTCATCCATTTCGCCCGTCCTTTGATGAGCCGCGGAAAGCGAATCTGACTGGGGCAGAGGAGCTGTGTTATTAGTATTTTTTCTCCTTTTTCGCAATGCACACAAACGTAAAGTAAATACATAAACACACCATTCGCTTTGAACTCCACCATTTGGCGACGCAATGTTCTGCCCAGGTGAGACGGCTGTGCAGGAAATGATACAGAATGGAGGCTCTGGAATTCCATTCTCATCGCCATCCGGACAGTTTCAAGACAAGTCCCTTGTACTTTGTGTTCTGCATAGTAAAAATTTTTGGCAGGAGCTTTCTGTTCTTATTATGAAGAAATGTGCAATGTTCAATTGGGGGTTAGCTTATATTTTTGGGACGCTGTCAAAGCGATCCGAAGGATGCAGTCGTGACGCCACTTCACGTGCCTTCCACAACGGGCATGAGGACGTGGTAGAGTACCTCGGCCTCACTTGGGCGGGGCGCCAGAAGAAGCACCCCTGCGGCGACAAAGTGGATGACGGCGGCCAGTAGCGGTACCGACTTAAAGATAAGAGCCATTTCCCGAATAGGGTAAAGGCCCAGAAATTGTCTAAAATGTCGGAGTTTGAAATGGTGCGGCAAAATTTCCTCCGTGGCGATGGTAGTGGTGATGGAAAAAGGCGAAGACGGCAGCGAAGCAATGTCCAAGTCGCAGCCAAAGGCCACCTGTTGGCCGCGGCCGAGAATTGGGACGGTGCCGACCTCTACAAAATCTCTCTTGGGGAATAGATAGGTAGAGATCGTCCCTGGCCACGAGAGAGGGAAAGAGTAGGGGAGAAAATATGATACCCAGAAAACACCTTTCTGGACGGTGACCAACAAACAGGAGGAGGGACCGCTGACAACTAACACAGACTCTAACCTTTCATTTTTGGGGGGGAAAACGTCCTTTGCCACAACCAGTTGTTTAACGTTCTTTCAAAATGCACAGGTGCCGCGTACGGAAAAGCGGCCAAAGAAAGAAACGGGCAGCTTGAAGCGACGGGAGACATATTTTGTGAAAGGTGGAGGAAAAAAGAAATGGACAACCCTTCTTGGACACGCATGATCAGTACACAATCTTGAAGAATGGAGTCTCGATGATCTGGTAATTGTCGTCGGCAAGGTAGCGCCCTGGGGTCATGTGCAGCATTCCCTTCAGACGAAGCTTGTAGTCACCAGCCGGAAGGCGGATGATCGGGCCAGTGGTGTTGGGGTCGGCCAGGACGTATCCCCTCCAAAACTCAATCCAAGGGGTGGAAACGCTCTGGCCGCTGGCTACGGCGTTCCGCGGGCCTACGCCGTAGGGCAGAAAATCGGGCCGCCCCGTCGCACTCGAGGACAGGTACGCGTACCCTTGGTTTGAGCCGTGGCCGAGGCCGAGATTATTGAGCTGGTTCTTCACGGCCTGGCTGTTGTTGGCGAAGATGACCTCCACGTAGGTCAGACGCGTTGTGGTCGCGTAGATGGGGGCGACAATGATCCCGGTGGTGGAGAAGTTGAAGGTCGATCCGCTTTGTATTGGGAAGCCGTCGACAGTGTACATTCCAGATGAGTAACCAAACGAGGACAGCGCATTCACCGAGAAAATGGGGGAGTTTGACCAGCTGCCGACCATCCCGGCGTACGGGACGTTGATGACGGTGTCGTCGACGTTGTTGGTGATCTTTATGTATCCAGAGAAAATGGGGAAAACGGTCGGGTCGCCAGACGGCACCGTAACTTTCACATTGATCTGCGTCGACGCACCCGCAGCGACGACAGTCGTGAAAGCGGCATCTTGCTTGTTGCCGAAGCCGATCGAGGCGTAGTTGCTGGTGAGCGTTGTTCCCGCCGCGTTTTGGATGAAATCCTCGACACCGTTAAACATGTTCACTGTCGCAGCCCCAACGTTTACAACCAAGTACGAAACTGGAGTGGCGTAGTTGTTGGTCAAGCTGAGAGTGTAGTGGGTTTTTGATGTGAACTGGGTGTCGTTCAGGGCCAAGGACGAAGGAGTGACGACAGTCTTGGCTATCAGTGCATTGTACACATTGACCAAACCAGCCCCCTGCTGTGCAACCGACGCGACGAGATCGCTCTGGTAGATTTTTGTGGGCGTGGCGGTGGTCTGGAACGCTGTTTTGACGCTGTCAAAGCTCGTCTTGCCTTTTGCTTGGAGATACAGGGCAACCGTCCCTGCAAAATACGGGCTTGCCATCGACGTGCCACTGTATGATGCGTAAGGAACATTGAGTCCTCGTGCCGCGGCCGCGTGCGGGGATATGGTGGAGTAAACGTTGCCTCCGATTCCGCCAATGTCAGGCTTGATATGGAGCTCGGAGTCGAGGCCAGGGGACGAGAAAGATGAGACGGTGCCGCCAGTTGCAAGAGGGAACTGCTGGAAATCTTTGGAGATGACAACGTCCGTCGACGAGGCAAGGATCGCAGCGCCAGCCTCCTTGCTCGTTGAGGCAGTGGGAATGCTGCCACCGGTGACTTGAATGATGCTGTCGCCGTTTGAGTAAATTAAGCAGTTCTTTGCGCCAGCTCTCATTGCGGTCCTGGAAAGAAAAAGTGTGCGTTCAGGTATCGCTTGTGCTGTAACGAGAAATCAACTCACGAGCAGCGTGATACGGAGCCACAGAAAGTTCCCCAGCGGAGCAAAACCGTCTTTCCAGCAGCACCGCTTCCAACGGAAGTGCAACCGTCGTCCTGGACGTCGTTTTTCACGGCATCAGGGTTGTTGATGAAAATGTCCAAAGTTTCCGAGGGGGTCTGGAAGCTGCTGTTGATGGTACCGCCGATCCACGGAAACTGAAGGCCTCCAACGGTCAGGGTGAATTGTGGGGTCGCCAGGTTGTCGAAGCTGTCAGCCACAATCGTGAGGGGAGTCTCGCGTCAACATTGAGGAAAATTTGGACCGGTTTTTGGGAAACGCACGAACCTTGCAACACCAAAGCCTCCAATAGCTCCACCAGGATTACCGTTCGTCATGTAGCCGGAACTGCCATCGTTCCCGTTTGAGGCGGTGACAATCACTCCGGCGGCGCTGACACGCGTTACAGCAACGCCATCGGCCTGGTCGGCAAACGTGGGACCACCACCGAGACTGCGTGCAACAGGTCATTATAAGGAAAGTCTCTCATGCAGATCGCAGCAAGACTGCCGAGCGCATGCACTCACCTCAAGTTGATGATATCAGCGCCGTCAGCTGCAGCCTGGTAAATGGCTGCAGAAATGACGTCGTCGTACGTGTTGTCCGCGGGGCAACCGAAGATCCGGTACGCACCGAGGGTGACATCCGGAGCAACGCCAGTCCAGGGGAAGCCGGGAATGAACCCTGGCGTGGTGATGTTCAGTGCATTGCCGCCGACGATCCCTAGTTGAGAGACAGGTTGATAAGTACGTCTCCACTGAATCTAAAACAAGTTTCTAGGCGGCGAACCAGCCACGTGAGTGCCGTGTGATATTTCAGAACAGTCGTCCAGCGGGTCGCTGTCGGGAACGATGGTTGGGTCCGCGGCGCCGTAAGTGTCACCGACAAGGTCGTAACCGAAGGCAACCTTGCAGCCGGGACCAAAGCAGCCGCCGAGGGCGGGATGTTTGTAGTACACACCGGTGTCGAGGATGGCAACTTTGACGCCCTTCCCAGTCAGGCCCAGCTTGTTGCGGGCGTCGTTTACTCCAGTCAGGACATGAATCTGCTCGACTGGAGCGGCTTCTGGGCGCACGGCGTCTTTGACAGTCTTTGGTCCGAGGCGTTTGTTGACATTGTACGTGTTCACGACGGGGGTCTTGAGCGCGGCGACAACAGAAGATGCTGGCGAATGGGAGAGTCAGGAAAGTGAACTCGTAAGTGAGGAGCTTCGGGAGATGCAATAGGCAAGCCAGAGACGCGCTCACCAGACGTTGAAAAGGGGCAGCCAAAGGAGAGGCCGCAGTACAGAGGCGTGTTGACCTTGGTGCGCACGGCGCAGCCGGACGCCTGCACGGCGGCGACGGTGTCGGCGATGCTCTTGAGGCAGGCATCGCCAACGGCAAACTCGACGCTGCCCAGGTTTGGGTTCGGGTTGGGGGACAAAGCGGAGGAGCCGGCGGGCTGAAGCCTGGGGCCAGCGGCGGCGGCGACCGCGGTGACGCCGACAGTGGAGACGGCGGCGAGTATCTTCACCATTGTGGGGAAGAAAGAGCGGAGCCGGAGAGGGAGGGAGTCGGGTGGAGGACTAACAAAGGCCTATAACGAAAGGCCGCGTGATCAGGCGTGGGGGAGAGGGGAGTCGGGAAAGTACGGTGGTTGGCTGTGTCTTCCACTGCTTTGCGGCCATCACACACACACTCTCTCCCTCTCTCTCACGCTCGCTCACACACACACACACACACTCTCTCTCTCTCTCTCTCTCTCTCTCTCTCTCTCTCTCTGTCTCTTTTTTTTTTTGATCCGCGCTCCAGTCCCAAACATGTCCCATTCTGCGCTCCATGCTTGGTGGATGTGTCTCTCAGCTTTTTGGCGCCACCCGATTTCGCGGTGTTGCGAGGAATAAAAAAGAAAGAGGCTTTCCTAATAATCCAGCGATTTGGAACAAACAAAATAAAAGTTTCGGACAGAGCAGAGTATCCGAAAGCCGGCTGCATTCATATTCAGCTGCTGGGTGGTGGGCCGGGTGTGTTGTGTTGGCAGCAGTCAGGACGACCAACGAAGAGCGAAAGTAAAGTAGGAGAAGAGTGGGAGAGAAAGAGAGACGGCGCGAGCGCCCTCTTCGGGCTTTACTGGCGGCATACGTACATTACTCCATATTAACAACCAAAATTTTGCTTCCTCTCCCGCCTTTCCTTGTGAAACAAGAATACAGCGCCGTCTTGCAAGACCCCTCACTCTTCCCGCATTCGTCACTCGTTCCACACTTTCTCTCCCGTCCGTCAGGGGGTGTCCAATTCAGTTTCCACTTCACCTCTGTCAAAGCATTATTTAGATCCATATCTCGTCACAATTGCTTCATTCAATAATAAGCAACAACCCAAACTCCCTATTTAGTTCCACCCCGCCAAAAAACGATGCATTTAGAACAAGTGTAGGCAAAGGGATGCTCAATTAGGCCATCTCGACGAGTCAGGTTATCAGGAAGGAGTGTTCAACCTGAGTTTGACAAGTCCTCCTTCCCACTTCACCGCCCCAACTGTCATGGCGAACCACCCCATCTTCACCCGCTACACGCACCTGATCTCGGCCCGCGCCGACCCCTTCCTATTCGTCGCGATCGGTGTGCTCGGCTATTACATGAGCGAGAACGATCGGCTCGCCGCCGAGACCCGCAAGATCGCCGCCGCCGCTGCATCGGCCGACCCGTCGTCGACGCTCTTCCGCGAGAACGCCCTTGTCCAACATTATATCTGCACGCCCGTGCCCGCGCACCCTTCCTCCCTCCTCGCCGCCGCCGCTGCCCCGTCAGCTTCCTCCTCCTCCTCCTCATCCGCAACACCCCTGGTTCCGCTGGACGATTCGTCTCTGCAGCCCAAGGACGCGGTGGATCGCCGGACTCGTGTACTTGGTGCGACGCAAGATGAGGAGGGTGTGGCGCGACTGGTTTGGGGCTGGCGAGGGAACCGGTGACTTGCTCGGCGCTGTGCGGGCGGCTCCGGCGAGGTCAAAGTCGGCGTAGGGGGTTGTTGGGTGGATAAAGGTGGAGCATGGGGCGAACTTTGAAATGTAATTTACATTAACATGAAGTGGTCTGTTGCAATTGGCCTCACACAGTTGTCTCTGCACGTTGCGCAGTACATTCTGCGCGATGGGCTCGGGGAATCGGGGCTCAAGTCTAGTGTTCCTCCCCCCAGCTCTTCGGCCGTATTAACGATATTAATAAAGTCCTGTGATCAGCAAGCAATGCATACTCTCCACCCTTAGTCCGCCTCATGCCCCCCGGCCACGCTATCCTCATCAAAAACCCGCACCTGCTCGGGCACCCACTCGGCCGCCTCAATCGCCCGCTTCACCGTCTCCACAAACCCTTCCCCTCTTCCGCCGCCGCGTCCCCCAACCACCCACACCACCGCCGGCCGCACATTCTCGACCACCCCGGTAATGGCAGCCGCAAGATCGGCCTCCTGCGTGCGCCGCGGGTACGCCGCGCGCGGCAGCCCGAGTCCGAGCCGCATGTTGAACCCCACGACGGGGCGCGGCGCGGCAGGCACGAGGTACCCCTCGACAGCAAAGGCGCAGCGCGTCAGCGCGCACACGGCCGCCGCGAGGCGGTCCGTCTCGCTGGGCGGGTGCAGCGGCGTCACGGCCGCGGTGCCGTTGAGCGCCTCCCCCTCACGGGCGTCGTCGTCGTTGTCGCGGCCGCGGTGCACCAGCGCCGTCGGGCCAAGGTGCGCAAGCAAGTCCGCGCACGTCGTGAAGGGCGCTGGAAGCCGCGGCTGCTCCTCCTGCTGCTGCTTCTGCGGCGCCTCTCCCTCTTCCTCCACCCCCGCCGCCGCCGCCTCCACCGCCCCATCGGCGCCGCACCCCGCCAATACCGCCTGCACCGCCCGCGCCGCGGCGACCCCGTCCACATACACCAAGCTCCTGACCCCCGTCTCAAACCGCACGACGTACCCGCGTCCCAGCACCCCTGAACAGCTCGTGCCTCACATCATGCGGCCTCCCCTTCGTCGTCGCCGTATGCTTCTTCCCCTTCAGCTTCATCCCGTCCCTGTTCCTTGCGCCAAACGGATGCGCGTAGGATCTCAGCCCCAAGAACTTGCGCGCCGCGTACGACAGATGGACGTCCTCGCCGGAGTACCAGGTCGCGGGCCGCTCGCGGAAGAATGCGTCGAGCGAGGATTGCGCGAGGAACCAGGTGCCGCAGAGGTAGTCGACTTCGGTGAAGCGCGGTGGGGCGGTGAGGAACTTTGCGGCGCCTTTGCCCGGTTGCGCGCGGATGTGGCCCGTGTGGCCGTGGACGCCAGGTCGCTCACGGTGCGCGAGGACAAAGTCGCGGACCTGGGTGCGTTCTAGGGGTTTGTCGTCGTCGACGATGAGGACGTAGCGTGACCGCGCCATCCAGGCCAGCAGGAAGCGGCCGTGGAATTTGTAGTCGTAGGTGGAGACGGTAAAGTGGACGTGCGGGAGGAGACCGGGGGCGGCGTTGGCGGCGGCGGCCTGGAATTCGGCGACGACCTGCGCGTACGCTTCCGCGTGGGGCGAGTTGAAGCAGTTCACCCAGATCTCGCGGACCGTGGCGTTGCGCTGCTGCGAGGCCATCTCGAGCTGCATTCGAAGGTTCTCGGGCGGGCCCATGAACACGTTGAAGATGATGGTCGTGTCCTCGTCTTCTTCGCCCGAATTCGACAGATCTGCAGAATCGGGCGGTGGAGGGCGCGCGGGCAGCAAGCCCGCGTGGAAGTCTTCGGGGTAAAGAACGCATTCGCCGCAACGCTGTCTTTGTCGTGGAACGCAAACGAGGTGGCGTCCTTGCCGCCGTCCGGACTCGCGATCCGGTTCTTGACCAGCGCCTCGACCAGCGGGCTGCGCACAGCGGTGGCATCGTCCGCCGCCTCCGAGACCGGCGGCAAGCACTGGCACGTCGACGACCACGACGCCGAGAGCATGTACGAGCACAGCAGCAGGAACGCGGCGCTTTCGACGGCGAGCACGGCGATCAAAAAGCGGACGATCGTCGGAGTTCCAACCTGCTTCCTCATGTTGTTCCCTACTTGGACTTGTCTGAGTTTGTATTTCCATTTTCTCAATTGTTTGTTTTCTTGTTTTCAAAGCCCGCCAGCACGCCACTCGGCGACGACCGGCTCCAATTGCGCCATCTCGACGGGGTGAAGTGCCAAGTTGACCGCGGCGCCGGTCCCAGGCACGTCGATCAGCTGCCCAACGCTCTGCACGTTCCTCCACCCCTCCGTATTAAAAAACACGGCCCGCGCAACGCCCGCACCCGCCACCTCCGCCCCCTCCCCCGCCTCCCTCATCGCCCTCGGGAACGCCGCAGCGCCCTCAAAATCAAAGCACCTCCACGACGCGAGCACGAGGTCCGGCTGTCCCGCGGCAAACACGTTCGACGCAAAAAACAGCGGCTCCGCGACGCGGTCGAGCAGGAACCTCAGCTCCGAGTCGACGGGGTGGGATGCGAGCGTCCGCCTGAGCTTGAGCGCGAGGTCCTCAAGCGGCTCGGCGCCCGGGCGCGCGGGCGTCGCGTGGCTCAGGACGATGTTGCCCGGGACGTCCGGGCGGAGGCCGAGGCGGGCGCGGATGTTCACGGGCCGGTACAGCGTGGCGGGCGCGGCGCGGTCGCGGCCGGGGAGGCGGGCGACGAGGTGCCAGACGAGCGCGGTGAGGCAGTCGTCGGTCGACGGCGGGAGGCCGGTCGTTGGGAAATGCCCGCGGTCGTGGAGGCGCGTGTGCACGTCGTTTTTGAGGCGCGCCAGCTCGGCGTTTGTAAAGAGGAAGACCTTGCTGGCGAGGCTCGATGGGGCTGGGGGTGGGGTAGTGGTTGTGCTGTCCGGCGCCGGTGGTGGTGGTGGCGGCTTCTTTGCAAAGAACGAATCTTTGACCGTCTTGTACGAGACCGGCGGCGCGGGCGCCACGTTGGCGCAGTGCATCCGAAACACGTCGTTCACGCGCGGGGTAAACGCCAGCACGAGGCCGACGGCGCCGTCGCCTGGCGAGGCTGTGGCAAGGGCGCGGCTGCACCGCGCCCACTCCTGCACGAACCCGAGCATGGTCTGCGCGTCGCCGACAACGTGGCTGAAGCTGACGCCGACGACGAACGCGCCCGAGAGCGGGACGTCGACCAGCACGACGGTTGTCAGCGGCCTTTGCCCGTCAGCCAGGTCCGTGTAGTGCTTTGGCGCGTGCGCAAAGATCGCATCCGCGGCGCCGCCGACGGTCGCGGCGTCGCGTACGGGGGCGGTGCGCACTCCGTCGCGGCCGCACGCGGGGAAGAATGCGTCAATCGGTCGGGTGGCCGTGGCCGACTGCAGGGCGATGTGCAGGTCGCCCGAGAGCACCAGCCTATCAAATCCCGGGCTGATCCGGCCGGCGAAAGTCGGGAACTTGGCGAGGGCGAGAGGAAGGGCGGATTGGAGGATATTTGCGTCGAGCGCGGAGTCGAACGTCCAGATGAGGTTGACAAAGTTGTTGCGGGCCATCCGGTCTATCGAGGTGAGCTCGATGGACTCTGGCAGTGAGGCTTCCGGTTCGTGCGGTTCGTGGTGGGTACCGGCAACGGTCGTTGGAACGTCAGGGTGCTGCACGGCGGAGCGATGGTGGCTGGCGTTCTCCCGCACGTCGGGCGCTGTGAGGCCGGGGCGGCCCACTCCGTTGCGGTATGCCGCAAAGCCAGAGTGCTTCGCGGGGGCGACCGTGGTATGGTGCCAGTCTGAGAGCAGAGGTGCGCCCGCCCCGTGCGGAAGAGAGAGGGACGTCATGTTCAGCAGCAATTGCGAGCGGGCGCGCCACTTGCGATCGGGGGTTGCCCTGATCCACAAAGGTGTGTCTTCTCCCCCCGCTTCTTCCTCTGCGACGCCTCCAGTTCACTGAACGGGACTACGTGTGGATGAAAAGCAGTGCGCTATTGCAGAGCAGAATCAGGACCAAGAGCGCTCCACAACAATGCTGTATTCAAACTAGGTCCCTTTGGCTCATACAATCATGGCTTCATCTGCTGCTCGCCAACATCGCATGTCCTACAAAAGTGGCTCTCCTTTCAAGTTGACTGAGTAAACCAAATGGGAAATGGAGATAACCATCCGTTATCAAATGGCTGCTAGATACGCAATGCTGTGGGGAGGCAACTTACGGTCTTTCTCCACGACGTATCCCGGGGCAACCTGACAATCTTTTAGCGTTGAGCCTTCGCCGATTTTCGCCGTATTGCAGACAACGCAGCCGTCCAGCTTCACGCTGTTTGACAAAAAAAATAAGACGAGTCCGTGTCAAACCGTGAGCTGGTTTGAGGATGACACTCAACTTGTCTTCAATAACGCAGTGATCCATGATTACTGAACCGGCGATTTTCACATTCTTGCCGATCACACAGTGCGAACCAATTACTGACTTTTTCACCCCGGTTCGCTCGCCAATCCGGGTTCCTTCACCCACCATCGCATCTGCTCCGACCTGTTCATGCGAAAGCAAGGGTATTAGCAACTTTGCGCTTGTAAGGAGCGAGGGCGATCGTGTGACACGAGTGTACCTGAGTCTTCTGGCTGATTTGCGCCGACTCGGACACGAGCGCCTCGCCCGGCGGCGCAAACTTTGGCATATTCCGGTTGCCCTCCAAGTAAGTCCACTGAGTGTGCGCCCGGAACACGTGCTCGCCTCCGCCAGGTGAAGGCTTTGCAACAACGGCGGCGCAGACAACTTGCGGTGTCTTGTCGGCGCCGACGAACCCGCCCCCCGTGGAAGAATGGCTGCGCGCTAGTGTGAATGGGTCTGCGGACTGTGGGAGGGCGAGGACTGGGGGGTAGGGACAGATCCAATCAGGTTTTTTTATTCGACGAAAAGCGGGGGGGGGAGCTGGACGCACGTTTATCGATGCTTTCGCGTTTCACAACGCGGTCGGAGTACTGGCATTGCAGCAGGAGCGGAATCAAGTCGGACTTGATGCCGACCAACTTGCTCTGCTTGATCAGGTCAATCACCCATCGCTTGAAGACGTAGAGATGCGCGTCTCGCAATGTAGTGTGGATGGTGACGTTTGGATACCTATTTCGCGAGGGGAAGGAAATAAAGAATCAATAAAAAAAACCTAATCAGGGAATGTCCAGAGTCACGAAAACCTCAACCACGCACCGTTCCAGCATGGCGCGGTTCATCGGCAGCTCCTCGTCAATGTCCTCTGCTAGCACCGTCATCAGCAGCCTCCCCGTCGAGTGATCAATTCCAATAAACTCGAGCGTTTCGTCGTCTTTTTTGCTCGAAGCCGCTTCGTCGCCCTTTACGTTCTCATACAGCATGGCAACCATTGCCGCGTTCTGCGCCCGGTGAATGTCCAAAAACTTGTGCGCGGGCAGGTTGATGATGATGTCGCAGCTTAAAACAAGAAAGTCGGACTGATTGACGGCCGATGCGGGGGCGCGGAGGTTAGGTGCGAGCAGAAGTCAATATTACGGGGCTGGGGCTTGCACACCTTGATTCTGTTGCTGACGTGCCGCAATGCGTTCAAGGACCCGATTTCTTCTTTGAATTTGACGACTTCGAGCATGGTTCCGCTTCCTTTCTCGTAAACCTTGTGCACGTAATTGCTAATGTTCTTGTACGCTGCGTCGCTGCACACAACGATGATGTCTGTCGGAAATGGGGGGGTTTACCACGGTTCACCAGTTGCCCTTCAAGGATGCGGGTACCTTCGATGCGCGCGTTCTCCAACCACTGCAGCTGGTAGTAGATCATTGGCTTGTTTCCCACGGGAAGAAGCGCCTTTGGGAGTTCCTTTGGGTCTTCCGTCAGCGGAAACATCCTTCGCCGAAAGTTCTGTCAGTTGGAAGCGCGAAGATGGTGCGGCGCCCACCTGCTTCCTCGTCCGCAAAGGACGATCGCCTTGTAGGTTTGAAATGCTCGGTCATTCGGACGGTACGATGTGGATGGCTGTTTACAGAGGAGGAGGAACGGACCTGGAACTCCTTGTGCGAGGACGGCATCGTGGGAGTGCGCGACTGTGACTGTGGCGGAGGGGCAGCTGGGAGATGAATCGACCGCGGTCTGAGGGGTTGTGGATTGCGGCGTCTTTGACGTGGCCGATTTCTTTACATCGTGCAAAAGCAATGCCCGAAGCTTCAGGAAAAGATCATAACAGGGCAATGTGAAGGCCGAAATGTAGAAGTGTATTGTGTATAATAATTGAGAAAGTGCGAAGAACAGCAAGCCCACGAGACCAGGACCGCGGGTGGTTCTCAGGCAGAGACGAAGGACGGGAAGCAGTCCTTGATGACCTTTCCTGCGTGCTGCACAAATGCACGGAATGCATCTCTCAGTCTCCGTATTTCTCAAAGAACAAGGCTTACTTTGCTTTCGATGTGGTCGTTTAGTGCCTGAGGGGTAACAATACCCGCAAGTGGGTGATCAGTACAACAGAGTCGCAAACTCGTACCGTAAAACCATCACTTGAGTCTTCCACCCGCAGAAGCAGGGACGACCGATCTCCTCCCCGCAGATCGGTCTCCTGAACGAGCAAGTAGAGAGGGAAAAAGCGCCAGCTTACCTTTTCCCGGACGGTCGAAAGGAACGTTTGGCGGCAGATGGAACACTGAATCGATTTGGCGGCTTCGTTCTGTTCAGAGGCAGGATGTGAGCGTGAGGACGAGATATTCGGCCAGATCAAAGGTGGGCTTACGGCTTTTAGCTGCGACTTTGCTTGGTTCGCGCCCTTGTCCTGGCGATCCCGACG
This sequence comes from Zopfochytrium polystomum, assembly GCA_025765615.1. Lineage (NCBI taxonomy): Eukaryota > Fungi > Chytridiomycota > Chytridiomycetes > Chytridiales > Chytridiaceae > Zopfochytrium > Zopfochytrium polystomum. The sequence goes on from JAIVFJ010000033.1 coordinate 36,989, forward strand.
CATTTGGGCTTTTTGGCCCTGGTGGGGTAGATGTTAGTGAGCCAAGAAGCACCGGGATAGATCGTTTTGCGTGGTGCTATTCGACTGATTGAGCCAAGAACAATCGCCGACGTCGCAATCGAAGGATGCGTGCAAAAAGGCTACTCACGTTCCCCATGACTGCTGATGTTAGATGACGATGACGATGACGATGAAGGTGAAGAAGATGGAGACGACGATCTGGCGGTGCTGGAGTGAGTGCGCCGAAGTTCGCGAAAGAGGGGAAAAGGCCGCTGTGGTGGGTTTTGTTCTTTTTGGTTCTGCGCGTGTGGGCGAGAAGGCAGCCAATGGGGACAGAGAGAGAGAGAGAGCGAGTGAGTGGGTGAGAGAGTGAGAGAGATAGAGAGAGTGACAGAGACAGAAGAGAGACAGACAGACAGACAGAGAGTTGGAGAGAGACAGACCGAGTAAAATATTTACCATGTCAATGAGTTACGACGACGACAACCCCCAAGAACGAGGCACGGTGGCTCTCCTTGCCGCCTCACAGTCGCACTCGCACTCGGGGATGACGACGCCTCCGTCGGACCGGCTCCTGGCCACTGCTACCACTACTACTACAACTGCTACTGCTACTGCTACTACTGCTGGCACTACTGCTACCACCACTACCGCTCCCGCTGATGCCCCGCGCTCGTTCCACGGGGAGGCCGGCGCACGCCCGCCGCTCCCGGATCACCAACCCAACGGTGTTGCCGCTGCTTTTCGCAACTACGCCCCCAGGTCTTCCACGCCGCCGCGGACAGAGACTCGCGGCGGCAGCGGCGGCTCTCCCCTCATGGCTCTGAAGAAGAAACTCTCGGCGGGCACTCTCGTCGACTCGTCTCCAGCGAGTGACGATCTGAGTTCGATGAGCATCGATAAAGTGGGCGTGGACCCGCAGGCCGACTCCGCTGCGACCGAAGGGGCGAGCCCTGATGGAGCAGACGACGACCGCGACGAAGATATTTCGGACGCTTGTGAGGAAGAAGAAGATAGCCCTTCCATGGACTGGAGCGGAGGAGAGGACGATGCGTGGGACGCAACATGGGACCAACTCTGGGACGACGGCACCGCCCCAACCAAGTACAACAACAGGACAGCGATCGCCTCCTCCGCTCGGAGCCGCCTTTTGGCGCCACAACGCCATGCACCCACGTTTGAGTCGGCGATTCCCATCGAAGCGCAGCGACGGCTTCAATCCTTTTACGACGAGAACTTTGCGTCCTTGCGAGCCGCGACGGCTGCCGCGGTGCGAAAAACACTTTCGCCGGAGGATCGGAGGAAGTACGCCTCTACCCCCGCTTCCCCCAGAACTATTCATAGAAGTACTGAGACATGTAGAGTCGCCCCGAGACATGGTCTCCCTCATGTCCGTCTGCCACTCGACGCTGTTCGCCATCGCCGACGCAATTTGGCAGAATCCACGGTTCGACGTCCCCATCACCCTCCGGTCGACGCCATCTTCCCGGTCCACGCCATCTTCCAAATGGAAGAGTGCCAACGAGAGGTTTGCTCAATTTGTCAAGTGCCTGCACGCGTCGACTCCATACTCGAGTCCCGCAAAGTTCCCCTCTCGCGTGCGAACCATCGAAGTAACTGATGCGGCGCTCAGCGATGACCTGATGTACGAAGCCGTCATACGCTGCCCAAACCTTAAAGCTTTCAAATGCAAGGGGGGGAAAGTTTCCGGAACGACGGTAGGGCAGATGCTCAAGTGCGCTCCCGCCATCGAAGTTCTCCAGCTCCCAGACTGCCTTCGAGTGGAGGTTGGCTACGTGGTCGGAATTCTCACGGAGCTCGCGCGGCAGAACGAGCGCAACGGTACCGCAGCGCAAGCAATGCTTCCTCAGTCTTTGCGCGTGATTGATCTGTCGGGCACCAGGATCAGGGACGGGGACGTCGCTCGCTTGGTCCGCGTCGTTCCTAACCTGCAACAGTTGCGTCTGCTCTGTTGCCGCTGTGCCTCTGACGAAGCCGCCAAAGCTATCCTACTGAGCGGTATCGCCTTGACAGAACTTTATCTAGGCAGCAGCGGTAGAATACTGGACCCAACAACCGATATGATCATGTCCAGCGCGCCTTTCGAGCTCCTGGGTCCATCCACGACCCCCCACGCTCCAATGTTTGACTCATTGGTGACGCTTCACCTGCCGTGGGCAGCTCTGAGCGAAACCGTCCTCCTGACCGTCATCAACCGCTTCACAAAACTGAAGACCCTCGTGGCGCTCAAAACCTCGCAAGACCCCAAACCACCGAGGCGCGAGCACCACCGTGATGCGGGCGGCCCGAACGCGGGCGCCGTGGACCAGGATCCCCCCGCCGCCGCCGCCGCCGCCCCAGTCCAAGCGAACAACGCCCCTGAACCTCCCCGCGCCGACGCCCCAGAGGGCCCGGACGACGACGGCGACGACCACACAAGCGCCTCAAGCGACTCCTTCGCCGCGCTGCCCGCGGCGGCAGCGACGGCCGCCACCGCGTCCGGCCTCGCGCACGTAGACCTCGGCTACACTACGCACACCTCCGCGACGCTCTCCGCCTTCCTCGCCACTCACAGCGCGACTCTGCAGGCGATCCGCATGGGCCCCTCCAGTGCCGAGCCGTCCCTTTTCTTCCAGATCGCGTACCACCTGCCGCAGCTGCGGCACCTGGACCTCACGTTCGCCGGCGACGGGGTGAGGACGGCGAGCCTGCTGGGGATCGTGCGCGGGCCAGCGCGGCGGTCGCTCGAGACGCTGTCGTTGCGCGGGGTGACCGCCGTCACGCCGACCGTTGTGAAGGAGGCCGCGAGGTGGTGTGTGTGTTTGAAGGTGTTGGACGTGACGGCGTGCGTTTGGCTGACGGCGGAGAGTTTGGGTATGGTCCTCGACAGGAAGAGAAGTGAGTTTTTAAGGTTCACGGGGAAGAGGTTAGCCGCGTTGAAAAGGTTGAACGCAGCTTGATGATGGGCGAGGTTTTTTGGTTACTGTCCGCAATCGTTGATTCCCCCCCATTCCTTTATTTCCTTTTACAGAACTATTTGCATTTTTGGATTCCCTTCTGCCACTCTTTCAGAAGCAATTCATACCCCATCTTGTTACTGTCCACTGCTTATTTCTACTGATTCCCGGTTGAGATTGTCTGGGGCGTCCTTTTCACTTTTTCAAGTGAACCTTTGCTGCGTGTTCGTATTCGGGAGGTCTCCCTTTTTTACGACAATGCGATATCCTGTTTCTTTTTATGGCCCAAGTCGCCGAAGTGAAGCAAAGCTAAATGCGCAATAAACTTCAACTGACTAAAACACGAAAACACACCAGCTACACGCGCCATCCCCCACACATGGCATCATTCCCCTTTGCTCTCTGGATGGGCTCGCTGGGTTGTCTGCGAGGCGAGGCACGAGCGGCGAGACCCGAGCATTCGAGGGCCAAGCGGAGTGCCACCGCCCGCTTACGCCGAATGGCGGCATGCGGCGGTTGCTCGCTCGGCAGAGGACTCCCTACGGGCAAAGGACGAGGCGAAGGGGTTGAACGCTCAGGTGTTCAAGTTCTGGCATTGACAAGAATTTTGTATCCTTTGTTTTTCTTGTTTTTTTTTTTTTTTTTTTTTTTTTTGAGAGAAAGAGAGAGAAAGAGCAACCAATCCTTCTTCTTTCGTGCCTCATTATTTACCACTTGCGAGGCCCTCATAAACGAGTTGTCTCATCCGAGTCGGCTCTTTTCATCATGGGCGAAAAGCTTTTGCGGGCTGAGGGCCTTGCTCTAGGTTTTTTTTTTTTTTTTTTTTTTTTCTTTTTCTTCTTTTTCTGAAATATGCAGCTGCTCTCCCCCAATTGAAACACGAAGACAAGTCCAGCGTTATTCTTTGCGAATTTTGGGAGGGCCTTGGTCGTCACTTCAGCTACTTTCGCTCTCTCTGCAAAAATCATCACTTTTGGCTGAGAAACGTAAGTGCAAAAGCGCTGCTGTCTGTTCGTTTTCAAGATGATATGAGCCAGTGGTTGGGCTTGCTGAAGTTGAACGTCGGCGTGACCCAGTTTGCGAAGAAAAAAAAATCTTCTCATAGACTCTGACTGGCAGGGGGGGCCAAACGGTTGGAGAATGAGAATGAGGACGCGATGATAGCCGCTTCCCACCTGCCATCTTCCATGATCATCAAATCATCGCGCTCTCATGAGGCACAATGTGGCGTGAATGGGGAGATGTTGGAGTGTGCACTGGCATATGCGCTACGTGCGCCGAAAGGAAGCGGACGTCGAATGTAATATTCATAAATAACCCATCGCCTCGTTTGCTTCTGGAAGACCGGACTTGCGGACAGACTTTCGCATATCCGCGGTCGCGCGGCTCGGTAGCATTGGTCGGCGGATTTGCACTCCGACTGTGGGTGGCACACACATTGGCTTTTGTCAGCAAAAGCTTGAAATGAAAGTGAAAAAAATAATGTATTTATTCTGAATAAATAAATGGGAGAAGGAATTCCCGTATGCTAAAAACGGAAGCATTCCAAGCAGTTCGCGCAACCGCCTCATCCCTCGCCCACACTATAACTCCAACCCCCTCCACCCTGCACCGTCCTTCCCGCCTGGAGCTCGCACCCAATCGACTTCTTCGGCCCCTCCCCCCCCACGCCTCCAAAATGTCGTCCTCGTCCTCCTCGTCGTCCTCATCCTCATCCGCCATCATCGAGCTCGGTAACCTGCACAGCCCCGAACCCTTCCCCGCGCAGAACCCATTCCTCTTCTGCGTCTACATCAACGAAGACTACCCCGCCGGCAACGCCAAGATGGAAGCCCCGCACCGCGGCAACGGCGCCGACTTCAACCCGGACGCGCCGTACCGCATGTACCACGGGGACCGCATCCCGGGCTTCCCCCGCCACCCGCACCGCGGCTTCGAGACCTTCAGCTGCACCGTCGACGGGCTCGTCGACCACACCGACTCGCTCGGCGGCGCCGGGCGCTACGGCGCGGGCGACGCGCAGTGGATGACGGCCGGCCGCGGCATCGTGCACGGCGAAAACATGCCGCTCCTCAACGACCGCAGGCGCAACCCCGTCAGGCTGTACCAGATCTGGGTGAACATGCCGGGCAGGGCGAAGATGGTCGAGCCGGGGCAGGTGATGCACTGGGTCGAGGAGATCCCGCGGTTCCGCGCCGGCGCCGGCGGGAGGGTCGAGATCACGGTGTGGGCGGGGGAGATCGAGGGGCGCAAGGCGCTCGCGCCGAACCCGAACAGTTGGGCCGCGGACCCGGCGAACGACGTGCACGTGCTGCGGATGGTGCTGCGGCCGGGCGGCTCGTACACGCTGCCGCCGCCGGCGCCCGGGAGCAACAGGTCGCTGTACATCGTCGCCGGCCCGCGCGAGCCGGCCAAGGTTCTGATCGCCGGCGAGGCGGTTGGAGTGAACAAGTACGTCCACGTGAGGCAGGGCGTCGAGATTACCGTCGCGAACAAGGGCGTCGAGACGGACCCGGACATGGAGGTGCTGATGCTGCAGGGCAAGCCGATCGACGAGCCCGTCGTGCGGCAAGGCCCGTTCGTCATGAACACGAGGGAGGAGATTCAGCAGGTGAGATCATTCACTGTCTTGTTCGCGCTTTTAGTGGGCCGAATTGTTTGGTCCGCCTTTCCAACCCTTTCAGCTGATCATGACTCCTTTCCTACCCTTATTCGTTGCCCCCTCCTCCCGCCAGGCGTACAGCGACTTCCGCGAAACCCAGTTTGGTGGCTGGCCGTGGGACGAAAACGCCGTTATCTTTCCCAAGGACAAGCCGCGCTTCCTCACGGCGAATGGAAAAACCACGTACCCTCCTTCCGTCAAGGCCTGAGCCCTCGCCCCGCCCCCCACCCCGCCTCCTCGCCTAAGGACTCTTTGCCGCTCCCCTACCCTTTCCTCTCCACAAGACTTGTTACGTAGTGCCATATCGAATTGATGGAAAAATGAAGAAAAAAGGGAGAAAAAAAAAATATGAAAAATATCAGGCTGCTGTGGATTATTCTTCATTTTGTCATGGTTTGCTGGCTGAAGCGCGCCTCGTGTCAACCAGGATCACCTATCGTTGCCTGACACGGCGTCTTGAACGCGCGAGGCGGTGCGGGCAGTCGGAGCCTCTCCCTCCCCTCCCTCGCGACCTCCTGCTGCCCCGTTCACAGGGCCGAGCGCCCCGCCATAACGACAAGGACGACGGGGTGCGGTGGGGAGGGAGGTTCGGCGGCTATTGCGGGAACAGCCACCGATGGATGGATGGATGGTGGAAACAGAACGCTCTGCTTTTATATCTCTCGCTCTGGCATCGGCACTACTTGAACCAGGAAATGGGGGGCAGTGCGGGGGGGCTGCTTGCGTCATACTTGTAAATATGCTGCTCTTGTCCGGCTGACAAGGACAAAAACATTACAAAGCGTTTGGTTGATGCGCAAAAATTGCCAGTCGAATCACTCAATCATCAATAGATCGTCCAATCCGTCAGGACTAATCCAACCCCCCCACCCCACTCACCCCCTCGCCCCACTTCCCCTCACACACTCCCTTCACACACACACACACACACACACACATGCACATTCATCAGCTCAAGGCATATAAAAGGGCCAAGAGCGGCCGAGAGCCCCAAACCTTTACTTGTTCGACCCTGACGCTCTAGAAACGCATCCAAATCAAACAACACTCTAAGTACACCCACAGACACTTTCGACATGAGCGGCAACTCTACCTCCCAAACGAACCACGCCACCCGGGTCCCCTCACTCGCCGTCAACGACAAGCCCTTGCCCTCGCTCTTGCACCAGCCTCCCTCCGCTCCATCCGTCAAACCCGCCGTGGCACCAACGGAGAACGCGCCGCACACTTCCGTTCACCAAGGGGAACGACAGTAGCCAAGCGCCCGCGGACGGCGCTCGCGCCATGGCAAAGGATGGCTCTGCCTCGACCACGGACCCGGCCTCACTCGGAACCAAAGCCCGCAGCCTGTGGGGCTCGCTGAGCAGTGGCGGGGAGGCCGCGGAGCGCGCGACCAAGAGCGGCGTGTTCGGGCCTAAAGCGCGCGCGCGAGGCGCCGGCCGCCCGCTTACGTCGGTGGGCGGGGTTCGGTCGCTCGGTCGGCGGAGGAATCGCTGGGGGTGAAAGATGAGACGGACGGGTTTAACGCTCAGGCGTTCAAGTTCTGGCATTGATGAGATCCTTTTTTTTTTTTTTTTTTTTTCTTTCTTGTTCCCTTCGCTTTTTGATTGCGTGTGAACGACGTTCTTTCCTTCGAGCCTCTTTGCAAAAGCAACCCATGGCGCCTCATACGAGTTGTTTTCCTTGTAATCTTTTCATGATCCAACAAGATTTGAATTTTACAGGCCCAGTTTTGGCTTGAATTTGTTTATGAATTATCCCTTCAAGTTTGCAACACGAATTTTCAAATGTGCGCAACTAACATTACTACTAGCAATGCAATTTGCGTTTACAAACCTGCACCGGCTGCAGTTGAGGGCAGGCGGAGACGACTTACGTCCAACCTGTTGGACTTTCAATGGGCTGCAGGGCCTTCTGAGTCGTATCTAAACTGCTGGCCGCTGTCCTTCCACGACTGCAACAGATGGACGTGGCCCTGCTCGCTGGCGCTTCTCATTGTCAGCCTTTCATAACACAACAGGATCCCACTCTCCTTCCACCACTGCAAGAATTCGGTCAGCCATTCTCCGACGCCATGGCCAACGCTTGCGAATCTTGTCGGCGAAAGCCCGCTCACACTCCACAAAGATATCGGGCTGCCGTATCAGAGCCTCTCCCTGAAGCCGCGACAGACGGAAAAGGGAAGCAACGAGAAAGCGATGGGGGGAAGTGGGGTGTAAGTGCGCGTCAAGATCGCGACGACGATGCAGGGAAGCTGGGGGAGGGGGCGAGGGATGGACGGGGCGTCCCGTCACCCTCATGGTTGTCTGGGGACGGCCAAAGTAACCCTGGCATGCAATTAGTCTGTCGTCGTTGACAATGACGAATTGGACGGGAATCCGAGGCGAAGCCGCCGAATGAGCCGCGCCGACGCGCAGGACCGTTAGCATTTCAGAGGAGAGGTGAGCAATCTCGAATGCCCATTCGCAACTCCAGGTGATAGGCCAACAGAAGTCCACTAAAATGGGGCATGGCACAGAGGGTAAGCCAGGCATTCTAAAGAGGAAGGTAGGGGGAATGCTCCCGAACCCGCGATGCAGGGCACGCCTGCATACTCTCTCTGTACTTTTGTCAAAAGCTGCGGCTCTTTTGCGGCTGTGCCGATCGGAACAGCAGGGTGCTCGCACATAGTACTCACTAATGGGTGGCACCGAACCCGTGACGCGTTTGCCACGGCGGTCCTATTTGTTACTTAAATGTGAGTGACCTTGAGTAATATGTCTGTCCCTGGAAACAGGGCAGACACATATGAAAATTGGAACGATACAGAGAAGATTAGCATGGCTCCCTGTGCAAGGATGACACGCAAAACTAGAGTGGATTCCCCTTCGGGGGACATATTTTTTTTCATTTCTCCCTCGCTATGGAGACTTGCACCGTGGTGGGCCCGATCGCACTCTCACCATCTATATCTTGTGGTGTACTTCCCACTTCTATCCTTTTATTTCATACTTTACTGTGAGACGCGTTCCACTTGACGCAGTCTTCAAACTTTACTCCAGATCCACCAAATATATCCAACGCACTAGAACAAACAAAAGAAAACAGTTCACCGCAGGGTATTGACGAAGATCAGCACAAAAAACCAGTCGCCAAATCGTCCAGCGACATGAAAAAAAAAAAAAAAAATACAAATAAATATGGCGTACCTCCCAAACGTCAGATCGACCGAACCTCCGGACAGCCGCTCCACGAGGCTGAGGTCCCCAATTTCTGGAATGATAAATTTAATTCCTTAAGGCCACAGAACATACGACACCTATTGAAAGACCAAGGGGGAGTGTACCTTTACCGCCGCCAGCATATGTCACCGGTATCTTGCACCACTGGCCCAGCCTTTCGACGAGTCGCTCGTCGATGCCGCGGCAGAGGCCTTCGACATCAGCCGCATGGACGAGCAGTTCACTAGCCGCGTGGGTGTGATTTTTGTGGTTCGAAATGAAGAAGAAGAAAAAAATAAGATGCTTTCCAGATTACGGCTTTGACGGACGCACGAGACGACAAGATCATACCTGCAGTGGTCCTCCAAACTGCGAATGGACTCTGGTGTGGGAGGAAGCTTCATTGGTGATAGTCAAACGACATACCTTTCAAGGAACTGGACTCACCCTCTTCGACCTGCATGTCCGTCAGCGTTTGCCACTTGTTCATCGCCACGATCCATTTCCCGTCCTTGACTTTGCAGCTGCAAGCGCGCAACCCCCAGAGCAAGATGACCATCGATTCAAATGTAAGAGTCAAAAGTCCGTTATCACTAACCAAGCTGAGTCCAATTTCACCTAACGTCCACGACAAGCTTCTCCCGCCCGACGCGCTCGCACAACCTCCGCAATCGGTCATCGGAGAACTTGGCGTCCGGAAACAGCCAGCTGGTGACAATCACCTTGATTCAATTTTCAAGATCGGCCGGAAACCGGGGAGGTTGTCAGCACCGAAATCGCAAGGGAGCAAACACCCTTCCCCCCGCTCCACTAACAACAATTCCCTCCCCCCCAAAAGACCTGCTTCGCGCCAGCGTCCAGCCAGCTCTCGGCGTTGTCGATCGTAACGCCGCCCCCGAGCTGCAAGCCGTCGGGCCACGCGCTCAGCGCCTCGCGCGCGGCGTCGTCGTTCCGCGGGCCGAGCTTGATAACGTGCGCGCCGTGGAGGGAGTGCGTTCGGTAGAGGTTTGCGTAGTACGCCGGCGACTCGCTGCGGCGTTGCGGGAGGGTGGAGGAGGAACAGAATTCAGTGACCCCCGAAACCTCTGCTATGCTAACACGGCCGCCTCGCCGCCCCTCTCACTCACGACGAAACAAAGTTCGTTCGCAGCGCCGCCGCCGCGGCGCGATCGTCACCATCGCTGATACCGCTGCTACTGCCGCTGCTGCTTGCGCCGCCTGCAGGGTCGTCTCTTAGGGAAGCGCCGACGATCTGCTTGACCTGGCCGTCGTGCAGGTCGATGCAGGGGCGAAAGAGGGTCATGGTGGGGGGTTGATCTTTTCTATCTGACAAGGTCTGTTTCCCCAAACAATAATGAGCGGAGTTTGTTTGGAACAGAAGTGCTCGCTCACTCCGAACTGCCGTGCAATGAAACAGCCAACCAGGTCGTGACTTGCAGGAGGAGGCCGCGATGCCTAACTGTAGTGCTTCCGTGAGAAGAGAAATAGTGCTTCCGTGAGAAGAGAAACGAGGCGCGGAGGGAATGAGGCGCCACAGTGGGCCGGGGGGCCACAGTGCCGGGCGGATAATACGCTTGTATGTTTTAGGGCCACGCGCTTCTTCCCGACAGCCCCGACCTGGCTCCCCAATGACAGCAACGATTGTCTGCAGCTGACGCACGTGCAACTGTATACTTTTATCTACATACCTTGCACATAGCGAGTCGGGCGAGTTGACTTTCTGGCTTACTCGAACAAAGCTGGTAGACTTCGATGACCCAGCATTATTCACTAATTTTTTTCCCCCTCCCGGCAGAATCCAGCACACAGGCTCCGCCGTCCGACTTTGCCCAACGTTGGTAGTGTGGATGAATCATGGCGTGATGCCCACTGTGGATATGTGGGAGTGAGATTTTGCAATCAATCAAGTGTCTGGCAAGCTTCGGCAAAATCATCGACCGCCAGCAGCCGCAGCAAGATCTCAACATCTTGATCGATTGAAAAAGCTACGATGCCCGACTCCGGCAGCAGCAACAACCTCGACGGCGACGACGCCCTCCTGATCGACTGGGTCGCCTCTACCGTCTCGCCAGCGAAGCACGCCGGCGTCGCCGATTGTCGCCTGCCGCCAATACAAGAAATGACGACAACGACGCGGCATGGCCGACGAAAGCCCCCGATCACATAGACCTCACCTCCATCGACAGGCTCAGTCGCCACATGTTCGACAACCTCGTCTGGGTCTTTGACGCCCCGCTCGACACCGACAACATGAAGGCCGCCCTGGCCCTGGCGCTAGCACGCTTCCCCACCTTCGCCGCCCGCGTCACTCCCGAGTTCGACCGCCTGTCGTTCACCGGCGACCTCGGCGTCGCCGTGCTGTCGGCCACCGCCACCAAGCCCGTCGACGCATTTTATCCCGTCGGCGGTGTCGACGCCGTCAAAAGTTCCCCGGTCCGCCAGGCCAGAACGGCGGGGAACGTCGCGGCCGCCATTTTCGCAAAGGTGCCGGCAAACCAGTTTGATTTGGCCGACGGCAAACCGCTTGTGACGCTGGTGTTGGTCGACATCCCCCTCTCGGACGCGTTCGCCGTCGGCGTCAGCTTTAGCCACATGATCGCGGACGCCGGATCGATGGCGGCGTTCATGGCCGAGTGGGCAAAGTGGAGCCGGTTTCTCGCGACGACCCCCGCGGAACAGGTGTCGCCCCCGCTGGGTTTGTTCCCGCATGTCAACGACGTCTTCAAAGAGTACGCCGCCGACACTCCAGCGGACCCGGTGGCCTTTGCGATCATGGACGCCTCGTTCTTCGCCAAGCCGTCGGCGCCAGAGGACGAGCCGGGATCGGCAGCGACGTGGTCGGCCGGCGCGTCCCCGGTTTCCGTCGAGGTGTTCACCTTCACCAACTTGCAGCTCTCGACCCTCAAAGCGCGGATCCACCAAACCCTCAAAGACCTCGGCTCCCTCCCGTCCGGCGACGGCGACGACCCGTCGCCGCCCCCGTCTACCGACGACTGTCTTACGGCGCTCGTCTTCTCAGTCTTTGGCCGCCTCCCGACGCGCGACGCCACCGCCCGGCGCCGGCTGCACCGCCCCATGAACCTCCGCGCGCGCCTGCGCCTCCGCCCCGACGTCCCGGGCAACCTGATCCTCAACACCGTGACCGCCGCGACGCCCGGCGTCGACGACGTTGCGCAGCTCGCTGCCCAGCTGCGCCGCGTGCTGCGCGAGACCCCCGTCGACACAGAGCTGCGGTACCTGCTGGACCACCTCCGCGACGACCTGTTCTACGGATCGGACGTCACCACTGATATGGTGCTGTCGTCCTGGCGCGCGTTTGACTTTGAGCAGGGCGTCGCGTTTGCGCGGGCCGGACGCGGTGGGGGGTTGGGGGCCGAGGGGGTGATGGTGCCGACGACGTTCTTTAATATGGAGGCGGTCGGCGGCGCGCCGTGCATTGGCCAGCTCGTGGCGGCGGGCGACGGCGGGATCAGGTTGCAGATGAGCCTGCTCAGGGAGGAGATGGACCACTTCCGCGAGGCGATCCTCAAGCACATGAAGGAGCTGGACGCGTAGGCATTTGAATCGTCGAGACTTTGTTTTTCTCTTTGTTTTGTTATCCTGGCTTTTGGTTGAGACTATGTGTTTCGGCAATAGATGGAGAATCTGCTGACCCAAGCCTTACCAGTCAGGCCCGATGCGCATCTGCTTACTCCAGAGCGAGGAGGAGTTTAAACCACTTGAGCACTTGATCGTTGTGATATCACTATGTTCTCACGTTTATCCTTTAAATACACAACATGAGTACTTGATGGAAGGCTCTCGCATTAACAAGCTTTAGACAAATTGCGTTTACCTCCAAACCGACCGCGATGAGTGTGGATCGAGAATCAACTTTACTTCATAAGAGAAAGGCGATGTTTGATCGAACAGGCGAATGAACCGTTCGGAGGCTCGTGAAGTGCCTTCCGAAAAAGAAAGTACGAAGAACTCCTTTGTCTAGATCTTTCCGGGAAGCTCCGCAGTTCCGCAGCCCCTTTGATCCATCCTCACTTTCCCTAATGTAACAAAGTCCCCCGCCTCCTTTACCCCCACACCCAGCCCCCCTCCTCCCTCTAGGCCAATGAAAGCGATCTTGAAGCGGCTGTATGGGTTTTACGGCGTTACAATTTCCGAGCTCAGTTGACGCGACCATGTCCGATCACCAGACACACTCAGTCGCAGTCTGTTGAGCTCACGCGTTGGAACCCCCGGGGATAAGCGATCCTCCGCTTGGTTGACGAACAAAAATGGCTCAAATGCTAGCCTAGGCTGGGACCAACGGACGGGTACAGACGGCTTATTACCCTTTGCGAGTGAACATCTGGTTGGTACCTTCGAATCTCAGTCTCTGACTTCCCCATCCCGGACAACTTCATTAATGTGATTCTGGTACCAAATGCAGCGGGTGATGCTTGTCCCCCTCCAGCCACGACCCCGCTCTTCGTTCCCACGGTGTTGTTTCGCAAATCCGCCGCCCCCATCCTCGTCCTCGCGCCCGGCGCCGTCGGTGATCACTTGGCAGATAGATGGTCAGCTCTGCTCCTGCTCCCCCCACGCCATCGATCGTAGTTCCTTGGGCAGTGGCCAGCCCGGGTCACTTTCCCGCAGTTTAGTTCAAGCCCCGCGTCGCGCTGAAAGGAGAAAGGGCAAGTTAGATGAACTGTCCGCCAAAAACTCCGACTCTTACGTCACTAAAAAAGAAAGCGTACGACAACGAAACCGAAGAGAGGAAGAGAGAAACAAACACGCAAAATCAGAACAAAAAAACAAAACAAAGACGATATGGATTTGATTAAGACTTTCCAAATGAAAGGAAAAGTGAAACCAAGTAATAAGAAGACACAGAGAGATGCGACAAGCGAATTTAAAATGTATTTCATTATTTGTAACTGAGCTGATAGATAACCCTGAAGTTTATTGCACACGAAGAAAAAAATTTAAAAATAAGACACCGAAGGTAAAAAACAGCCCAAGCCGTTGATTTGAAGCACAAATTGCTTATTCATCATCAACAGTATCAGGCGCTGCCGCATAAATCTCAAACAGCTTCTTCTGGAGCGCTTCCAGGTCCGACTGCGTCACCAAAAACAAATCTTTTGCCCACTTGGCCTCGCCAGCCCCGCTCTCAGACTCTGAGGCCTTGAGCAGTTCCGCAAAAACAGCCCTGGTTCTGGGCAGCGCCACCAGCTGCTCGGAACCAGGACTGGTTTCCCCACTCAGTAGAGACTTTAGGGACTCTGTGACTGATGCCCAGGCTGAGCTTAGCGCTGTGTCAACGCTGCTCAAAGTGCTGTCACTCCTGAGAGGATCCCACACTTGCAGTTGCTTCTCTGTCCTACTCAGTCCTTCAGCCAGCTTGCTGATACCTGCGCAGGATGCACCAGTTTGCCATGTCGGAGTGCTTCCATAAAGAAGGTCCTGTAGGTGAGAGGGTAGCATCTCGCAATACATGGTTGCTGATCGCAGCTTAACCTCTGCCATAGCCAGACTCATCAGGTAGTCCTGAATGACTTGATCTGGATGCACTACTGCTGGCAAGCTTGTCTGGACACTGTGAATAAGGTTGTCCAGCTCTGCTTGGACAGTCGACACTGCTGGGTCAATATTAGCCTCTGCGTCTGTGCTTGTGATAAAAGCCTTCTCTAGATCAGCCACCTGAGCCTGCAGGTCTGCTAGCCGATCCTCTACTGATTGCACTCCGAGTGGGAGAAGACTGAGTCCATGTTGCTGCTGCTCCAGTGCTGACGATGACAAAAGGCTTGATGAAAGAGATGAGTTTATCAACTGTTTTAGGCTTGATCTTGGCAGGTCCTTCAGAGTGCCATTAGTTTCAGGATTGCTTCTTTGTGGTGCAGACCCAGAAGAGTGGAATAGAGTATGGTATGCTTCTTCCAGTAGGTTATCTGCCTCATCATCAGCATTAACAATGAGCTCCAAACAATTGCTGTTCAGCTTCTTCAACCATCCCATTCTAAGGTTTACTTGTGCTGCAAAGTTTGACTGTGAGAGGGACTCGCGGTAAGCTACTTCCTCTCGTAACAGGTCCATCCGTTGCTGAATCATCAGTTTCAACGGGGCTGAGGTCCATGGGCCATCCACAGTGGGGAGCAGATGTTGGACCACAGAGACTGCTTTTGCCAGAGCAACACCATCATGGTGAAGTGCTGCATTCTGATTCCACGTGCGATTCTCCGCTTCCTCTGATTTCGGCATTGCTCTCCCCCCTGACGCCTCGCCGTTCTCCGAGAAGGTCACCGTCGAGATGCTGCGCTCCTTTAGTGGCGGCTCCCTGACGCGATGCAAGGTTTCTGAAACTGTCGACGTCGCGCTCCGGCGGAATTTCGGCGGCGGCGGCTCCCTGCTCACGTCGGGTTTCGGTCCGTCTCGAGGACCCGGTGCACCTTTTTCCCGCAGCGGACCCGGTGGCGGCCGCTTCCGCCTCGGCCTCCCGTTCGATTCGGACGACGAGTACAAGCTGTACCTACTGTCGCTGTCCGAGTTGTACGACGACCCGGAAGACGACAGGGACGGCGACGAGCTGAAACGTTTCAACCGCCGCCGGCCGTCGCTCCGAACGTCGTTCGGATGGCCGTGCGCGGGTTTCGCCGGACGCCCGTTGTCGTGCCGCCCCACTTCCGACCGCACGCTGTGCGGGCGACCCCTCTCTGCGATCGGGATCGGCCCCTTGCCGTCCGGCGAAGTCTGGCGTTGCAGCGGCGTTCGCGACCTCGCGCCGTCCGACCGCCTTGCGTCGAACAGCGGTCTTGTTGGCGGAGAGCGCGGCCGCGACGACGACGAAGCGCGTCCGTACAATGACCCCGAATCGGCAGAGCGATGGCTCGCGGAATTGTAGAACGCTTCTTTCGTCCATGGCTTTTCCCTTGGTCGATCGTCCAAATAGTCTCGCGAATTTCGATGCGATCTACTTGCACCTAGCCCCTCACGGTCGTACCGGTGGTCGGCAGGATTGGCGTAGGACCGCGCCGATGCGATTGAGTCGGATCGGGACGAGAGGTTGCTAGATCGCCGCTCTCGGACAAGAGGGGAGGGAGATCGGCGGGACGAGAACGAGCTTCGGTAGACGGGGGACGGCGGTCGGCGCGAGTAAGGGAGATCTCTCGGTCGGGGTGGAGGAGAGCGATCGCCGTTCCGAGGATCTAGGCGAGGTCTTGTGTCGTGGCGATGGTGGTATCGTGTCTCCTGCTGCGTGTGTGGTCTGTGCTCGTCGAAGGAGTCGCGGGATCGCTTCATGGTGGTCGCTGTGGATGGAAACACTCGCTGCTCTATATTGCCACTCATACAGTACTTCCTTGTCATCATCATTCAACCGATGAGCCCTTCCTCCTCCTCGTCGGCTCTGTGAAGAGGAAGAGGGAAGTTAGTATTATAACACACACTGTTTTCGGGGCAACAAGAAATAAAGGAAAATATTCTGTAGCGCGTACCCTCCCAAGTTGACAACCAGTTGCTTCCGAGGTACCTTTCCAAAGCCGGTCATCGCCGTTTTCCCTGCGGAAGTGGGCCTCGTCTTTCCCCCAACATTTTGGCGAACCAGCGGAGAGGCGCCCCCCCTCATGCTCGTGGATGCAATGGTGGGAGTCCCTGGCCGTCCCAGTGGCTTACTGCTGGTCATCGAGTCCGTCGACCCCATTTCTTGGGTTGCAAGTTGAGAGACTATAACGTTGCAAAATATTGAGTTGCCACAGCATGGAATGTCAGTGATGCTTGAAACTCTCAGTGACGTTAGAAAAACAACCTGGGCGTGGTCTCTTTCCTCCTTGGTCTTTCACTGGGGATGCCTATGATGAAAAATAAGTGGAGCTCACCGTCACCAGGCAACTTGCCTTCCGCCGCTCTAGGGGACGACGAGTTAATTATTTCACTCTCAACCCTGAACTCACTCTTCTTTTCTACGATATCGTCCACATCAGAGTCATTCAAAGCCGGTGATGATGATGCGCTCGCCGCTACCCTGATTTTCCGGTATCGTCGTAGCTTAGCAGTGTTGAGCTGTGCTCACCAAAGCAATCAAAGCCAAATTACTTTCGGACTGTGCGGACTGCTCGACGGCCAAGCCCCATGCAATTTTCCAGGTGTGGAGCATACCGGTTCGACGGGTACGCTCGGTTGCATTGATGGCACTTGAGCTTTTCGACAGTTTGTGAGTTTTGCACTGCAGGGTTCCCAAATATATCGGCTCCATGCTTGGTCGCTGGGAAGGCACAGAGCGTAAACAACCACAGCCGACGCAATATGCGAAAGGTACAAACCGTAGCACCGACAGCTGATTCAGCGAGAGTGGAAGAAAGCAGGGTGTTTCAGTCGTTGCAATACGGTGGAAAACGAAACAAGCGTTGGTCGCTTACTATGTTTGGCATATTTGGCACACTGATCGGACCTGCTTGTCCTCTCTGTGCGCTTCAAAGATGACATCCAAGAGGCACTGCTCCAAGATGTCTCCGAATGTTAGATCAACCTGTGTTGGCGATCGATCGTGCCTCAGCGGGTCAGTTTGAGCAGATGCATGCTTCTCGTGTGGCTAACCGTTGGCGAGATGGGGGCGGTTTGTTGTGGCAGTGCCATTCCCGCTCACAATTCTGCGAAACGGTTCGGAGCTTGGACCCGGTTGCAGTCTACCCGATCACGGCAGTTTGCCGATCAGGCTGCCTAGAAGCACTAGCAAATTTTCGATCGTAACAAGGAGACCGTCGGCGTTGGCTTGTTTGTATTTCCACCTTTTTGCTGGCCCATGAAATGTTCATTCCCTGTGCACCGATCCATCACCAACACACTGCCCATCTAACCGTACTCCTCGCCTCCCATAACGACTAAATGCGCAGAACGGGGGCCCCGAGATCACCCAATTAAAAGTGGGCCGGAAAGCAGCTTTCACAGTCGGATAGGTCCTTAAACTAGCTGCAGCTTGCTTATGGGTACAACGGTCACCAAGATGTCACTATCCGCCGTCGGATCCTTGATGTCAGCGAATTCGACTGTATAAGCAAAACCAGATCAACCTCATTAGCTCTGGCTTCAGATGCTTCTTCCCACCACTCAGGCAGCCGTCCTCTACGTGTGGATCCCTGACTCACCCATGACGTTGTTCTCGTCGATAGCGTCCACGATAACGCCCGCGTCTCCCGCGACGAGGCCCTGCTCCAGATCGTCCTCCAGAAGCTGCACGGACGCTCCCTCCACAAAACCCATCTCGGCAACCATAGCGGTCAATCGGAGATCTGCGGAGTGAGATCTCGTGCGGTTTGCAGCTGGGCCACGACCCCAAATCCGAGTCCGCGGGATGTATGTTGAATTGGGAAGAAAAGGCAGACACAATCCACCTTGACATGATGGGCCTTCGGACAACACCGACAAACGCGCACGGGCATGCTGTCGGGGAGGATGTTGACGATGCCGACGGCGGCGGTGCCTTCTGGGACGACGAGATGGAGGCGGGGCTGGACGAGGACTACGGAGAAGAGTCGCCGGCGGACGGTCAGGGCCAGGCGCAGGATGGGATCTCGGGCCACGAGGCTGTGAAGAATGACTTTGCCGAGTGCGAGAACGAGGACGACGAGTTTGAACGGATGAAGGGTAGGCTCATCACCAACCCGAACAAGGCCGGAACGGACACAGGGCCCCTCACGAAAGAGCAGATTCAGCGAAAGGTCTATGAAATATCAAAGGTTGGTAATACCAGACGCTCGAACCCTTTCCATGGAGCTGACCCGACGGATAGGGAAGCCCTTTCTTCAAGAACGAGGAGGCGAAGAACGAGCGAATGCGGCAGAAGATCGAAGAGAACAAGAAAAAGGTTGCCCAGTTGACGGCGGAAGAGCTCGCACGGAATCAACGTACTGTCGCTGAAAGGCGGACCAACTTTGACAAAGTGCGGGACTTGCGCCGCACGATTGTGCACATCGACATGGTGAGCTGTCTCATAGCTAGGCAATAGTCATTCATTGTCGTAAAGGATGCTTTTTATGCGTCTGTGGAGGAACTGGACCGACCGGGTAACCTAGTTAGTGTCAATCAATGCCCCTCAAATTAACCCATTCAAAGAGCTCAAAACGAAGCCAATGGCTGTGGGAGGCAAGGGCGTCCTTTCAACCGCAAACTATGTTGCACGGCAGTACGGGGCGCGATCGGCCATGGCGAGTTAGTGAGAAATCCTACTCTGGAGAAAGCCGCTTAAAAACTTCTTCTCTCATCAACAGCATATATCGCCCGAAAGCTCTGCCCAGATCTGATAGTGATCAAGCCTAACTTTGAAAAGTATAAAGCTAAAGCGGAGTTGATACGAGAGATCTTTGCGGTATGAAGCCACGTTGGGTCCGAGTAAGGCTAATCTCTGTTCATGGAACGATTGTTCAGGAATACCATCCGAGAGTGAGTCCATGCCTGGAAATCTTTGCTCGCATTGACAAAGTGGTTTTTCGGTAGTTTGAGAGCGGAGGAATGGATGAAGCTTATTTGGACCTTACGGAGTACTGCGAGTCGCACGAGATGACGGCGGAAGAAGTAGTCAGTGAAATTCGTCAAAAGATATTCGAAGTGACAGGATTGACGGCCAGCGCAGGAATCGCGTGCAATAGGTTTGATTTCGTGTTAAGCGCATTTTTTATTAAACCTGGTGTTGGCAGGATGCTTGCGAAGGTCTGTCTGAATCAACAGGCCAATGAGTCGGTTAATCGTTTTTCGAAAGGTGTGTTCTGACAAAAATAAGCCAAACGGCCAATTTACTCTTCCGAGTTCCAAGTCGGAGATTCTGGAGTTCATGCACACCCTCCCGATCCGGAAAGTTCCAGGTATTGGAAAAGTTTTCGAACAACACTTGAATGGCTTTGGCGTTTTCCAATGTGGAGACTTGGTATGGAGTGGAACCGGGAGAGATCTTTCGTAATCGTAGCCGTACTTTTCAGCGGGATAAACTTCCAGGATTGCTCGCAGTTTTGTCAGCTAGACAGGTGGACTTCTTGGTATGTATGAAAGTGGTTTAAGTATGATGGGGCGTTGCAGACCTCTTAATTGACAAGCCTAGATAAATGTGACATTGGGCATCGCATCGAATGTCGTCCAGGCGTATGTTTCCTTTGCGTAATCACACTTATTAAGGAAAGGCTTTGACACAGAGAAGTGAATCTTCCCAAGGGCAGAAGCCGAGAACGGTACGTCATCTGAATCGCTCACATTTGGCCGTTCAAATTGTTAATTTTGCTGCTTTTAGCTCCTACGCACAACACTTAACGAACGTGAGTACGAAGATTATCTAGATCAAAAACTTATTTCGCAGCCAACGGAAATGTACAACGAGTTGCACAAATTAGCTGTCCAGCTTGCGAGGGATCTAGAGAAAGTCGGCCTATGTGTATGTTCCATTGTGCTGCATTTGTAATCTTGTGACTCGTCACGAAGGGAAGGGTGATATCCTTGAAGATCAAGCACAAGGACTTCACAATTAACACACGGGACAAGACTTTGACTCAATACATCTGGACATCAGACGATATTTACACTGCTGTAGAAGGGGTAGGGCAGTCGCTATAGCGTTGCACACTTCCTCACCCAGACGAAGCTTCTCGTTGCTGAACTAGAACAGCATACATCGTTAACCCTGCGGCTAATAGGCGTTCGTCTTGGTGGCCTGCATGAACTGAGGAGCGCAAAAATATCGCGCGGGATTGCTCAGGTTGGTAAAAACGTCGCTTCGTCCATCATTGGTTCGGAAACTAATTTCCGACTGTTTACTGAAGTACTTTCGGAAGCAAGAAGACGCACTGGAAGAGCCGGACACTGCTCAAGCCGCCCAGAATGAGTCGAGTGGGGTGGACCAGGCCGCAGAAAATCAAGTTGACGGTGATTTTGCTTTCGAAGCCGTCGGTAGCCCGAAGCGCAAAAATGATGAAAGCCAAGCAGTCCCACCCGGCCCCTTTGCCAAGAGATCGCGAATCGGGGAGACTGCCATGTCGCCCCATTCCAGATCCAAGCTACAGAGTGGAAAATTCAGCAACGACGACCTGCTCTGCACAATCTGTCGCAGCCGCATTCCATCAACGCCCGGAATCGCTCGCGAGCACCTCCGAATTTGCGAGGCAAAGCAGGCAAAAGCCAGAGCCGCGACCGAGCCACGGAAGAGCTTGTTCGAGACCCGGCCGGAACGAAGCGCGCACGAGGTTCGTCGCGTGGCTTGCCCGATTTGCGGGAAAGTCTTTGGCAGCGAGGTCGAGACTCAGCATCACGTGGAGCGCTGCGCGAACCAAAGCACGACTCTGACGACGGCGGCGGCTGCGGCTGGGACGAAAGCCGGCCGCACGACATCAGAACAGGCAGCGCCGTTGTCAACCGATCCCGTGAGACCGGGAGGGGGAGGTGGAGCGAATCCGCCGAAACAGAATACGAAAAGACACGTCGCTGTGGCGCCTTTGTTCTCCCAACACAAGCGTGGAACAGGGGTTCGGCCTGGCACGCTTGCCTCGGTCCCTCGAACGGATTTTGGTCCAAGTGGTACCGTGAAACTAACAGGTGGATCAAGGCCGGACACCCAAGCTGCTGAAGGGACGGGAGAAACCAGCCATAGAGCATCTGAGTCCGATGCGGACCCTGACTACCAAGACATCTTGTGCCCGTCTTGCGAGCAAAGACGGTTCCGCGGGACTTCGAGACAGGTCCTATCGCTTTTTTACCATCATCTTGAGCTTTGCTTGCACCAGAACAAAGCCAAGCGGGAGGCGTGATACTCCTTTGTGCCTTTTTGTTTTCACAAGTAAATGCTTATTATCATAATTTCATCGCAAGGATCAGTGTGAGAGAGAATGCTATATGGTCGAGGTCAGAGTGACCTGCTTTATTAAGGCCGTTCTCTTTTGCATCGACCCAGGCTCTTCCAACCAAAAGCTTCGAAGAATGAGGGCTCACGACAACAACAAACAAACAAAAAAAAAAAAAAAAAAAAAATGACACAAAAGCATCGTAGGCAAGCAGAGTGATAAGAAGTGGTGAGTGGGGAGTGTGTCGCAATAAGTGAACGAGGGGAAGACGCGGTGAGGGGTAGAGAGGGAAGTGAAATAATAAAGTGTCTTCGAGCGTCAAATACTAAAGCTTATATCACAGTCGTGCGCGTCTTCTTCGTCTTGCACCCACCAGCCATCCTCTTCATCCCATTACCCCTGAGTGATTTTTTAACTTACGAAGCAGTCCTTTTTTAAATTTTTTTTGAGATGCGCTCAGTCTGAGGAGAGGGTTGCTTGTTGAATTTGAAGCGGCTGGAACTTATCCAGGTCGATGCCGCGGGCGCGGAGGGCGGGCTCTGCGTGCGGCGGTACCAGGATGCGGTTCAGGTCAGGGCGGATGGAGAGTTCTGAGTGGGGGGGGGGGAAAATCAGAAGAAAAAAACAAAAACGCGTAAGCACATTGATGCGAATGGCGCAATCAAGCAGAAAATCACGATAATAAAGTAAAAACCTTCACCTAACGGCGAAAAGTCAAACAACGGCGGCAGCGCCTCCCCATTCAACATCCTCGTCTCAGGCCGCCTGAGCTCGTCAAAGAACGGCTGGGCCATGGCTTCGATAGCCGACAGCCGCAGGGTAGGTGTGTACTCGAGCAATTTGCCGAGCAGGTCGAGCGCGTCGGGCGTGGTCGGTCTGCCCCGGAAGACCTTGGCCCACGGGCACGGCTTGATTTGCGGGAACTTGTACTCGGTGTAGGATTCGTTCATGGCCCGGATCTGCTCGCGCGTCGGCGTGCCAAGCACCTTGATGATTTCGACGAGCTGGTCGACGCCGGATTCCCCCGGGAAGAGCGGCTGTCCGAGCATCAGCTCGGCCATGACGCAGCCGGTGGACCACACGTCTTTTGATTTTTGTGTTGAGGGGAGGAAGGGGTGAGGTTGGAGTGTTTTTTTTTTTTTTTTTTTTTTTTTTTTTTTTTGCGTACGCAGATCAGTCTCGAAATTAACGGATTCCGACGTGCAGTGCACTTTGAACTTACCAATGCAGACTCCGTAGTTTGTGCTGCCAAAGATCAGCTCAGGCGCCCGGTAATATCTCGAGCAGATGTAGCTGACGTTTGGCTCGCCGGCGACGAGGATCTTTGCGCTTCCAAAGTCGCACAGCTTGAGGATGCCAAGAGTTGGGTCAAGGAGCTGGCAAGAGTGTTAAAAAATGTTGCTCCGTCAGGCATACTTGAAAAAAAAAAAAAAAAAAAAAAAACCACACGAACCAAGTTTTGGGGCTTGATATCACGGTGACAGATACCGAGGGAGTGGATGTAGGCGAGGGATCGGAACATTTGATACATGTAGAGCTATTTTTTAAATTTTTTTTGTCGTTGATGAAAGTACCGGTAAGGCCAATCTGGTTGTAAAAGTTACCCAAGCTCACCTTTATGCTAATCATCGGCATCGTCAGCTTCTGCTTTGAATAGTGCCTCGACGCCCTGTAGATCGTCTCTGGAACGTACTCGAGCACCAGGTTCAAAAACAAGTCGTCCTTCTTCTCCCCGTTAGAGTAGAAAAAGGCACGCAATCCGACAATGTTGGGGTGCGACACAAGGCGCATGATCTGGAGCTCGCGGTTCTTGAAGCGCTTGTCCTGCAAGACCTTCTTGATCGCGGTCTGATCGCCCGTGTCGAGGAGCCGCGCCTGGAACACGACGCCAAAGGATCCGTTGCCGATGACCTTGTAGTTTGTGTACGACAGCTCAAAGGACTCGCCCGTCTTGCCGTCGCTGGCGACGACCGTCACCACTTTGCTCGAATCGGGCTCGTCTGTGGGGATCGCGTTGGATCGGTCAGTGAGGTGGAACAGTGAGAAAGCGAGGGAGAAGAGCAAAACGAATGAAGGAAAATAAATTAACACTCAACTGCTCAGCTTGATGCCGTTGATGGTGTTGGCAGCTTCTGTGCTTGCTGGCTTTGCCGCCGCGGCGGGATCCGCGGCGATGGGGTTGACGGCATTTTTCTTGGTTGACGCCATTTTGAATGAGGTTTGTGGGGGAGGCGGTTTGGTGTGTCTCCGCGTCTGGGGGTTTTCTGTGTCGATGAAGGTAAGGAACGCAACAGTCGCGTTAGGAGAGGGCAACTTGCGTCTGGGGTGCAAAAGCAGAGGGTTTGGTAGAGAGGCAGACAGCGAAAGGGACAGTCGACGCGAAAAAGGGTTGATCGTAACAGATCTCACAGCCAAAACAAACGGAAGGAGGAGAGCACCAGCTCGGGGAACAAAAAAACACCCCAGGATCAGGCAGCGCAGTGCCACGTCTGATCGTGAGGACAATTCCCGCTGCTTACAGAACGCTAAACAGACCACGAGAGGTGGCGCAAGTTGTGGTGGGGTCTCAAGGTGGGGGCGGTTGGCGATCACCCACGCTCCGCATCCGCGAGCGAATTACGAGACGCGAATAAAGGGTAACCCACAACCCACCCGCCGTCCACGACCGCAGATTGTGAAAGTTCCGCCATGTACTACTCTGTTCCACTCCAACACGTTGCGGTTCTTGTACGTACCCAAGGAGCGGCTGAATAACACTACTTGAGGCCTGACTAGTTGCTGGACGCGAGCAAGTTGCGGAGGGAGGAGTAATTCGGCGTTCGGCCGACTAGCGCTTGATGAGAGGAAAGGGGAGGGGAGAAAGGAGGGGAAAGAGAGGTCGGGTGTGTGTTGTTTGCAGTGGTTTGTTTTGTTTTGTTTAGGTGGTGGTGGTGCCGGGCGGGCGAGTGCTGGGACTGAGTTTAGTTTTTCAAACTCCGACGATGGGGGAAGGTGTGGGAGTTGATTGATTGTCTCGTTGATTAGATCGTGTGAACACCAAAAATTTGATCGCATCACGTGCGCGCCCAAGTTGGTTGCTGCATATATTTAACGAAACGCACACCCACGCAGCGTTTGCATTTTGGGTCACCGGAGTAATACGCTCTGCGCACGTATTAATGCTACAGGTGCCATATCAATTGCAAATGAATCGAGCAGCGAGCGAGCGTGACTGGGGGGGCTTTCTCTTTCAATTTTTTGTGCGAAACTGCTCTGATGGAGAGAGTGGCCGGCTCACGGAGGAAGTGACCTTCGTATTACCGCTTTCCGCTTTCTTTTAAGTGATGATGTACTACTTATAAACCGAGAGAGAGAGCGAGAGAGAGAGAGAGTGTGTGTGTGTCTGTGTGTTTGATCGAGTATATTTGATGCTTGCGATAGTATGAACAGGCTGACTGGTGCTATGGTGGTCGGGTAAAAATTGTCAAAAAATCGGCGCAAAAAAAAAAAAAAAAAAAAAAAAATAGAAACCGGAAAAGAACAATAAAAATGCTTGACTTGTTCTCGATCAGCACGAAGGGTATGGTGGGAGACAGAGTGCGGGCGCCTCTGTGGATGGTGTGTGTGTGTGTGTGTGTGTGTGTGTGTGTGTCCCTTGCCACCGCCGATCGCGATCTCACTGACAAGGCCGTCCCACACTCCTCGCCATCATTGCCCACTCACCCCCTTGCCACACTCCGTCGATCGTCGCAGGCGGCATCGTCCTCTGGTCAAAGGCTTTCACCGACATCAGCCCCTCTGCCTCCTCGGTCCACCCCGTTGATGCCCTGATCGCGGACGTCCTCGTCGAGGAGCGCGGCGGTGTCGACTTTTACGACAAGGACTCGTTCCGCGTCAAGTGGACCTTCGCTAACGACCTGGGCCTCATCTTCGTCGTGCGTAATGGACACTCCCCCTCCTTCCACCGTATTGTTTACCGCGACGCCTTGCTTGTTCGCTTGGCGGCGTCGGCCATGGGCGAATCGTGCTAATGCTCCGCCCCGTTCTCGCTGCCTCAATCTCAAGGTCGTGTACCAGCGCATCCTGCAACTCGCCTACGTCGACGAGCTCCTCCAGCTGATCAAGGAGGCGTTTGCCTCTCTGTTTGGCACGAGCATTCGGGAAGGCGCTGTGACGATCAACACCGAGTCATTTACCGAGACGTTCATGGAGATTTTATCGAATCTCGAGTCTCGCGACACTCTGGTGCGTTGGCCAAATTGAGGAATTGTTCTTGTAGCATGGCCTGACCGCATGTGGGCACTCAGGAGAAAAAGTCTAGAGCTCCCAGAACATTCAAGGAAACGAAAAAGTTTGCAACCTCGCTAGAGGGGTCGAAAGCGAAGCCCGGTCAGTCTTATTGCAAAAGAGCAACAGTCGATGCAGAAGGGTGGCTCATTGCTGATGTCACTTTAGAGACCGAAACAGCAACTTCCACAGCGGAGCTGTCGTCTTCCTCGGTTGATGACATCTCTGCAAAGTTGAAAAAGCTTCAGGCAAAATCTGGGAAAAAGTCCCCAGGCGACATCTCCAAGGCGCTCCCAGCTGAAAAAGGGTAAGGCCGCACAGATTTCCCTCTTCTTTCACTGCAACTCAACCTTCGAAATTTCCTACAGCGATAAAAAACCGAAGAAGCAGCTGAGAACTTGGGACGGTGGCATTCCTCAGGATGGAGGCAAGAAACTCGATTTCAGTGACAGCAAGCTCGAACGACGAGAAGATCGACCACGATCAGTTGGTACAGGATTTCTCGTGTTCAACCATGCCCGTTCAAACACACTAATCCTTTGTGAAACGGCGATCAGGTCGACCGATCCGCGATGGGTGTTCGCACCGCAGACGGACTTTACGACGCTGCAGAGATGGAGGCGCGGCAAGACGATGGCGGCGACTCCAGCGACCCCGACCAACCCGCTGGAGAGCGTGTCGCAATTGTCGAAACCCAGCACCAAGAAGGCGAGCTCTGGCTTTTTCGGACTTCCTGACCTCGGTGACCGGCGGCGGTGGCGTCCTGACCGAAGAACAGCTGACCCCATTAATGCAAAAGATGCGGGAGCATCTGATCGCGAAAAACGTTGCCGCCGAGATCGCTGAGTCGGTCACAGCGTCGGTGACGACGTCTCTGGTGGGCCAAAAACGTGGAACGTTTACTTCGCTCAATTCAATGGTCAACACGGCCTTCGAGTCGGCAGTGCGTCGCATCCTTACGCCGCGGACGTCCACCGACGTTACTTCGAGACGTGCTTGCCGCCAAGACCGAGGGCCGTCCGTACACTTTTGTGTTTGTCGGCGTCAACGGGGTGGGAAAGAGCACAAATCTCAGCAAAGTGTGCTTTTGGTTGCTGCAAAACCGGCTGAAGGTTTTGATTGCAGCTTGCGATACGTTCCGTTCGGGCGCCGTGGAGCAACTGCGAGTGCATGTCCGGAACTTGAAAGCTCTGGAGAGCGGGGCTGTGGTTGACATTTTCGAGAAAGGCTATGGCAAAGACTCTGCGGGAATCGCCAAGGAGGCCATTGCTTTCGGTGAGCTTTTTTTCTTGTTCAAAGCGAACCTTTGCTTCTGGGACTGTTTTTGGAACTTACTCTTGCAAGCAGCCAAGCAAAATAGGTATGATGTCGTGCTTGTAGACACAGCAGGGCGAATGCAAGACAACGAGCCGCTTATGCGTGCTCTTGCCAAGGTACATTTCGCAACTGACGGGGTCCGAACCTGGTCTGACAAGGTCTTCCTTTCTTTAGTTGGTCGCCGTGAACAACCCGGACAAGATAATTTTCGTCGGCGAGGCGTTGGTCGGAAACGAAGCGGTGGACCAGCTGACCAAATTCAACCAGGCGCTACGCGACTTTTCCGGTATGTCGCAACCGCGACAGGTCGACGGAATCATTCTGTCAAAGTTCGACACCGTCGACGACAAGGTCGGAGCTGCCTTGAGCATGACATTTATCACGCGGCAGCCGATTCTGTTTGTTGGGACGGGTCAGACGTACACAGGATTTGAAGCGTATGAATGTTCGAAGCATATGCGACACGCTGTTGAAGTGAAGTGTTTTGGGGCGAGTTGCAATACACTTTGGCTTGGTGTGAAAGTGACCACCAACCAAAATCTTTTTTTCTTTCATTCCAACCTGTAGGAAAAAAGGAAGAAATCAAACATGTGAGGTCCATCCCAACCCCACCAGCCGTTACCGACACATCGTATCCGCCGACCTCGGGACTACCACGCCTTCCCCCTTCCAACTTCCCCCATCTCGCCTCATTCGACTAATGCAACCTCCCTTGTTCTAACCAATCTTATTGGATGTCGCTCGATCGGCTTCGTTCACTCGTTCTCTCCCGTGCAGGGCCGTCGGAAAGAACAAGTAAGTACCTTCTTCAGTCGCCTTTCCCCTTAGCGGAACGCTTTCGCGGCGTGACCGTGCGCAACGAATCGTTACTCACACGTACTCTCTTCCCCGATCTGCAGGCGTCTCTCTAAGGGAAAGAAGGCCATCAAGAAGAAGGTCGTAAGTATCACAGCCAGTTAGATTTTGTCAGATCGGGTAGCCTGTTTGAGTGAGTGAGGGTTGGATGCGTGCTCAGCAGCTCGACTATCCCTATCGAAGGATCGGATGCGACGATTTGCTGTGTTGATGGGTTGGGATGGATTGAGATTCACCGATCGGATCGGATGCGATGGGATGGGATGGGATGGGGTGGAACAAGATGGGAGAGCTCGTGGTCAGATCTCGCCTCACCTCTTGTTCCCCACCGCACAAAGGTCGACCCCTTCACCCGCAAAGACTGGTATGACATCAAGGCCCCCTCGTTCTTCGAGAACCGGAACGTCGGCAAGACGCTCGTCAACCGGACTCAGGGTCTCAGTAAGTAAAAACCGTGGATTTGCAGTCCTCTTTTGTTGGGATTTAACGCGTGCCGCAGAGAACGCGAACGACTACCTGAAGGGCCGCGTCCTTGAGGTTTCCCTCGCCGACCTCAACAACAACATGGAGGACGGCTTCCGTAAGATCAAGCTCCAGATCCAGGAGGTCCAGGGCAAGAACTGCTTGACCAACTTCTACGGCATGGACTTCACTTCGGACAAGATCCGTTCGCTCGTCAAGAAGTGGCAGGTCAGTAGACGGTGATCCCGGAGTTGCGCGACCAGTTGTCTGATGCCCGTTCCATTTTCCCTCCAGTCGCTCATTGAGGCCCACGTCGACGTCAAAACCACCGACGGCTACCTGCTCCGCCTCTTCACCATCGCCTTCACCCGTCGCCGCCCTAACCAGATCCGCAAGACGACCTACGCCACCCACGCGCAGATCCGTCAGATCCGGAAGAAGATGTTCGACATCATGAACCGTCAGGCGGCGAGCTGCGACCTGAAGGAGCTCGTTCAGAAGTTCATCCCCGAGGTCATCGGCAAGGAAATCGAGAAGGCCACCCAGGGCATTTACCCCCTTCAGAACGTGTACGTCCGCAAGGTGAAGATCCTGAAGGCGCCCAAGTTCGACCTTGGCAAGCTTCTGGAAGTCCACGGTGACCACTCGGAGGACACCGGCAAGACCGTCCCGGGCATGAACACCAAGGAGTACAAGGAGGTGAGTTGATGCGTTTCGTAAACTTACCTTTCCAGCTACTTATCGACGTCGCAGCCCGCTATCCTTGACAGCGTGTAAAGTCCTTGGCGCGTGTGCGGTTCGGGACCTTTTGGGGGTCGTTGATGATGTGGGGCGGTGTTTGATTCGTTTGTTGACTGTGGGCCAGCTGTGCGGCGGCCGGCCATGCGTGCCTTCAAGGCCAAGGCATAATAAATCGCCCTTTGGTGCGGAATCTGTTTTTCTTTGAGTTTGTTGATGGCAAATAAGAGGAGGTGAAAGGTTGACTTTGCGGACGCAGCCTTGTTGGAGGAAAGAACGACCGCACTCGACTCGACACGAGACAGAAAAAATGAGCCCAAAAACCGACGATCGAGTGCGCGCGCCGACGCCGGCCGAAGCTCATGACAACTCGGACTCGGACGTCGACGCCGACGTCGACAAGGCCGACGCGAACGACGGCTTAGCCGCCTCGACATCGGATCCGTCGGCCAAAAAGAAGAGCAAGAAGAAGAAGAAGAAGAGGCCGGCGGAAGAAGCAGCAGCAGCAGCTGCATCAGCAGCAACCGCAGACGGCAACGGCAACCCACCACCCCCGTCCGACACCGCGGCCGTCGCCGCTGAGAAACAACCGGTCGTCCCCGCTCGCGCGCAGCCGCGCGACGAGGCCGATGCGGCGGCGAGCAACGCCGCGTCCATGTCGAGTCTGATGGCGATGCTCCAGGCGGTGCGTTTTTAGATTGTGTGGCCCGCCCCTGGCAAGGTCCCTCTGCCCAGCCTTGGTCGAGAACGGCCAGACTCCTTCTCCACGGACTGACTTTTAAAAAACCCCACACCCCAACGTGCAGATGAGCGCCGACCAGCGGAGCGGCGCGAGCCGCGGCGCAAAGTCGATGGACGACCACAAGTTTTGGCGGACGCAGCCGGTGCCGAGGGCGGGTGAGTTTTGCCGGCGGTGGTGAGGATGCGAAAGTGCGAGTGGCCCCCACTCCCTCCCCCAACCCACAGCCCTCTCCCACTTCAGTATTGCGCAGGGAGCGCGGGAGTGGACGCGGGTCTGATTTTCTTTTCCACCACACAACTTCCAACCGCAACAAAAAGACGAGACGATCGAGGCGGACGGCGAGATTGAGCCGTCCAAGCCGCGGCACGAGGTCCGGCAGACGCCGTACGAGCTGACCGCGCAGTTCGAGTGGTCCAATATTGACATTAACGACGACGTGCAGGTAAGAGGTGTGTTTCCGGAGCCGCGTCTGTTTGTTCAACGTTTCTTTTATTTTTATTTTATTTTTATTTTTATATTTTTTTTTGTTTCGGCGTTGTAGATCAAGGAGGTGTACGAGCTGCTCTGCTTGAACTACGTCGAGGACGACGACGCCATGTTTAGATTCGACTATTCGGCGGATTTTTTGAAATGGTAGAGGTGCGGTGGGGCGATGAGTCGACTTTTTATTTTGTCGTCCTTCCGTTTTTTTTTTGTTTTTTTTTTCGCTCGAACGAATCCGACGCGGGGAGTTAGCGAGTCGGCCCAACATACACACTCACACGCACACTCGCGCGCACCACTCTCTAGGGCACTGCAGCCTCCCGGATGGAAGCGGTCGTGGCACGTTGGCGTCAGGGTAGCCTCGAACAAGAAGCTCGTCGCCTTCATCAGCGGCATCCCGACAGACCTGAACGTTCGCGGAAAGTGCGTCCACAGTAAAATTGCATTATTTTCTTTCACCTCACGCATGCTCACCTTCGTTTTTCTTCTTGTAATGTGACGTGCGTACGCCACCTTCTCCCCACCGCCTCCAAATAGAGTCATCAAACTGGTCGAAATCAACTTCCTCTGCGTCCACAAGAAGCTGCGGTCGAAACGCCTCGCGCCGATCCTGATCAAGGAGGTGACGCGGCTGGTGCACCTTGAGGGCATCTTCCAGGCCGTGTACACCGCGGGTGTCCTGCTCCCCAAGCCCATCTCCGTCTGCCGGTACCAGCATCGGTCCCTCAACCCAAAGAAGCTGATCGAATGCAAGTTTTCGTCGCTCTCGCCAAAGCTTACGATGGCGGGTACTATCAAGCTGTATAAGCTCCCCGAGGTAGGTTTGCTTTTTTTTTTATTTTTTTTATTTTATGGTTTAAGGCGCGTGTGATTTTGTTTTTGGTTCAACCAGCGTTTTTCTCTTATTTTGATCGTGCGTTTTGCTGTTTCTTCAGAGTCCCTTACTGCCGGGAACCATGGTCATGGAAGCTAAGCATGTCCCAGCAGTGACGAAGCTGCTGAAGGAGTACCTTTCACAGTTTGCCGTTGCGCCGTCCTACTCGGAAGACGAAGTCCGCCACTGGATGCTAACGCAGAAGGGTGTTGTCTACAGCTTTGTGGTTGAGGTGGGACGATTTACCCTTTGGTATTTCCTTTATCAGAACCCAAACTACAACTCACACAAACACACACACAAACACACACACACACGTACATACCCAAAAACAACACCAGGACCCGACCACGCACACCGTGACCGACTTTTACTCCTTCTACTCCCTGCCGTCCTCAGTGATCGGCAACGCCAAGCACACGCACATCAACGCCGCGTACCTGTTCTACTACGCGCCGCGCGGCAACGGCGCGGACGCCTCGCGGACGCAGGCGCTGCTCAAGGACGCGCTGATCCAGGCGCGCCGCCTCGACTTTGACGTGTTCAACTGCCTCGACATTATGCACAACGCCGCGGCCCTCAAGGAGCTCAAGTTTGGCGTCGGCGACGGACGATTGCATTATTACCTGTACAATTACCGGTGCAGGGACGTGGCGCCCGCGGACTTGGGGCTTGTGTTGCTGTAAGGGTGGAGGATTGAGGTGCGGGGTTGGAGAGGACGTTTTTCCTTTTTTTTTTTTTTTTTTTTTTTTTTTTTTTTTTTTGGTGTTCTTCCGTGCAAGCGGACGACATATTTTGAAGAGATACGTCTTCAAGTGCAAAGCAGTTGTGTGGAGTGTCGGTCGCTGAATGATCTGTTTCAGGCCCGGTGTGTGGGAGGTTGGAGTTGCCTTGCGACTCGCAGCGACTGACGGTCGAGATTGATGGACGCGGGAGTGGTGGTGGTCACTTGGTTTCCCTTTCGTCAACGTGATAATATTACTTGGTTTCCACTTTCGGAAGCACTCCACCGTCGACCGAACGAGTCCTTGATTTCCTTGCTCAGCGTCCTTTCCAGCAGTCAGCTTTTGGCCACACGACAGGGTCCATTATTACTTCGAAGGGCAAAATCATCAGAAAGTAGCCAATAGTTTCAAATAAAAGTAGCGTGGCGCACAAGTAGATCGTCACCTGCAAGGGCCAGTAATCGATTCAGCATGGGGCGGAAGTCGTGCAGTGGTGAGTCGGGGACGCTTGTGGTCGGGCGGGCTTGGGCGCGACTGTGGCGCTTACTCATTGTGGGCGTTTGTCTTCGAATCGCGCCACCGATCGGAGCCGGACGGAGCGACAGACAGGAAACGAACAAAACAACACAAACGAACAAGGATCGACAGGTCTCTCGATCGACAAACCTCTTTCCCCCCGGTCGGATTGGCGGAAGCCAACGCGTGTCGGGCTGGGGTGTATAATAGTATTTGTAATCTCTTCCAGAGATCCATCCATGCACAGCAGCAAGCAGCAGACAGATCCCATGCAGGCCGTCCTTTGCGTTGTAAAGAGCACCGTTGGATGGACGCTACGAACAGGGTTTGGCGGCGCGACTCCAAGGACTGCGCTGAATTCTGTGTGCGCGGAATTTGGGAATTGCGGGTAGAAAAACTGACAGCATCTCGCGGGATGAACTGCTTGCTGCACCAATTTGTGCAGAAATGGCGTGCTGCTCATCATTATTTGTAAAGGGGCTCGTTAAAATACGTCGGTGAAGAAGGGACGGACGGAGACGTTCTCTGTGATTTCAAATCAAAAGAAGGGGTGGGTGGGGGGGGGTTCGGCGATCCGAAAGCGAGAGCGACAGAGCGCCACGATGACTGACTGAATGACTGACTGACTGACTTGTCACGCCCGCCCTGTCTCCGGCTGCTAGAGAGAGAGACAGGCAGAGAGACAGACATGCGGACAGAGAGAGAGAGAGAGAGAGAGAGAGATATTATCACGCAGAGACTGTCTCTGCCTCTGTTTCTCCGTCTCTGTCGGAGACAAGGACGAGCGTGGATCACACACATTACAAACCCAACCAAAGGCGGCGGGTGTTGTGTGTGTGTGTGGATTCCGGGCCTCCCTCCTGCAGTCTCAAATCTGTTCTCACGTTGTTGTGTTCGTTGTTTTGCTCGACCCACTGACTGAGACTGATAACTGACTGACAGAAGCCACAGCAGTAGTTTGTGGAATGCGGCCGTCCTTGTTCTCGCCGCCGTCGGCTGCCCCTCCTCCTCCGGGCGGGACGGTACCGCAAGCTGCTGCTGCTGCTGCACCAGCACCAGCAGCACCAGCACCACCACCAGCAGGAGCGCCAGCGCCGGCTCACCAGCGCTTTTCTCTCGAGGATTGCAGCAACTTCAGCACCAGCA
This sequence comes from Zopfochytrium polystomum, assembly GCA_025765615.1. Taxonomy (NCBI): domain Eukaryota; kingdom Fungi; phylum Chytridiomycota; class Chytridiomycetes; order Chytridiales; family Chytridiaceae; genus Zopfochytrium; species Zopfochytrium polystomum. Next base: position 70,717 of record JAIVFJ010000033.1, read on the forward strand.
AGTCGAACCCTCCTGTCTTTGCGGGGGCTTGTCCACCAAGCTCCTTCCCTTCTCTGCAAACAACCCTCCCCACCCGAGCCTTCTCGCCCCCCACACTGCCCCCCCTCCTCCTCGTCCTCCTCCTGCCCCTCCTCCTGCTCCTCCTCCTGCTCCTCCCAGAACCCTAAAACGCCCTCCAATACCCCGTCGCTCCCTAATGGGCAGCTGCCTCTCTCTCTCGTCGCTCTGTTGTCCCAGATCGTGCAATGCCAAGTGTGCACCAACCCTCTCTACCTTCCCATCACTTTGCCATGCGGGTACACGATCTGCACCTTCTGCTACAACCTTCGAATCATGACCCCGCACGGCAAATCCTGCTCACCGTCCAGTCAGACGAAAGACGGTCGCGAATCTTCACGGCAGTCTCCGCATGAGACCCCCTTCCTGGATTGCTTTAACCGGGAGGACGAGCTGTCCGTCGTCTGCACGCCCCCGGACATGTTCGAGTGCCCTGTTCCATCCTGCAGAAGGCTCGGGCGGCAGCACTGCTTCCGGGATTACTCGGTGGACGTGACTGTTCACAGAATCATGGATCTGTGCTTTCCGGACGAATCGGCCGCACTGGCCCTCGTCGCCGAGGCAAAGCGGATCAAGGAGGCAGAGTCGCCGTGGGACGCCCTGCCGTATCTCAACAAGTCGATTGAAATGTCTAAGCACCTGCAGATGCCGTGGCTTGTCCGGGCGCTTGCGCAGGCCTCTTTGCGCAACTGGAAAGAAGCCTGGCGGGACGTTCACGTCTCGCTGATGATAAATCCGGCGTGTCCAATCTCAAAGGCGGTACGTGCAGACGTGAATCGCGGTCGTTTGTGCTGCGGGGGCATGCGGTGGAGTGATCTGGACGATCCGGTGCCGGAATCGACAAAGGCAGCAGTATCTGCGTCCCGCTCCCGATGCTCGTCGACTCGAGCGATGGACCTCACTCCTCAGGAGCTAGAGTGCAACCTGTGCTGCCACGTTATGGAGGATCCTGTCACTGCACCGTGCGGCCACTCTTGGTGCCGATCTTGCGTCTTGGAGTCTCTCAATCACCAGAATTCGTGTCCCCTGTGTCGTCGCCTCCTCCCTCCACCCACGTACTTTCGACACCGGCCTTCGAACAAAATCCTGTCGGCCGTGATCTCTGGTATGAATTTACCGGAAGAATGCACCAAGGCGCCGCACGACTCGCAATCCTCCTCAAACCCGCCTTTCGGCTTCTCTGGTAACAGCGCCTCCGCTGGCGCCGCACAGTCTCCAGCAATGGAAACGACAATGCCCACGAAACTGCTTCCTTCGCCCTGTGGTCCCATTCGAGACAATCGCTTCATCATCCCGATCTTTGTCGGAACGCTCGTCTTTCCTGGCGTCCCGATTTTCATGCACATTTTTGAGCGGCGCTATCGCGACATGCTGCAATGGTGCATGGACGAAGGCGGTTGCCGTTTCGGCATGTGCCTACCGAGCCCCACCAAGGCAGACCCAAACTGCAGCGATGCAGATAACAGGAAAGGATTCTCTCTCGTGAGCCCTGGTATCAATGGAGATGTAGAGGTGCCGCCCGCGCCGCCGCCGGAGGACTCGCAGCCGACGCCCTGCGGACCAGAGCCGTACCGATGGTCACCCTGCCAGAACTACCTGGAGTACGGGACACTGCTGAGGATCAAAACCTGCCAGCCCGTAGAAGACTGCAGCAGCTGCTGTGCTTCGTTGGGCGAGAGCTGCCCGCACAGGCAGCAACCTGCACGGTACTTTCTGCATGCAGTCGGTGAGTCACGGTTCCGCGTGATACAAAAGGCAACTTCGGCGGCGGGATACAACGTGGCGCTTGTGGAACGAATCGACGATTTGGAACCGGAGGACGAGGACGAGGAAATGGAGTCGATTGCTGTATCCCGCTGTGCGGCAGCATGCTCGGTGGCAGCGTCGGGCGACGACTCGCAAGGTGCCGAGAAGGACGTATCCATGGACGGGGCACCCGAAGTCGTACGTTCCCAGCGATCAAGCAGGATCCACGCGGGGATGAAGCGATCAATGGGATCGCTGCGGTCGTGTTCGTCATCGTCGACTACGTCGTCGTCTTTATTGTTCGACGAGCCAAGTGTCCCGCCGTTGACTCAAAACATGGACGACAGCAGCCTCAACCAGAGCGATAGTACCTTTGACTGCCCGGTCGAGGCGTTCTTCGTGGACCACTTCAAGCGCGTGTGCCAGAATATGGTAGCGGTAAGCAAGCGCATGTGCACCGGCTTGTCATCCACGTCCGAGTCCACGCCGGCACCGATAGCACCGACCTCGAAATCCAAGTCCACAATGCCCCCTCCTCCGCCGCCACCGGCACGGACCCTGTTTGCCTCACCAATGTCTACGCCGCTGTTTGCGCCGCCTCTTTCAGCGGCGTCAGCGTCGCCGCAGTCGCAGCAGTCGAACGACCAGCACCGGCGGCAGGCGAAGAAGAAGTTCCACGCCTGCGCGTCATACGACGAACTGGAGGACGACGCTGTAGTCCCAGATGGCGCGTCAAGCATGCATGGCGCACCGCCGCACAACTCCACCTCCTCCACTGCCTTCTTTTCTCCGACGTCGCTCTGCCCCCCAGTGCCGACCACCACGCCGCCGACTACGCCACCACCGCCAGCCGCGGCAACGTCGTCCGCACCGCCGCCGACCTGGTCGTCGTCGCTGACGTCGCTAGCGTCGTCGACGTTGTCAACCTTGACTTCATCATCACTGACTGGACCAGCGTCCACTGCCTCCGCCGCCGCCACCGCGTCGCCCCCCGCGACGGCGCGCGCGGCGCTGTACCGGCGCCTGACCGCCCACCGGCACCGAATCGCCGAGCGGATCTCGCGAATGCCGGAAGCGCAACGGCGGCATTTTACGCTGCTGAGCGGGCGGATCCCGCGCGAGATGGGCGCGCTGACTTTCTGGCTGGCGAGCCTGATGCCCGTCGGCGAGTACGCGCGGTACCCGCTGCTTGCGGAGGTGGCGGTGTGCGCTCGGGCCGCGGTCGTGCTTGGGTGGCTAGAGGACGAAGGGGTGGTGGGCGGCGAGCACGTCCGGGCAGTGAGGAAGGCGAGCGTCGAGGTTTGAGCGTTTGAGTGGTTTTGGTGCTTGTAATCTTCGTCGACCTTGGCTCCTATTGGCCTACCCAGTCCCGCCCATCATTCGCCGCTGAGCGAACGATTTCGACACTGGTCGTCCCCAGTCTCCTCCCAAGTGGCCCCTCCAAGATTGATCTCTTAGAATTGCTGAATCTCCCCAACTGCTTCCTGCTGGTTTCCTTTTTATTAGTCCTTGTCACATCAGACTGACGGTCGTTCGACTGCTCTTTTTTTCGCCCTCACGAATCCCTTTCTTTCTGCGGCTGCTTTTCGGTTGAAAAAGATTCCCCACACTCCTCCCCCCATTAACAACCCACTGAAAGAGAGGTACGGTTTCCGTCTCTCAGTTTGTGTTTCTTCCAGGTCTTAAAAGAGTAGTTGTTCACCATCTTTTTTTTTATGGTTTTCAGACTAGTTTTTTTCATACCTCCTTTCCTTGCTCTGGTTTTTTTTTTTTTTTTTTTTTGTTGTTCTTTCTTTTGCTTCTTTGCTTCTTTTGTTCTGGAACTGCTTGTGCTTCTTCTCGTTTGTTCTTCTTGTTTATTCCCCCCCTTAAGATTTGCTGCAGCCCCGCGGAAAAACGATCCCATACTACAACTTGTGTGAAACACCCTGGAGAAATACACGGAAATATACGATTCCAGCAAAAGGACGATGGTTCGCGAAACACTCTCGGAATGCGCGCGCGTGACTGCAGTGACTGCAGGCGGCTTGGCAACGTTTCTTTCCCAAGCGGCGATGAGTCACGCCTTTCTCTGCCCTGCTTTCACCCAATCATCTGTCTGTCTCCGGCCTTGTCCCCCAAAGATAGGCCTTCCTTCATCCACTCACGGTCTGACGTGCGATGCGTCACACGGTGTTCATAAGCCGCGTAAAAATGCCATATAAATCAGTCCACCCACATAATCCTTTGCCCACATCTTAACGTAAACTTAACGCACTGAATCAGCCCAGCCACACCCACCCACCCACCCACCCACACACACACACACACACACATACACACAAACACCCGCTTGCACATCTTTACAACTAAAAACACATCCACCCACAACCACACAACATGTCCACCGTAACCACCACAACTCCCGCCGCCGCCGCCGCCGCAGCAGCAGCAGCAGCCGCCGCCGCAGCCGAGGCAGAGCTGCACCCGGGCGTTGCGCGGGACCTCGCCAACAACACGCACAACACGTTCGAGCTGCTCGCGGGCGGGGCCAACGGCGTTCCGGCGGCCGCCGCCGCACAACAGCAACAGCAACAGCAAGCCAAGCAGCCGGTGCAGGAGGACATGTACCCCGCCGGGATCCGGGCGATCGAGAACCTCGGGACGCAGGCGCAGCGGGACGCGTTGCACAAGATGGAGAAGGGGGGACACTGACCAACCCCCGCCCTTGGTCTGGCCACTGGCACTTTCTTTTTTGAGGCGTTGTTTTTGTGGCGAATGCAAGTACCTACGCCTGTTTTGGCGCCAACTGGCTCTGTTGATCCCTTCTTGTGTTATTCTTTTGCGTCTTTTCCCCACTCTCCCATTCGTTCCTCGTTCTGGCTGCCCCCCACCAGTCTAATAAAGCATCGAGATGCTCGGGTTCATTGCTTTGCTGATTGACAGAGGAGAGTGTTTATCGCTACTCTCACTTCGCCCACCCCAGCAGTGCCACCGATCAAAGTTCAGCCAGTCAGTGTCACGGCCTTGTCAAACGTCGAACGAACAGAAGAAAAAAAGAAAAAGAAAGCAGGGCGACCCGACATGCTTCACACAAAGTCGTTCGTACGCAAGACTCGCAAGGGCGCCGTCGTCAAGGTCGTCAAGGAGCACTGTGAGTGTGTGTGTGTGTGTGTGTGAAGCGCGGATGGGTGGTTGCTTAGAGAAAGATGGAGGGAGGGAGGGAGCTGCCACACGAGCGAGAAGGGGATGTGCGCGGAAGGGACAGAGGGAGCGCAAGATCCGACCATCGACAAGTCCGGTCACTCACTGGCACACGCCCCATGCCGACAACCACACGCCGACGACCAACCGCATCACCCTCGCTTTAGACCTCCGCGACGACATCTACTGCGGCGCCATCGTGTGCAGACAGTGTCCTCAGAAATTAAACGGTCCCGTTTTGGAGAAGAAGCCCGCGTCTCTCGTGACGGCGCCGATCGCACAGGGCAAGCTGAAGCCGTCCACCCCGCATTACCTCGTTCCGGACACGAACGTCTTGTTTCACCAGGTTTTTTTTCTCGGACGCTTCGCTTTTTCTGCTTTGATTCCGTCGGGTCGTGGATTCGACATTTTTCGTTCCCCCGCACGAGCGTCCCTTAACTGGAGTGGATGTGTTCCCTTTGCTCGAAACGCAGATCGACTTGATTGAGCACGAGGCCTTCAAGAACGTCATCATTCTGCAGACCGTGCTGCAAGAGCTCCGCCACCGATCGCAGCAGATCTATGCCAGAGCCCGCGCGCTGGTCGCAGAGCCTACGCGGCGGGTGTGGGTCTTTTCGAACGAGTTTCATCGGTGTGTTGGCGTTGATCTTGCTAGGGGTGCATTTTTTTGGCGCAAAGTGCTATTGAGCTCAATCCCGCCATGCTCACAGGGACACGTACATCGAGCGGGAAAAGGACGAGACTCCAAACGACAGAAATGACCGCGGTGAGGCTTTTTTCCATTTCTCCAAGCGCGGCACGCTCTGCCTGATAACTGCTCGTCGCTTACCACTTCGTCACATCACCGTTTCATCATCAGCGATCCGCACCGCATGCAAATGGTACTCAGACCACGCGATCCCGGGCATCCAGATCGTGTTGATGACGGACGACGCCGACAATCGGCGCAAGGCAGCGCTCCTTGGCCTCACAGCCGTTTCGGTCCGCGAGTACGTGGAAGCCATGACGCAGTACCCCGAGCTGGTCGACATGATCGCGGCCCCTGAAGAGGACGACGGGGACAGCGGCAAAAAGTTTAGCTACCCGGAGCACTTGACCGCGACGCAGATCTCGGCGGGGCTGAAGTCGGGCGCGTTCAGCCAGGGCACACTCAACATCAGCACGCACAACTTTTTGGAAGGGAGCATCTATACAAAAGTCGACGGCGTCGAGAAGCAGATTCTGCTCCTGGGGCGCTTGAACCTCAATCGCGGCGTTCAAGGGGATGTCGTTGCCGTGGAGCTCCTTCCGCAGTCTGAGTGGAAAACTGGAGCAGAGGAGATCGTGGAACCAGGTGGGCGGAGAAGAGGAGGGCTGGGTGCTTTTCATTCTCACTTGGTTTGAATCATCCGCTAATATGGGTTTCGAATCTGCAGAGGACGACAGCGACGATGCGATGGAAGTCGCCTCGGAGCCAAAACCGAATCAGATGGAGGTCGACGGCTCGGTGCAGGAGGCAAAGCCCACTGGACGCGTCGTTGGAATCATAAAGCGGAACTGGCGGCCGTACTGTGGAACAATCGAAGTCCCGGCTGGGAGCAAAGGCGGCGCGACCCAGCGTGGCCAGCAGCAGGTGTTTTTCTGGCCCTTGGACAAGCGGACACCTAAGATTCGGATACGAACTCGGCAGGTGGACCTGCTTGCTGGACGTCGCATCATTGTAGCGATGGACTCTTGGCCACGGAATTCACGGTGAGCATTTTTCGCTTTTACGACGAGGCTGGCACGGCCCTGTCCGATTTGCTTGTTTCTCTTTGGCTTACGTTCAATGAAATTGGTCGTTAGGTTTCCTCTCGGCCACTTTGTCAAGAACCTTGGGGACGTTGGCGACCGCAAAACAGAGACGGATGTGCTTCTCCTCGAGCACGACGTGCCTTTTTCGCCGTTCTCGAAGCAAGTTCTCAGCTTTCTGCCCCCAGAGGGAGAGAGCTGGGTTGTGGTCGACGAGCTGCATCTGCCAGGTCGGACGGACTATCGGCACTTGGACGTTTGCAGTATCGACCCTCCTGGTATGAGCCGAATAAAATCTGATCGCCATCGGTCCCAACTCACAGCTATTTTTGTGCAGGCTGCACTGATATTGACGATGCGCTGCACGCTCGAATCTTGCCGAACGGAAACTATGAGGTCGGCGTTCGTAAGTGAAAAACAGGAAGCTGCTTGCGTGCCGGTCTAACAGTATGCGCTAATTCAGACATTGCCGATGTCAGCCACTTTGTAAAGCCTGGAAACGCGATGGACAACGAGGCCGCTGCACGTGGAACCACGGTTTACCTTGTCGACCGGAGAATCGACATGCTTCCAACATTACTTGGAACTAGTGAGTGATGGCACCTCCATCCATATCAACTTGGAGCCGTAACTAAGAACCGTCACTTCGCTTAGATCTGTGCTCGTTGCGTTCCCACGTGGAGCGCCTGTCTTTCTCATGCGTCTGGGAAATGACACCCTCTGCAGAGGTGGTGAACGTCAAGTACACTAAGAGCATTATAAAGTCACGAGCGTCGCTCACTTACGACGAAGCACAAGCCCGACTTGATGACCCGTAAGTGCATCTCTTTCATACAGCAAAAAGAAGGAAAAGCGTGTCCTCACACTGTTTCGCCCCATCAGAACCCTGACAGACCCCGTCTCAGTCGGCATCAAGCTGTTGAACAAAATTGCCAAACAGCTGCGAGCACGGCGCATGGAGGCTGGTGCGTTGGTCCTGGCGTCCCCCGAAGTCCGGTTCAACCTGGACAACGACGCGCAAGACCCCGTCGACGTGGAGCTTAAGGAGATGAAGGACACGAACGCTCTGGTCGAAGAGTTTATGCTTTTGGCGAACATTTACGTCGCAAAAAAGATCTACAGCGTTTTCCCGGACTCGTCCATGCTGCGGTGAGTGAACCTTGGTTTTTGCTTTGTTTTCTTTGCAGCTTGCTACTGCCCGATCATGACTCAATCGAAACGTGCTCCTCGTTTCGAATAGCCGGCATCCGAAACCGCCTCAGACAAACTTTGAGAGTCTCATTCGCGCTGCTCGTGGAATGGGCGTCGAAATCGACCCGTCTTCCAACAAGACACTGTCTACGTCTCTCGACAACGCAGTTGTAAGTTTGGTTCACTGCGACTTTCTGCCTCAGCGCCCTGACGCAAAGGACTCTTTGTCTCCACGCTGGCACTAGGTTGAATCCGAGCCGTACTTTAACAAGCTGATTCGCATCATGACGACCCGTTGCATGATGCAAGCCGTCTACTTCTGCTCAGGAACTCTTTCCGAGGAGGACTTTTGGTAAGCTCCTTTTCAGCCGTAGTTATTGCAGTCAATTAAGCCTCTTTTTTCTCAGGCACTATGGATTGGCGTCCCCGATTTACACACACTTTACATCTCCTATTCGACGTTACGCTGGTAAATATTCCATCGATGCGTCCACTGGTTTTTAACTGCCAAACTTGAACAAAGATTTGGTTGTGCACCGCCTCCTGGCGGCGTGCATCGGTTACGACAAGACATACTCTGCCGACCTCGTGGACAAAGTAAAGGTCGCGGAGCTGACTGATGGTAATCATTCCGCCTCGCTTTGGGTTCAAAGTATACTTTTTTTCCGAGAACTAACGCAGGAACGATTGGAATTGCACTTTTTACCAAAGTTCTGAACTACAGAAACCGAATGGCTCAGCAGGCCGCCCGTTCCTCCGTCGAGCTGTACACAAACTTGTTCTTCAAGGGCAAGAACGTGCAGGAGGAGGCGTTTGTCATTCGCGTCCTGAAAAACGGCTTTGTCGTGCTCATCCCGAGGTGAGCGGAATGCAAGAGCGGACTGCCACTTCCCGCCTGAGACGAAAGGCTAAATGTTGTTTCTAATTGCAACCGCCCAAGGTACGGCGTCGAGGGCGTCGTCCAGATCCGCCAAGACGTCGCGACGGTTGAGCACGACCCGGACCGCGACACGCTGACGTGCACCGCCACTGGCTCGGTGGTGCGGCTGTTTGGCAAGGTGCGCGTGCTCATCCACGTCGAGGAGGCCGGCCACGCGGCCGCGCAGCGCGCAAAGCTGGTCGTGTCGCTGGTGTCGCCGCCCATCGAGGGCGTGTCCGTCGACGTCGACGAAGCCGGCGCCGGCGACGCCCCGGCGAGGGTCGAGGTGACGCAGGAGGTCGTGGGTTAAAGTGAGGTCGAGACGAAGGAAAACGGGGGTGGCTTAGAAATAAAGTAAAATAAAAAAAAGGAGAAAAGCGCCCTGAAGAATTTTACCGTACATCTCTGAGCAGTGAGAGTGGCTGGCTTGAACTTGGCGCATGCTGCATCGAGCTGTTGAGCTCGGGCCAGCGATACAGTGTGATATTGGTGTCGTGTTGCTTGCGGTGGGCCGTTTGTGCCCTCGGCCAACAAGATATTTAACAAGAGAAGGAATTAACGAGGGCAAGAGCGGTGGCTCAGCCACCGCTTGCAGTGCCACTCTCCTTCGTTCGACGCCCTCCAGTGACCCAGTGATAAGCCCTTCCGGATCCCATGGCAACACACTGTGTTCTCGGACAGCTCTTACAGCAGCAACAGAGGAACTCAAAAGGCGATCGCGCTCAACTGCGCAAAATCCTTTGGCGACTATATCGAGCGGAGATGCGGCTCCTCTGGGGTGTACTCCGACCATCTTCATCTCTCTTTTGTAGTCGAGGACGACGTATGGATGCAGCTACGCGCAATGATCTTCGCATCGAGCTACGCCACGGTTACTTTTCTGAAGGCTGTTGCACTGGATCCTCGCTTTTCGCGGGGCTCAGAAGGCTCACAAGCACTGGACCGGTCATCGGTTTATCTCTCGATCGATTTGCAATATCAGGATCGGGCCTTTTCGACGGCTCCCTTGAAGGCGATAGACAGACTGTTCTTCCGCAGGGACCGACGCTCAAGTTCGTCTCCCTTCAGCATGGGGGAAATCGTTTGCAGGATCCCTGCAACCAACAGGCGGCTGAGAGCGTTGAAACGGTTCCTGCGGACCTGTCGCATTCGCGCCTTCAGCCTTGAATGTCTCCATTCATCAAAGTTCAGCGCCAAAACCCTTAAATCCCTTCTCGTGCGATCATTGTGCTTGACTAGACTGTACTGTTACTGGGGCGATCCAAACGAAGAAGCAGAAACAATCGCTGAAGCGGCGGCCATGAGTCCGCACCTGAAGGCCCTCCGCATTGCTATTACCGAACTTCGCCTTGAAGCTTTTGTCCGAAGCCTCATGGGTCGCGGTAATCGCGGTAATCGTATTCAGGACTTGAAACTCCGCATATTTGTTGATAAGCATTTGCGCGATGCTAAAACAAGCAGTCCAAGGATGACAGCTACTGCAGATGCAATCGCCAAACTGCTATCGTCAAACCACTTAATTGCGCTCGATGTCGAACACACGGTACCCTTTGACGACGTGTCGGTGGAGCCAATCATCTCTGCGCTGGAGTCGAATAACAGTCGAACACTGCATTTCCTTCGGCTTTCATGCGCCCTGGACCATTCCATCCCCAAGCTCGCTCGAGCAGCCAAGGGCTCTCGTCTCCGGCTGTTGGGAATCAAGCGCACTGCTCCGTCACCCGAACGCCTGGCAGATCTGATATCCATCGCTGCCAACGCAAAGGATTCGCAGCTTGAGGTCCTTGAAGTCGACCTGACTGAAGTCCATGCGGCAGCCCGCTCGCAACAGCCTTCTCACGCCATCGCCATAACGGAGCTGGCCACCGCAGTGCGAAACTCCTCCCTGTCCGCCCTTGGAGACCCCTTCGACCTTCAGTGCGTCTGTCTAGAAAGCCCACCATTCTTCCGAGCTGTCACAACCCACGCTTCGCTTCGCTATCGGAATTTCGCACACGGATTCCCAGGTCGGCGGTCGCTTGCGCCTCCGCTGGCCCTCCGCGCTGCGCGCTGCCGCGCCGACATTTTAGCCAATGTCGTACTCACCGCCGCCCGTATCCTCCTCATACCAGCAACCAGTACCGCCAAGCGCACCTCCCAGCTGCCCCGCCGCATCACCCGGTGGACACCACCTCTTTCCCGCGTTCTCCTTGATTCCGTCATGTCCGCCTGCTTCCATCCGCGGGACGCCGCGGCGGTCCTCGACACCCTCTCTGACCGAGCCTCCATAGGCTTCCTGGACGCCTCCACACGAAGTCTTTACCCGTGCCCATGCACCTTGCGGGCCCTTTGCGACTGCAGCCTGGCCAGTCGACACTGCCACCCAAGTTGCGATCGATTTGGGATGGGGGCGAACCGTTGGGAGCCGCCGGGTGGGTGCGCAGTGTGGGAGCGCTTGTTTGTGTGGCGCTGTGCGGCGTTTGTGGACCGCCGCCGGTGCGAGACGGGGTAGCGTGCAAAAGAGAAAGTCCTGGGGATGTTGGGAGTTGAATGTGTGTGTACGATGGACAGGTTTTGCGAAAGCATTAAAAAATGAACGTTTGGTTCTCGATGCGGCCAGCCCGACGCACGAGGAGGTCGATGGTTGTTGTTATTGAAGTGTTCGGTCATCAGGAAAGGGATCCCGGTGACGATGAGGCAATTTTGGAGCGATTTGCTGTTTTGTTCTCTCTCTCCCCTCTCTCTCGATGCTGAGAACCACGGCGTTCGTTGGACGCGCAGGGCTGGTCGGAACAGTCAACAGACGCATGCATGCACACACACCCAGAGGCTACTTATTTTTTGTTGAATATCGAGGAAAATGAGGGCGACACAAGGTGGCCGACGCAAAGACCGCCAACCACGCGAAGACGAAGGACGTGCATTATGCCAGGGGTTGTGGAGTTGTGGGTGGGCCGAGGGCGAGAAGCGAGTGGGGGTGTGGGGGGATATCTTTCCAAAGGGAGTAAGAGGGGTGTGAGTTGGTGTGTGAATGCATCATATTATATGAATGAGCAGCTGACTTGCACACACACACAAACACACACACACACACACACACGGGTGAGAGGAAGCTCTTTCTATTTTTTATGTAGGCGCGGCGAACTGCTTCTGCCCACTGTGAGCGTCCCTTTCGGTAGTGGAAAAGAGAGCAATTAATTGCCGGATCGGTGTCGCTTGTGTCGCCGCCGATCGAGGGCGTGTTGGTCGACGTCGACGAGGCTGGCGCCGGGGACGCCCCGGCGAGCGTCGTGACGCAAGAGGTTGTGGGTTAGAATGAGGTGGGAGGAAAAGTTGCATGAAAGCGGGGGCGGCTTCAAATAATATGCAAGAGAAGAAACGCTCTCTGAATAATCCTGACCAAGCTACTCCATCAGCAGCGGCAATGGCTCCAGTTGCTGCAACTCAGCACTTGAGCCTGTGACTGCGCACCAGCGTCCACGCCGCCCAAAAGAGCAGCCGCTGCTGGCATTGCAGCTGCTGAGAAGGCAATTTGAGTCAGCTGAAGCGTAACGAAGAGGTGGATTGGTGGCAGTGAGGGCACTGGCGATGTTGGTGATCGCCGATATCAGTTCAATCTGTTCCAATCTGAGAGACGGCAGAGAAGGCGGTGATGTGCCCTGCTGGACGGCGTGCTCGCAGCAACGCAGTCTGCGCAGCGTTGTATCTATTCGTTTGAGAAAGGCGGGGGTGGACCCGTGAGTGGCAGCGATTGTGAAGCTATTCGGGTGAAAGCAATAAATGGTGCAGTACGCGATGTGATTGCTGAACCTACTGGGCAGGAGCGGCGGGTGAGATTGGCGCCCGTCAGGAAAAAATCACTGGTTGACAGCAAGCAACCACTGTGAGTGTTTCAGCTGTTCTGAAGCTTCGTTAGCGAGATGCTCTTTATTCTAAACTGCAAAGGGGAGACTTTGGACTGGAAGGGCGGGAGACAGGACATGGAACGAGAAACAGAGAAGCTAAGTCACAGGGAGAGGGGGAGTCACAGAGAGAGTCACAGAGAGTCACACAGAGAGAGAGTCACCAACACATAGAGATCGTCTGTGCGCCTATGTGAAAACTTGCAACAACAGTCGGGATGAACAAAGAAGCATCTGAAGACCTCCTCAGCATTGGCATCCGTTCCCTTTGCAGACACATCCACTGCAAGTACAAATGCTGCAATTGATGTCGGTGCCTGAACCGTCAGAAAGCCCGTCGAATGAGACAAAGGACCCTTTTTCGGCGTTTCGCACCAGCGACGTCTCCTTTGCCAAGAGCGCGTCACCGCATGGGTCGCCGGGAGAATTGTATACGGTGGTAAACGACAGGTTGTCGCAGCCTCCCTCTGTCTCAGAAGGCAAGTTGAACCCCGAAGACGTGGAAGCAATCTTGACCCGCGAGGTTCCGAGGTTACAGCCTCCGCTGATTACTTTCATGCACACCTCGCTCGCTTGATTCGACTGAAGGTAGTTCGCGACCGCGCTGGCGGCACCATTCACGTCGTCCGACGAAGTTCCCGGGCACTGTGCCACTTGGTCCCCGATCCAGGATCCGGCTAGCTCTAGTTGGGCAGCATTACTTGTAGCGACTAGAAGACTGGAGTTTGTGACAACGTTCTTCACGAAACGACCCGTGAGGTTGAGCGTCGTGTGTTCGAAATGGTAGACGTTGACATCGTTGGCCTTGGTCACATTCACAATGGAAAGGTGCGGGTCGGACAAAGTCCAGTAGGTGTGGCTATCCACCAACCCCTGTCCGTCCCGGCGACGCGCATTCCCGATATATTGTACTTGGTTGTCGGGAGTCTTGGCAGCCCAGAGCGTCGTGAAGAACCACGTGATGGCGGCAATAACACAGCCGATGCCCCCGGTGCCAACGCAAAGACCGCCAACCACGACGGCACCGGCGGTGATGATGGCGACCCTCACACTGGCTCCGCCGTTGATGCCTCGCTCGTAAAGTTGCACGGCAGTATTGGGATGCACGATGTCGCTGGGGGTGTTTAGGCTGTCGTTGGAACTAGCAACGAGAACGACGGCAGTTTCAACGGCAAGAATCAACGCTGCAACTGCCGAAAGACGAAAGACACGCATTATGTGGTGTGGCGAAATTGAGGGGCGGTTGGCGAACGAAAGGTTTGATTGGAAGGGCGTTGGGAATATCGGGCCGGCCAGAAGAAGTGGGAGAGATGGATCAGTGGGTGTTGTCGATGTATATGTATGAGCAAGAGGGGCAAGCTCTTTCTATTTAAGTGCGGCGAACTAATTCTACCCATCGTGAGGGATTTGTCAAACTCACCCCCATGAAAGAATTTGATACAAATTTGTTTCGCTTCAAAGAAAACTGAGGGTTGACCAAATTGCCCTTGCATTGGAAAAATTCCACGGCGTGGCTGCGCGAGGAAAACCCACGCGGAAGGGAGCAAATTGCCGGATCCGGAATCACGAGGGGCAAAGCGCGCTTTGTGGAGACAAAAAGAGTCAAAATCACCACCGAAACAAGTTGTTTCCTACTTCAGCTACTTCAGCTTTTACTTAAATTCTCATTATTTTCTGCTCTCCGCTGACTGCTAGCAGACTCACACACACACACACACACACACACACACACACACACACACACACACACACACGCACACGCACACGCACAACCTACACTGCCATGGCTCCTTCTCCTCCTCATTCCCTCTCTCTCTCTCCGTCGACCGCCTCTTCGACCCCCTCGGCACTCCTCGCCAGCAGCAGCGGCAAGGCCACCGACCAACGACTTGTTGGCCGCAGCACTGACGCTGCCGGCGGCTGGGCCATCAGGCTGGCGATCGTAGACGGCGCAGCCTTCGTGGCGTGCCTCCTGCACGCGAGAGCTGCCGTTCCCGCTCCCGTCGCAGCCGTCCTCGCCGCAACCTTCTCCGCGATCTGCCTGGTCACCCTTGCGCGGTCGTCTCGCTCAATCCACCAACCCGTCGTCGTCGTCGTCGGCAGCGGAGGAGGAGGAGGAGGAGGAGCAGGAAGTGCACAACCATCTTCCCTCCGCGCTCCGTCATGGCTCGAGCTATTAACGACGTCCCAGCCCGGTGACTGGCTCACGGCCGTGAGCCTTGTACTACCGCTCTTTGCCTTTAGTTCCTACCTGCTTTACCAGGATTGCGGTGCGCTGGTGGCCACAGCCCACTCAGCCGTGGGCGTCGCCATTATTTTCTTCTATGTTGTTGGGCTGGGCAAGGACGACCCAAAATGAAAACTGACCTCTTAAGTCGGTGCTTCGAAAGTCCGTTTAGTCGTAATTTTGCTGTTCTCCATACAAGGAGTTTTACTCAACGCGTGGTCATGCCAACCTAAAGTAAAGAGCCGTTGTTGCGCGCATTCGTTGTCGACTGAATCAAAAATATCACCATAGGCGTTGGTCCGCTTGCGGTGTGAGGGAGAGAAGGGATGTGAGGCATTGGAGCTGCAGATACCAAGCGTTCGGGGAGTGAAGCGTGAGCGCGAGTCGAAAGATTGGTAACAGCTTAGCGTCCAATATAGAGCCGTCGTGTTCAGGATGTTGGCGAAGCGAGGAAGAAGCGGACGAGACACAAACGAGCAATGGAAGAACGAACGAAACAATCGCAGTTATCACCCCTCCCCCGGTTGGACGACTGCAACACACACAGCCCACCGCCCCACCCATCTCACACCACGCAGTGTTCGTCCCACCAGCGCACAACGTCCTCCTTGCCGTCGCGCTGGGCGGTCGCCTTTGCGGTGCGCACCTCCGCGGGCGGCGCGTCGGCAAGCCATTTGTCAAAAACGCCGACGACGCGCCACCAGTCCAGCACCTCGACAGAGTCGGCGACGACAAAGGCATCCTTGCGCCAGCGCAGCTCGAGGCCCGATTCGGCCCACCACCGCAGGGCGCCGAGCTGGCCGCGGGAGCTGGCGTAATACGTTGCGCCGTCCGAGTACAGCAGCGGCAGCCCGCTCTCGGCGGCCCACCACTGCAGGACCTCGACGCGGCCGTTGGCGCTGGCCTTATCCATCGCGTACACCTCGTAGCGCACCTCGAGCCCGCTGTCCCGCCACCAGCGCAGCACATCAAGGTGACCGCGGGCGGATGCCGTCTCGACCGCGACGGACGTGTAGAGCAGCTGGAGGCCGCTGTCGCGCCACCACTGCAGCGCGCGGAGCTGTCGGTTCCTGCTAGCGTCCTCGACAGCGGCCTTGGTGTACCTGAGCGGGAGGCCGCTGGCTTTCCACCAGTCGAGCGCGGGGACGGCGTCGTCGTAGCAGAGGCGGTCCAGGACGGGGTGGTCGTCGATGCGCAGCTCGAGCCCGCTGGCGGCCCACCACGAGAGCACCGCGGGGTCCCACGCGGCCATGGCGAGCCAGGTGTAGGCGGTCGCAAGCCGCGCGGGCGCCGTGTGTTGGCGGCGGAACTCGAGGATCGCGACGTTGCGGCAGCTGTTCATGCCGGCCCACGGGAGCTGGGTCATGGCTTCGGCTTGCGCGGCGGCGTGCCGGTGCAGCGCCGCCAGCTTGTATGCGTCGGCGGGTGGGAGGTGGGTGTAGATCGCATCGAGCACGACCGACGGAAGGCGGTGGTGGCGGCTGCGGCCCGGCGGGGGCGGCGGCCGCAACTGCCCGGCGTCGCTCGCCGTCGTAGTTGTCGTCGCCCGCTCCGTCGTCGTCGTCGTTGCGGCCGCCATCTGTGCCGGTTGTGGCTCGATGTCGAGCCAAATATGTAAATAGCACAGGACGAGTGACGCCCTTCGGAAAGCAGCCGAACCTCACACGCTTTAGCTTTGAAATCTTAAAGTCATTGAGTGATAGTGTCTCGGGGGTATGTGATTCAGTGATGGTCCGGTTACAGTGTCCCAGCGCACACCATCCTGATAAGAATAAGAAACGAAGCTGTCAAGCACAACCGTCTCTCCGCTTTAGAGAAGGCAACTCGAGCATGCTTTTGTTTATGTAAGCGCGGTCGGTCTGAAGCCGCGACTTGACTCGACGAGACGAGGCTCTCTCCGATACAGAAGCCGCGAGTTGGTAATGATCTTGATATTGGGGTACAGCCAGATGTCCAAAGCTGCGGGAGGCTCCGGTGAGCGTGAAAGAAAGACTCCTTCTTCGTGGCCGGCCACACTCACGCACTTGCTGTCGAACACAAGGCGGCGTGAGACGAGCGCGGCGTGCAGCGCGTTGCTGCGGTGGTCCAATGAGTATATGCGGAGACGAGCGTTCGGGGACTGGCAATGCGACCGGCGCAAGGGCCGAGGCGACAACTCCGCGAAGCGGAGTTTGAAAAAAACAATAATAAAACGAAAAAAGAGGAAGGTCATAACCAACCAACATTATCATGCTGCGCGCCGCCGGCGACATCTTTGAGGGAGTGGACCCGGCCAGCGACGATCCGATCCCGCCGCACATCATTCCCCGCATCATAGAAAGCCTGCTCGACCTTTCTTCCCCTCGGCTCACTCCAGACATTGCCGAAGGCTTCGTGGTGCCAGGTAAACCGCCTGCTTTCTTTCGTTGCGTTCGGCCGAAATCTCCCTACGCTCCCCTATATCTTCTTACCTTCGGTGCTCGTTCTCGCAAACACAGGCATGATCGAAACGCTCGTTGCCCACATCACCCTCCCTGCCACTGCCCCTTCGCAGCCCTGCTGGCCAGTGTCGCCTCTGAAGTCCTCCACCTCCGCCACCGCCACCACCTCACCCCAGCCCCGCCCCAGCCGCACCTGGACGGCGCCAGCCCGCCACCGTCGCTGCACAGCCGACGGCACGGGCTCCGTCTCCCGCCGCTCGCGGCGCGGTTGTGGATTCTGCAGCGGGGGAGGCGGTGGCGGCGGCAGCGGTCCTGGCGGTGAAGTCAGCGGGGAGGACGACGAGGTCGTCGGGAACGGGGCGGCGACGGCGGGATCGCAACGGCGGCGGTGGCGGCTGGAGCGGGCATTTGGGCTGCTGCACGGTGCGGCGCCGGCGCTGGTGCGGTTCCGCGGCGTGTATCTGGACCGGATTGGTGAGCTTCTTGGTTGGGAGCGTTGTGTTTGAAATATGCGGGCGGTACCGCATCGGTGGTGCTGGACATGATCGATGACTCCTCTTTCCGCGCGCTTTCTAGTGCGTGCGCTGATGCGTGCGTTTGAGCCGGATGCGGCGGGATGCGTAAGGTAAGGTTGACCGTAACCCAAAAGCCGCGGTGTCCGGTGTCTGTCTTCTAAATGCAATCTGGCTTGCCCGGCCCTCCCCACACAGCGCGACTTGGTAATTACCATGAACCTTTCTTTCATCATAGGCCCTTACCTAACCCCACCACCAAAACACAACCCTTTGCTGTTTGATTTCCTTGGCAGCCACATCCTGAAACGGACGCTCGAAACACACCCAGCATCGGTCGACATTCTGCTGGAGACCTGCCCGGCGACCCGTGAGCCGTATCTCTTCAGAATCTGGAGGTTCGTCGCCATCCGAAGCGCCGCGTGTCCACACGACAACAAGAACCCGCTGAGGGCTTTCTCACTGTTAACCTTACAACCCCCTGCTGACAGGTGCTGCAAGGAGGATCAAGCACGGAGCCTCTTTGAAGCGGCGCTCTTCATTTTCCTCCCGCTATCGCCAACGCAAAGGGAGCGTCGCTTCTCGGCACTGGCAACGCTCGGACTGCTCCGTGCCGTGACGGTGGCCAACTTTGGGTCCGACGGTATGCGGATTATTTTTTGCGATTCCTTCTTTCATTCACTTTGAACCTGCGAGCTCACAATCTCTCCCCCCCACACCCCCTGAAAGATTCAGACACAGTCTTGACCGCCGCCGAGCACTTTGTCCGGCTCGTGGACATGGCGTGCTGCCTCGACCACGGCGAGGCGCTGTTCCCGGCGGACGTAGCGGACGAGCTCTTTGAGGACGTAGGACGGCTGCTGCGGCGCCCGCTGCTCGCGGACGTGCAGTACGCCGCGTGCGTTGCCGCTGTCCACGCCGCGGCGGTCAGGAGGTACGAGCTTCCTCTTTCGCGTTTGCTTCCCAGCCCGCTCGGATTCCTTTTCCTGGCCCTGGCGCAGACTGCGCGTTCCAAGACCGTTCTAAGATAAGCTTTTCACTGTGGGATTAAATAGCGTGGGAACGTCCGCACTCGCCCCGCCAACCGCAGCAGCGGCAGGGGCGGCGGCGGTCACCGCTGTGCCGGGGTCGCCGGTTGCCCGGCGGCGTCTGGAGAGTCTACGGGCGAGCGCGCTCGCGTTTGTTACGCGAATGGCGGCGACGCTCGTCGGCCCGGACTCGCCGCAGTTTGGTGTCTCGCAAAGGTGAGAAAAAAGTAACCAACAAACATACAGGCCCCTGCCCTCTCCCTGGAAATAGGCAATGCTTTCGTCCAATTGAAAACAGCAAACAATAGCATTCAACCGCTCCAAATCCTTGACGTAACCCAATCCTTCTCCTCATTAGGGCTCTCAAGGCGACAGGATCCAGCAGCGTACGCTTGCAGATCCTAGAGACGCTGCTGGAGGCGCTGTTCGAGGCAGCGGCCGAAACGCAACGCGACGACGACGACCACAGCCGTGGCCGCGAATCTCTACAGCACCTCTTTAGCGTGGTACCGTGGGCAGCGCTCGTGTCCTGGTACTTCGAGCGATACCGGTGTGAATTCCTGTCTCGTCTTTTTTTATTGGAGTTTGTGCACTGACCAACCTTCATTGGGATTGGCAGGACTGCCACCATAATGCAGTCCGCGATATACAAGCTCTTTCATCTTGCGCTCGAGTATTTCAACGAGGCGGCGTTGAAATGGTCGTTTCCGCTGGACGAGCTAGTTGACCGTATTGACGCAGCGAGTGCGAGAGGTAAGGTGGCGTTGGTAAGTAAGGAAAGCAGCTTCGCTGATTTTTTAACGACCATCGTGAGGAGACGACAGGAACCCTTACGCATCGCTCCTCGCAATCCTAATTGGCTCTATTGCTGAGCAAAACGACGCCGGCGCACTAGCCGCTCGGTTACGGCAGAACGAGGTGTGGGAAGCGTTGCACGAGAAATGCATGCGGAACGCAGGGCACTTGTACAGCGTGTCAGAGGACGGCAGGGTGCAAGTTTGGGGGCCTTCGGGGTCTGGAGCAGCGGCGGCGGCAGCGGCAGTCGCAAAAATGGCGCCAAAACTGCAGGAGATGGCGGCGGCCGATGCTGCCGTCCGCATCAAGGCGGACGAGGTGGAAATGCGTGCGGTTTGAGCGCGCTTCTTGCTCGAGGAAAGCAACCTCACCATGCCCTCACTGTAGTCATGAAAGGATGGGGGCACAACAACACGGACCAATACTAATATATAGAGAAAAGTGTGCAGCTTGTCCGTGGTAAAAGGATAGAGAGCAAGCACGTTTGGGGCCAAACACAATGAAGCAGCAAGCCTGCTGAGTGCAGTTCGCAATCTTTTTATTCGAACAGTTTTCGATATCTTGTCACTTGAATATGGAGAATACGTTTGTTCCAGGGATTTCCATAGAGTCCAAACAGGTCCAAACCTCTACTCCTCCCGTGCGTTCTTGATCTGTGCATGGCGTAGGGATGGAGGAGAGTAACGTTTTGAGCCAACGAGGCATAATGAAGGAACGAGAGAGGAACGGGTCGGCACTCACATAATCGTTCACCGCCTCCTCGAGCACTCCCAACGGCAGGGACCCTTGATCAAGCATGGCAGAGTGGAACTTCTTGATGTCGAACCTATCCCCAAGCTCCTTCTCGGCCTTGGCGCGCAGCTCCTTCATCTTGATCTCACCAATCTTGTACGACAAGGCCTGGCCTGGCAGCACGCAGTAGCGCTTCACCTCCGTTTCGAGCTCCGCCCGCGGCAGCGACAGCCGCGCCGCCATGTATTCGACGCCCTCCGCAATGGTCCAGCCCTTGGCGTGCAGGCCCGAGTCGACGACGAGCCGGCACGCGCGCTGCATCTCGCACTCGAGCCGTCCAAACAGATCGAACGGGTTCGAGTAGAAGCCCATCTCCTCCCCGAGGTACTCGCAGTAGAGGCCGTAGCCCTCCGCGTACGCCGTCTCCATAATCATCTTGCGAATTACGTGCTGCTTATCGTTTTCGAGCGCGAGCGACACCTGGTGGTGGTGGCCGGGCATCGCCTCGTGGAGGCAGATTGAGACGGCGACGTGGCGCGGCTTGGTTTTGTGGAGGCGCATGTTTGCCTTAAACGATCCGGGCCTGAAGAATTGAGCGTCAGTCGGCATCTTCGTGGAGGACCGGTTGGACGAAGGAAAGTAATCGACGAAACCAAAACCGACGAGCCGACTCACTTTTCAGTAGTTCCTGCGATGTAAAAGGCCAATGGCATCTGCGCTTCCATGTTGGCAGGAACAGCCTCGATCGAGCACTGGAACTTGGGAAACCTATCAAAGTATTCCTTCATCTTCTCCTCGGCCCGCGCCATAATGTCGTTGTAGTACGGGATGACCTCCTCCTCTGGCTTGTCAAAGTACAGCTGAGGCATTTTCTCCCTGTCGTTGATAGCGTTTTGGAACTCCTTCACCGTTCCCTCGAAGCCGCAAAGATTCTTCACTTCCTCCATACGAACCCAAATTCGGTCCACCTCCTTTAGCCCGATTTCGTGGACCTCGTCCGCTTTATATTTGACGGAGGTGTGCTTGAAGATGTATGCTTCGTACGCCTGTGGAGAAGGTCGAAGGGATTCTGTCAGTGAACTACCCAGAGCAGTGTGACGAATCCTACTCACCTCTTTGTACCCATCCAAACCAAAGATCCCATCGCTCTGTCTTGCATGCGGCAAGTACTCCTCTTCCAAAAACTTCTTTACCTTTGCAAACCCCTTCCCAACGTACTCCTTAATGTCCTCGACGAGATACGCCTCGTCTCCCATGACCTTCTTTGCCTCCTCCCTCTTTGCCATCGCGCTCTCCAGAACGGCCTCGTTCAACGCGGCGCCCTCAAGCCCTTCGAACGCCGAAGCCGCACACTTTTTGATCAACAGCTCGATAGACGGTTTGGGGAGGGTAACCTTGCGGCGAATCCCATGGCGGAAGTTGTCGATAATATCGTCGAACACTTTGGGAAGGAGGGCCAGCCGTTTCTTGTAGTTAGCGAAATCTTCGGGAGTGCTGTCGGGCTGGTACTGTCCTGTATTTTTTTTTTTTTTTTTTTTTTGTAGAGGTTCGGGAGGTAACGAGAACGGTGAGTTTTCGTCCCCAGAAGACTGGAGGAGATATTCGTACCGTAACCCATCTCCAAGTAGGGCAGGTTTCCTGTCATGTGGCTGCAAAAGCGGATAAATATAGTTGCATCGCCACCCAACAACGAAGACAGACATTGACACAAACCTCTCGCTCAGCTCCAGTGCGTATCCAACTTCACCTGGCACGCCCTCCTCCTCGAGGGCCGTGGTGGCAAAGAACTTGAGGAATCTGAGATCGTCGGCATCCTGCTTGGACAGGCTGCCCGCAAACTCCTTCTCGAGGGCTTCGGCCTCGGCACGGAGGCCCTTGATGTTGGCAATGAAAGTCTCTTTGAAGGACTTGGACACCTTGCAGACTTGATCCTCGAGCTTGCCGCGGATGCCGAACATGGGAGCGAAGACTGATGTGGAGGTGCGAGAGGGGAGGGGGTTGGCGATTTGGGTCAGTTTGTTGGTGCGCCCCGCATATGGACTGCATTCCCGAGGTGGCAGAGGGGGATGGGAAACCCACGCGGATCGACTTCAAGGATGATTTCGACGGCCTTGTCGTTTAGTGCGGCGATCGCTTGAGACGCAGCCATAGTGATGAGAGTTCGTTACAGACTAACGCGGGGTGGTTGGGTGGTGGGGTAACAGAGGAAGAGTTGCAGGCGGTGCGCGTCTGGTTATTCACGCAGGCATTGCATTTATAACAGTGTGTGCTGAGAGGGAAGGAGGCCCACGATTTACTCTCAAAGTGTCTCTCCCAACCATCCTGATCGATCCCTCCCCACGAAATCATTGCAGTATTTATTGTCACACCAATGATATTTATCACATGTGACAGATTACGTTAGAAGCTGACGTATTTATCGATTGTGAACGATTGTCGAGTGATAGCGCCCGTCAAGGTCTGCCTTACGCACTGCAGTACAATGATATTCACGTGGGCCCAAACCCCACTCATTCCGGGTGGCCCTGTCTTGCTGCAGCCACCCCTGCAGCCCAGTCGGCCGCCAGCTTTGCCTTGAACGCTGAATTTCGCGCCCTGGCTGCTGAAACCGTAGCCGAATCTGCCATCCACTGCAACGCTAGTTCTTCTTTCACATCCAATAGCAGCGAATTCTTCGCCCGTTCTACAACTTTCGCTGCCCAGGCTGCCTTGGATGCCGCCTCCTCCCCCACCAAAGCCGCGGCGGCCGCCTCTGCCCCTGTGGCCGCTTGCAGCGTTCGTACCAGTCCCTCTTGAGCTATTGCGGCTTGCTTAACCGCCATCTTGGCAATGCGGGTGGCCTCTTTGACTTCTGTTCTGCCGCCCAAACGGTACCTGAACGGGAAAGGAAGGCGAGTCCGGGAGCAAATGGGGCATGCAAATGGGGTGTGAGGTGAGAAACAAAAGGAGAACCGGTGGGGGGGAAGTTACCCGAAAAAGCAAAACCAGCCCGAATGCTCCATATAGTCAGAGTCGAGCGTGGACACAATTTGCCCGACCGCGCATGTGTTCTGGATCAAGTTGCACTTCAACCCGTCGCTGGGGTTGATGTCTGGGTAGAACGAGACACAGGACAGTCTCGTCCAGTCGGCGAGGTCTTTCTCCGAAATTCGGAACACTTTGCTCAATGTGCACGCGATGGAGTCACAGGAGCGGCCGAGTCCGCACGGGTACCTAGTTGGGAAGGGACGGGTGGGGAATGTGATTTGCGCTTTAAAACTTAGGAACATGCCGAATGGACCAAAGGACAAGACTGCGCCCCCGCCGTTCTCAACTTGGTGTTGCACTGATAGGTGCACCAGTCGACATAGTCTTGCCACCAGAGTGAGTTCCCGTTGGCGTACCACCAGAAAATCGAGTCGCATGTCTTACTTGCCGGTATGGGCGTGGCTGGGTAGTACTGCTCGCATGACCACGCGGTCCAATCGCTGTAATCGGCGAGGGTCGCTGCGTTGCCGGATCGGAACGACTGGACGATGGTGTGGCAGGAGCGGATCTGAGTGGATGTCTGTTAACGGTTGGGCGCTGTGAGTGCTCATGCCAGGCGGAGTAATAATCCCCTCACGACCACACGCTCCTATCGCGCGCACGCTGCCTTCATTCAACCTGTCCAAGGGACCCTGCACCAGTGGTGGCGGCAGCGGCTGAGTCCATCAATGAATGGGAATCTCGTGGCGGAGGGTTATCCACCTCCCCATCTTTGTAACAATTGCACAGTAAATGCACGTGGAACTTACGTGGAATAGAGGAACTGGTGCCACAAGCCGGCGGAACTTCAAACTCCGCTCCCCATAGCATCGGCCGACAACAAAATGTTGCGCCATCCGTTTCCAACAGACGACAGCCGCATCCCGTCGGCGGCCGCCCTGGCCACTTTGCCCGTTATCCAGCGCCTGCACTCCAGTCGCCGGGATGGCACGAAGCAGCCTCAGCGTGGCGGTGGCAGCGGAGAAGGACGCGGAGGACGAGGAGGAGGAAAAGCCGACCATCGGCCGCACGCTCCTGATCGGGGCGTCGAAGGCGGCGGCGGCATCGGCGACGACGCCCCGCACAAGGCCGATCTCGATCGCGTGATCAGGGAGCTTGCGGAGGTGGACCTCGCGGCGGACGAGGTGGCGTTCCGCGAGTGGGTCGCCAAGAAGCGGCAGTGCAGGAGACGGGCGTGGGACCCCGCGGCTGTCGCTCGCGACCCCCCTGTGACGATCACCGGCCACGGCGAGGAGCTCCACGCCAAGGTCGCCAAGGCGAAAAGTCTAGAAGAGCAAAACGGTGGCGGACACTGGGCTTCTCCGGTGCGCGAGGCTGTCGACGATCCACTGTTCGCACCCGAGAGTCGCTCATCGACGCTTGAAGACGGCCCGGGTTCTGTGATGGCCGACGTGCCCCCGCCGCTGCCGGTACATTCGGAACCGCCAGCCCCAACGCCACCACCGCTGCCTCAAGCGTACGAAAGGCCCCACGTTACGTTTGCTCCGCCTCGCCCCCACCGGCCACCCCAGCCGCAACTGGTAAAGCCCGTCACCGGCGGCGGGTACGTGCCGATGATCCCGGCGGGCGGGGGTCGCGCGGTGCCCGTGACGCAGCTGGAGCACATGGACGCGGCGGCGGTCGACGCGCTGATCACGGCGCGGGTGCGGAGCCAGCGGGCGTACGCGGCGTGGCTGGAGGCGAAGCGCGAAGCGGCGCGGGCGCAGCGCGAGCGCGAGCGGGAGGCGGCGGAGGCTGCCGCGCGCAAGGCGGCGGAGGCCGCTGCACGGCAGCGCGAAAAGCGCGCGAGGGTGCGGCGCGCTCTGGTGGAATGGGCGCGGTCAAAGGAGGCGGCGGAAGAGGCGAGGTTGGCAAGGGAGGAGGCGGAGAGGGGGCGGAAGGAGTCGGTGCGGCGAAGGAAGGCTGAGGCTGGGGAAGCGGCGTTTCGTGAGTGGGCGGCCGCCGTGGAGAGGCGACGGGAGGCAGGGCTTTTACGGGCGTACCCGCATACGCGGCCGTGGGTCGGAGTTGTGTCGCAGGATGGTGATGACTACTATGAAGGCGAAGGCACGAACGGTCAGTCGACTGCGTTCCGGTGCAAGTTGGGAGACGACAGTGACAGTGGGGTGGTGCCATCACCGCCAAATATGTTCCAGGAGTACACTACGTACCAGAAGCTAGTTCCAGAGTACGTGAGAAAGTACCCTTACCAGGTCGCGACTGCGGGACGAAAGGATATATCGGCGGCAGCACTGGAATCGGTCAGGACACCTTTAGGTCACAACCAGGCGAGAAAGGGCGCGGTGGGTACCGCGAGCGCGCCCAGCAAGCGTCATCATCACCCTCAGCACCAGCGCCACCAGCATCGGGAGCAGAGGCCGTGGAGATGATTGACGCGTACAACGACCGACAACTGGCGTTAGTGCTGCAGCGGAGGAAAAGGGGGGGGGTCAAGCCAAGGGTCAAGCAGCCAAACCCCCCTTGATCTTGATGGAGTATAAATGAGTGGACCAAAATGGTTCAACAGTCAGTCCAAAAAAGAAACTTCTGCGAGTGAGTGTTCCGCAACCTGTCCCGTTCGATCCCGTCCCATCCCATCCCATCCCATCCCGCCCCGTCCCACGCACCATCCGTCCCACTCCCCATCCCATCCCCATTCCGATTCCATCGCATTCTCTCGTTGTAGACGGCATCTTCACGGCGATCAAAGAGGCTTCTATCACGCCGTTTGTGGAAAGATGAATGGAGAAGATTGGGGGTGGTGAGGGCGTCATCTAGTCTCAGAACTAACTGGTATAATTGCGCTTTACAGCTATTCTTTAAAAATCCTTTGCTCACATCACGATGTCAAAGGGAGACGGCCGCGCTAAGAAGGAGGCCTACCTGGCCAAGCTCGAGGCACTCTTGAACGAGTACTCGTCGCTGTTCGTCGTCAACGTCGACAATGTCGGCTCCAACCAGATGCATCAGATGTGGGTAGATTGGCCAAGTGAAACTTGTTGAGGCTTGCACCTAATAAATCTTCTTCAGCCGCCTGGCCCTTCGTGGTGTTGGTGTCATTCTTATGGGCAAGAACACTATGGTTCGCAAGGTTCTCCGCGGCATGATCTCCGAGAAGCCCGAGCTTTCCAAGCTTATGGACGTCGTCAAGGGCAACATTGGCTTCGTCTTTACAAAGGGTGACTTGAAGGAAGTCCGCACCAAGGTCGTGTCCAACCGTGTCGCTGCTCCTGCCAAGGCTGGTGCCCTCGCCCCCATTGACGTGTTCATCCCCGCCGGCAACACTGGTATGGGTCCCGAGAAGACCTCCTTCTTCCAGGCTCTCGGTATCGCCACCAAGATCGCCCGTGGTACGATTGAAATCGTCAACGATGTCCACCTGATCAAGAAGGACACCAGGGTCGGTGCCTCCGAGGCTACTCTGCTGAACATGTTGGGCATCTCGCCCTTCACGTACGGTCTCAGCGTCACCCACGTTTGGGACAGTGGAACGATCTTCGACCCCTCCGTACTGGACGTCGACGAGAGCTCCTTCATCGAGAACCTCCAGAAGGGTATCTCCAACGTTGCCGCCATCTCGCTCGGCCTCGGCATTCCCACCGCCGCCTCTGCCCCGTACATTCTGGTCAATGGCTTCAAGAACGTCATTGGTGTTGCCCTCGAGACCGACTACAGCTTCCCGGCTGTCGACAGGGTAAGCCGCGAAGCTTTCATCGCCCATGTGTTTCGTCCCATCCTTCCCAACCACAAAGATTATATTTGTAGTATTCTCTTATTCTGATGATGATCAAAAACTTTATAACACTCTAATTTTTTCATGAGTGGTTTCATTTGACTCCTCAATTGTACTTTTCGACCGAAATGTCTCTGACGACTTGCTTTTCTCAATCCAGATCAAGGAGATCCTTGCCGACCCCAGCAAGTTCGCTGCTGCTGCCCCGGCCGCCGCCGCTGCCCCTGCGGCCGCTGCCGCGGCGCCTGCTGCCGCCGCTGCCAAGGAGGCCCCGAAGGAGGAAGAGGAAGAGGAGGACGATGACATGGGCTTCGGTCTCTTCGACTAATCTCGCTATCGTCCGTTCTGCATTTCGGTTGTTGCCAATAAAGTCGACGCTTTGTTGCACGAAATCTTATTTCATGTCGTCTTTGAAGGGCCGTTCTCGCCCACTGTCCTCAACGACGACAGTGCCGAGGTATCCCACGAGTCGTTCGCAACGATTTGCTACTTATGGTCGCGGACGCCAGCACTGGGAATCCTGGAGCTCGAACACGTTTTCGGAATTGGGGAACCAAGTCGCTATCGATTTGAAATTTGGGCGTCAAAACGCTCCGACAGGAGGTAGACGCTCTATTTAATGACACAGATACCAGTTGGTAGGTTTGCCTTTGGCCCACTTGTATTTTGAAACCGTCAAAAATAGCAGAGGTGAAGTATATATTGGTTGGCCAATGCCCAAAGCGGTTCTCCGCGAAAGAGCTGAGCTGGCAGATACAGTAGTTATTTGCGCCCAGGATGGAGGCCACAGGGGCCCGAAAATCCCTTCGGCCGGGCAGCGGTGGTTCCATGATTCTGCTTGTTGATAGACCTAGTAGAGAAGATTAGAAGAATTGCAGAAGTTGTGTGGTTTTGAATGTGATCCCAAAAAGATGTTCCTGGGCACGTGGGTGGCCCTATCTGTCTGTCTCTCTCTCTCTCTCTCTCTCTCTCTCTCTCTCTCTCTCTCTCTCTCTCTCTCTCTATCTCTCCTCTTTCTCTTGCCTTGTCGGAGCCGGCTTCTTTCTTTCTTTCTTTCTTTCTTTCTTTCTTTCTTTTTTTTCTTTTTTTTCGTGAAGATTCCGCATGGCCAAGAAGCTGCAACGGCGGCAGCAGCAGCAGCAGCAACAGCAGCAGCCGACGCCGCCGCCGCCCCTGCTGCAGCCTCAACAACCTCCGTCGACGTTCGACTGCCCACTGTGCACACCAGCAGCAGCCGCAGTAGCCACAGTAGGAAGAGTTGGAGGCAAAGAAGGAGGCAAAGGAGGGGCACCGCGATCTGCACGCGGCGACGGCGACGGCGACGGCGACGACGGCTTTCTCGACCAGTGAGTGTCCCGCCCGCCCGCCCTGTTATCGACCTTCGCTTGCTCACACTCTCTCGTTCTCCCCGCCCTTCCGCACACAAAATGTTCCCCCATCCAAGCCTTTCGACCTCACACAAATTTGACTTTTCGAATGCAGAGCAGCTGAAACCCCGTGCCGCTTTCGCTCGGTCCTTGCTCGCCATCCTCGGCGCATCCGTCTGCCCGTCCTGCGGGGTCAGAGCCGAAGACCGACACGCATTGGTCGACCATTTGCAGCGAAAGCCCGGCCACCGCAGACTAAAATGCTTGAGTGGTGCACGCGCCGAGCGGAGCCACGCATCCACGCGTCCGTCGGTAACCTTCAGGAAGGTGCATCGCCCCTTGGACACTGGCGCTAAGGCGATTGCAGCTCAGCCCACCCCCGTCGCCTTGTCATCCTGCTCTTTCTGCATCAGCCTGCCAAACAAAGCCAACGCCGATTTAACGGACGACGAACTGCGGGAGCACGCGCAGGCCGTCAGCGATTTCTTCCAATCGCCGAAACCGGGAGCTCTGGGCGCAGCATGCGGTTTGCGGCTGCTGGAGTACATTTCCCGCCTGAGGAATCAAGGCGAGAACGCCGTTGTCACGCTGTCTCCCGCGGAGATGGAGTGCGACGAGCCGGCTCCGACGCACGAATGCGCTTGCTTTGGAGCCAAAGGCGATTTTGAGCTGGACGACGTGGACGCGGACGCGTGGACTCGCCACGTCGAGTTTCTGGAGAAGACTATTTCTGACAATGGGAAAGTTATGTCATGCTGCGTAAAAACGCTCGCAAAGTACATCGACTCTATCGACACAGGTACCATTGGTGCTTTAACAGTTTGCCTTGACTCACTTGGAGTTACTGTCAAAACGCAGAGGTGAACTCTCCACTGAAGGAGGATTCATGCGTCTGCCCGAATCGGTTTTCCGCCGAAGAGTTGGCCGAGTTTTCCACTCAGCAGCTGCGCCAATCCGTGCGCTCCCTGTTGATGTTGGAGCGAGAAAGCGGAACAGATCACCGAACTTGCTGCGTGCAGCGGCAGATTGAGTTCATAAGGAGGCTTTCGAGCACTTCAGCTGGTCAGCACGGCCTTTCGCTCTTTATCCAATCCGACGACCTGTTACCAGGAATTGAAGCTCAGAAGTTCCCGGATGGCCTCGGCTGCCCCATTTGCCTGGATGTCCTCACGGCACCCCACATCATCGCGTGCGGCCACTCCTTTTGCCAGGATTGCCTTGTCGTTTGGCTCAAAAAGGCGAAAAAGTGCCCCCTGTGCTCTGCGGATGTCGCCCAAAAGCCCGCCCGCAATTTGGGGCTCTGGGAACAGGTGCAGGCTTTTTTGAAGACGTCATCGTCATCATCAGAAACGGATGAAAAAGAGACCCCTGGTGAGGGAACTACGCTGTTTGCCTCCGCCACTAACAATGTCGTTAGGCAAACTAAAATCGAAAGAAGATCCATGGTCCGTGCTCTTTCCAAAGAAAGATCCCCGAGCTATTGCTATCGCTGATAAGGAGGATGGGGTTCTACGGTATGTGACCTAGTGATTTTTCCGACAAGGTTGGTTTGTCTAATACTGTATCGCAGATGCGGAAGATGCCACTGGGAAATAGTAGATGGCTTTTGCGCTCATTGCCAGGAGCCCTACGAAGTAGATAACGCCTCAGATGAAGATGGATCCGGTGATGAGGAGGATGAAGACGAGGAGGGAAATCTCGTTGACGATCTTGCAGAAGTAGACGGGGAGGAAGATGGCGAAGACGACGAGTACGACGACCGGGAAGACGAATCTGGCGATGACGACGAGTCAGATGATAGCTTTGTTGTTGATGACGACGCGCCTATAGAGCATGAGTCGTCAGATGAAGAGCCAGAGCCCGAGTTGAGTGACTCCGCAGATGAAGAGCGCCAACCAAAGAGGCGCCTCAAGAGGCGAGTCGGACTCTCGGTCGATTCTGATGATGATGATGATTTGGAAGTTGAGGAGTCAAATCAACAGAGCGACGCTTGGTCGAGCACTGCTGGCGTTGCGCCGTCGAAGGAGGATGTGGAGAACGAGGATGAGGAGGAGGAGGAGGAGTCGGAGGTGGGCCAGCAGTTTCGGAACGTCAATAAGCGTAAACGGAAAGCTTCATCAAGCCCCTCAAGCGGTGGCGGATCGTCGTCTTCTTCGCCTCGACGCTCAGGTAGGCTGAGACAGTTGCGGCAGGCCAGCAATCCCATCGAACAAAGCGACGGAGATTCTGATACTCCGCTCGAGCGCCGGAAACCGTCACCACGGCTTTGGCAGCAACGAAAGCGTGGGCGAATTCAGGATACCGAATCCGAGGATGAAAAATGATGGTCACGCCTTGGCTCTCAATCTTGGCAAACGTCCGTGCGGTTGGTCGCGAGGCGAAGCTCTCGGTAACAGAACACCAACTTAAAAATAATAATACATAAGTTTGTTTATTGGGCACTGCATGGTCTGAATTGGGCGTTCGCCAGCTTTCTCTTTGCCATCATTCGTTTCCCAGCGCTGAAGGACCGGACGCTGGCAACAATGCTCACAAGTGGCGGGATGGACGGGGGCCGGCCACCACCAGAACTGACGCTGGAGGCCGTAGAGGGTCTGTAAGCCGCCGCCGAACTCTTCCTTGCCGACGGTTGCACTGTATAATGGTAAGACGTCGAAGGTCGTGGCCCGGAATGCCTCGTCCTCGCCGACCGCACGTCCCATCCCTCCGAGACGCCTTCCATATTCGAAGCGGCCACGGAGCCGCCGCCGCCGCCGCCGACAGCCCACATGAAGGACTCTGGCAGGATTTCGGGCGGAGCCTGGGGGTTGTTGATTTGGCCACGCGCAGCGGTCGGGGCTACAGCTTGCGACGGTCGAGAGGGGCTGTCCGGGGGGAAGAAGGGGCCGGCGAGGTGTTCCTTGTAGCTGTTTTGCCGGACAAAGGTGGGAAATGCCGTGAAGGGCACCTTTTCGCACCACGCGGCGACTGACTCGGCTGACTCGGCCGCCGCTGCAGCTTGCTCGCGTTTCAGCTCTTTCATGAACGACTGGGTTTATCAGTTTTGAATTTTATTTTTTGGGGAATTGCAGTGGGGGTCAGGAATACAGCAAAAGACGTGTTCCAACAAAAAAAGCGCTTACATCCAACCGATCCGTCGGGCGCCTATCATTCGGAATGATCCCGCTCGTCTGCATCGCGTTCTTCAGCTGCGCCCTGCTGCTAATATCCCATCCCGCGAGCGCCCGCGACGCGCAGCCCCGCACGGTCGAGTTGTAATCGCGCAGCCGGGCCATGAGCGCCAGGATCACCTCCTTCTCCCTGATGTTGTAGCCAACGATGTTGAGGCAAAACTGGGCGCGGACCTGCCAGTACTCGCACGAGTACATGGCCTCCAGCTGCGGCTTGACGAGCAGGTGGAAGGGGTCGACAAAGTCCTTTTCAAAGGTTTTGTAGAGGTAGAGAAGCGCTTTGGATGCTTCGCACCGCTCGGACCAGAGGCCGTCTTTAATGAGGGCGAGGAGGACTTTAGTCACGGTGGCGAGGTTGACTTCGTCGTCCTGTGGGTCAAAAGTATTAATCAACGAGTTATCCTATCAAGAAGAAAGATGTGGAGAACATGTCCAAACCTTGATGCCTGGAAACCAAAACATGGACGTGATGCTGGATATCACGTTTGAAATCGCCGATAGTCTTCGGAGCCGCAGCAGCCCCCACGCCACGGATTCCATCTCGGACGCACTTTTTTCGGTCGTATTCTCCAGCTGGCTCACTTGCTCAGGCTCTTTAATCTCGGGGAGCTCCAGGTTCGGTTGAATCGGTGCCTCGGACGTTGGCACTTCTACAAAGAGCTTGTCTGGAGCGGTTTGTTGCGGCGAAACAGCCGCGGGAAGAGGCCGTTTCTCCCGCTTCGTTCCGAGCTGCCGGGCCGGAGCAAACTTTGTTGTGGAGGGCGGCCTCTTGGCGTGGTTCGAAATTGGAGCCGGGGCAAGGGCGGAATTCTTTTCGGACGAAGTACTGGGCTCGGGGGGTTTCCTGACAACACGCGGCGCCGACAGTACCCGGTCGGGCTCCTTTGTGGGAACAGGGCTGTGCGCAGGCAGCTTGACCGTGGGCGGCGGTTCCGCTACTTCGATGACGGCATTCGTGTCCACGTCGTCCTTCTGCTCGTCGTTATCGTCGTCGTCGTCACAAAGATCCACGTCTGCCTTGATAGACTGCTCCCGCACTGCTTTCACCGATGGCGCACGTCGAGCAGAACTCTTGCCCCAAGACGCGACGCCGTCGGAGTCGTCTTCCTCCAAGATTTCCTCGTTGGACTTGGGTTTGAACATCATGAATTGCTGTTGGCCAAGATCGGGATCGACGCTCATGGATTCCCGGTGCACCAAATCATAGTCCCGAACGGGCAAAATCTCCTGGCTTTCTGTCTTTTCGAGGTGCTCGTTGTTCAAGGTCGACGGACCCCGCCCGCCGATATATTTTGGTGTGTGGTTGAAGCCGTCGTCCTTCGCTTTCCTTGCGCGCAAAATTCGGGCGAGCCCGGTTGAGTCTTGCTTGTTTTCCACCTTGCTGTGTTGGCGGCTGGGCGCAGGTTTGCGGTGGTCTTGGGTGGTTTCGCGTTTTACGACAGAGTTTGGGAGTGCGATTCCGTTCGCCAACAGTCGCTTTCGAATGATTTCCCTCCGTTTCTCCATCTCCGCCGCTGACACCTTTTTGTAAATCTTTTCCGGTGCTTGAACGCTGTGTTTATCCGCCGACGGCTTCTTTGCGGGTTCTTTCGTGCACACTTCAAGTATTTCGGGAGAGAGCACGGGCGCGTCATCTTCCGCCAGGGTGGGGATATTTGACCCGTAGTCGAACTGTCGGCGCAATAAGTTAGTTCTCGCACTTTCAAAGTTTGAATCCACCACCTCTGGTCTGGGGCTTTTCAGCTCAAGTACACCCGTTGGGAGCAGGTTGACGTCAGAGCTCATTCTCATCAGTCTTTCCAAATCCTCTGTTGTCTCTTCATATAAGCTCGTCATGCTCTCTCCCAATTCCACAGTCCAATTTTTCGCGTGAGCAGCGTTTTGCTTAGATAAAACGAGGCGCTCTTCATAACCAGCTGCGCGCATGAAGATTCCGGCTTCCTTTTCAAGAAAAAGCCTGCGATTCCTTCTCTGCAACAGGGTCAAGGGAAGAGTTTCAAACCTGCAAGAGAACCGCTGACCTTTCTTATAACCTCCTCATCCTGTTCAGGCTGGAAGCGGAGCTCCTTTACAAAATTCTTTAGACCTTCCGGAAGGCTGCTGACATTAAAGTCTTTTGGAATATGCCACCGAAGATTCTTGTCCAGCTTGCTCTGCGCTTCGTAAAAATAGTCCCAGAAGTCCATGTTGGAGTCGAAAACTAGGGGATCCTCTAAAAGATCGTCACTAAACCCCCGCTTGAGAGCCATTTGTGCCATGTGTGTCGTGCAGTACTCTTGCAACCAAACGACTGCAATCTGATCGCTTAGAGACACCAAAAGATCGCCGCGTTCATTTGCGGTTTGAACACATGAAACATGCTCATTGAATTGAATCTCGCTGTTCAATCGAACGTTTAGCTTGAACTGAGAGCTCGGCTGGTGCAGCTCACCGAAGCATCGAGCCAAAGTTGTCCCACAGCCGAACCGTATGATCCTCGTCAGCAGTGGCCCACAAATTGAAGCTCGACAGGGACGAAACTGAAAGTACTGAGGAGTTTCGCTTGTCGAATTCCTTCGGGCGAGAAAACACTGCGTCTTTTCTTCAATCGTGGCTACGAGAAACAAAATGACAGTACCATGGCCGCTGTAATCACAAACAAGCAGACTTCCTTTAACTGAACACGCGACGAGTTCTGAGTGCGGGTTGACTGCAGTTGAAATGCTTCCATTCAAGCAATTCGGACCAAACTCGACGAGGTTGACAGAAGACAACAAGCTCAGAGTGATCGGCGACCGAATGGGCCCATCGACATCATCCAAGGAAAACGACATTGCGAGTTTTGCAGCATCGGGATCGAAAACAATCTTCCACGCCTTAAGCTGCAGATCTGAATTCGCGAAAATTATATGCAAGGCGACTGTTAATAATAAGCTTCACGAACCCTTTCCGACCGAGACCAAAACAAGATTTGGCTGGTCCACATGAATATTCAAAATCGCTGCTCCATGTGCCTATCTGGGTGAGTTGAATACAGTTTTGCGACGTTGCTGGTTCTCTTACCTGGACTACTGCCGTTTGGCGACCCTTGTGTTCCGTGGACAAATGAATCAGCCGTCCATCCAACGCTCCCGCAATCAAGTGAAAACTCTGTCCGTGAGCGCTTGCTTTCAATAGAACACCCTCAAAGCATGACCAGGGCTCGGAAAAGTCTGCGCCACTCCAATGGTCGACCACCTTCATCGGATTCGTTGAGCAGCTGAAAACTACGACATCGTGGTTCGACTGACGAGCAAAGACGATGTCTAGTCACTCCTTTGTGAGCAATCACCTTAAGAAGCAGCAATCTCAAATTACCGTTGAGAACGTCGTGAACCGCGTGCGTCACAGATGTATCCGTAAAAATTGGGAATCCGGCCCTGACCACGTCCCCGCTTCGTGGATTTACAACCCTTACACTTCCATCGCTCGCTGCTACAACTAGGCGCGGGGGTTTGGCAGCGCGTTCGCACCGAGAAATTATAAGGGGTCGTGCGTTTGTTTGCAGAAAAGTCCGATGTGAACGGTGCACTCGCCAAACCTCAACACTTTTGGAAGAATATATGTAGAAGGTATCACTTTTGAAAAATCTCATTTTAATGACCTCTCCGGCAGTGTCTAATCGGTAAAGACAAGCCCCGGTATTGAAATTCCACATTCGGATGGTTCGATCCAACGATGAAGATATGACGATCGGTTGCGTCCCTGACGCTGCTTTGCTGACACTCTCCAGCAAGTTCAGAGACGTGACCGCGCGGTAGTGGCCGTTAAATTCGTAAACCAAGCAGTTTTGCGAGTTCCACACTCGAATCTTTCCACATTTCGCGCCAGTGATCAGGTACTCCGAGTGTTCATAGAATACGCATGACGTTATCGACATTTCGTGAATTTCCTTCATGTAGTCAAGCCTTTGTCCACTTCGATGCTCAAAAACCTTTGGATTTGCAGTGAGTGCTGGTTTGCAAATGTATGACTGGCTCACATAAACGTCAGCCTCGCAAATTGCGATTATTCTTTCTTGGATTCTTTCCCAACAGACAATGTCAACCCACACATCGCCGCCAAGATCGCAAATAGTTCGAACCTCGGTGAGACTGAAGATTTCCTGATGATGCGAGCTGCTTTGACTTAATGTCTAGTCTCATCTTATTGCAAATGAAGCACTCACATCTCACGAGCGATCTTCCAAAGTCGAACCCCACCCACCTCGCCGGTTACAAGTTCGTCTTTTGACTCGATGAACTCAAAGCTTCTTTATGTTAGATAAGGCTCGGTCTTTGCGTGGAGACCCACCTTAGTATAGGCTTGCAAGAATTCACTGAACAGAGTTCGCCAAAATGGTTATCAAGCAGCTGCCGGAGATCGTAAGTTGCAAAGAAGGGCCTCTTTGAGGATTACCATTAAATGGCTGCTTGAACTAAAAACTACGAAAAACGTGGAATTTCTCAATATACATCCACTTTTGGATTTGCGGAACGGTGGTCGTTGGAGTTCGGGTTGAGCGGCTTTGAATCGTTCGAGTTGACGCCATAGCGAGCCTTGTTTTTAAGGATGTTCCTCTCCAAAGGCTCAGATTGTGAGAATCTATGGTCACAAAATGATCTGTTGAGGTCGATATTGGCAAGTGCAAAGCCGAACGGATCGCGCTCCGCGAGGATGGCAAGCGTCGAAGAAGTTGAAAGCCAAACGGGATCGTCACGGCAGTCCCGCTTCCTTCCAAAGCAGTATTTTCCTCCACTGTGGCTGATTCTAGCTGCTCGACGCTATCTTCTCCAGTTTTGCTGCTGCGCGTCATCGTCTCCAGCGAGGAGCGAACCGTATCCCATGGCTGGACTGGCATAAAGTTGGCCGGGTCCGCGATTTTCGTTCCCGTCTGTCGTGGCCGGTAGACGAATTTCTTTTTCGCACCAAGCTTCTGGGAGTCAGATTCCGCGCTCCGCCGCTCCTCTGCTCGCCGCTTTCGGCGCTCCCAAAGGCCGTCCTCGACTTCATCCAGCATAGGGTTGGGGTTTGGCGGCCTCTTGGACGCGTACGAGTGCCGTTCTGCCGTCAAGAAGCGTATCCTCCCCGAACTGTCCAAAATATCGTCTCCATCGTCAACGAATTTCGCCAGTGTGGTGCTCTTCGAAGCGGCACCGGGGGAATCGGCGGCGCGGGCTGGGCGTGCTGCCGTAGTCGGCGACGGAGTCATGCAGAGACGACTTGTCGGTGAACGCAGATCGAAAAATTGTCGGCAGCTCTGGAAACCAACCATGTCAAGCGGCCCGCAAATGGCAGCGGGCGGTGTCCCCGCCACCTTTGCCGCGGGCAGTGCAGCAACTAACTCGCCCAAACCTGCGGCGTCTGAGGCTAAGGGCCGAAGACGCCCAAAGGTATTGACTTGAACGTGGAGGTTTACACTGTGGATCTTTCCCTCCACTTGAGATATGGTTCGATCGATTCCTTTGAGTCCTCAACCCGCCCAACCACTTAGGCACCGGCCAAGGCACCAGTCCCTATGCGAACACACGAAGAAGTCGAAACGCCAAGTGAGATCTTTTCCACAATCCCAAAGTTCGGCCACCGAGACGTCAGCTAATGCCCGCGTTGTCTTTGCTGCAGAGTCGGACGAATTTAGTACCCCGATCCCGAGTCTTATTGCACTAACACGGTATCGGCGAAACCACGATTTCTTTGAGGAATTATTCTCACCAGCAATGAGCGCCTGTGAGTGAGTCCTCCCCGTCTACTCCAACAAACCGTGATTCGTTTGCAGCGAAACATCAAGACAAGCAAGAACCAGCCACCTTTTCCGTTACTGCTGCGGATGTCGAAGCCTTGGAGAAGGAATTGGCACAGATGAAAGAGAAACACCAAAGAAGAATAAACAACCAAAACTGACGTCTCATTTTCTTATTTTTCGGACCTCGGGGAACTTAAGCGGTACAGACAACACAGCCATCCTCCTCAATACGCCATTGATGGACCTCGTCTCGATTTTGCAACCCAGCTCTCGTGCAATCCTGTCGACAGCTGTTGCTTTCAGGGCGATTTCCTTAGTAAAATGGTCGATATTGAGCTGGTAATCCTCCAATATAAGCGCCAAGCACATTAGATATCCCAGCAACTTGTCCTTTAAACGTTCCGGCATGCCGATCTTATTAATCTTTCCATCCCACTTGATAGTTGTAAATTGCGCTAAAAGATACTCCCGGACCTCTTGGAAGGGACGCGTTGTGTAATCTTTGAATTTCCGCGTTTTGAAAAGCTCCACCATCAGGTTCAAGAACAAGAGCTGAGGCACTTAGGTTTAGACGTCACAAACAGGGATGTGATTCAGAACAAACCCGTTTCAAGTATGACTCGTCCGGTCGACCAGTCTGGAGATGCAAAAATATCCGCTCCGTCACCCAGAAGAATTCCTCTGGGCCTCCAATCAGCTGCTTCAGCTCCTCCTTGGACTTGACGGTCGCGAAGCGCTTTACATTCAACAACTTCAAGTAAGCATCCGGAACAATGTCCTGAATTTTGTACACGTCGGCTGGGCTTTCGGCCTAAGAAGCCAGTTACTGATGAAGGACGTATCCACTACAGAATTCTGCATCGAACCTGCATGTCGAATGGTGGAATGGGGCGGTTCACGTCCGCAAGCGCTTTCAGGCTCTCTGTCGGCAACGTGCTTATAAGCGCCTTTAAAGAATTTGGAAAGTACCCACCAGGAGTTGGTGCAGACACCGCTGTCTCGTCAAGCTTCTTGCTGAGGAATCCCTGAACGCTCTGTAGCGCATTTGCATTGACCTGATTGCGGGCAATGGACCGGATTGCCTGCCTCCTCTTTGCAGTTCCGAAAGCTTCACCCAAACTATCTCTCGCTGACAAATTCTGTTTCACACAAAAACGTCCGTCAACAGAACGCTCTTCGGTGCGCGTTGCATACGCCAAAACTTTACCTTGCTGCCAATCAGAGCCGACTGAAAGTCTTTTTGCGACTTCACCACCGTCGAGAATCGAAAGGCTTCTGCGGGCACCACTGTCAAAGTATCTTCCCCCTTTCGTCTAACGGCAACTGCATATCTGTGACGGTAAATGGCGGTTTAACCACAAGTCTAGATTCGTTTTCCACTCACTTTACGGGGCAGTCGTCGAGTGACTGGGCTGTCAGCTCCACAAGTCCAGTCTCAGCGACGACGACCTTTCGCCGCTTTGCACTCGATGCGTAGACGCTGAAACCCAGCGTATGCCTGTCGAGAACGCCCTGGTCGGGGAAGGATCCGAGGAGCACAGCGTTGGGCGGTGTTGGCGTTGACTCCATGTTGCCTGTCCCCTGTCACAAAAGAAGAAAGAAAGAAACCCACCGCAGACAAGCGCTGCCGCGCTTGACATGGCCAGACGATCAACTCCAGCGGGCCGTGCCTTTCGCGGCCTTCCCTTCATAGGTGTGTGTCGCGTGTGCGGGCGTTAACGCTGGCCCATTCTCGAGCATGCACTATTGGTGCACGCTGCCACAGTACCAATCACTCGGCTATCGAGACCAGAGCACCCTAGCTGCCTGCAATCGAACACTCCCTCCTTCGCCCTACCTGCGCTCCTCTTCATCGAACACAGTGTATCCCGTGACGCACCGGTGAGAGGTCTTCCGGGGGATCGGAGACTGGGAGAGTGGGATGGGCCATGGTGCATTACTTTGCCACACTTGCTCATGGCACAAACATGACTTTCCCCCACCAGTTCTAGCGATTGCCCTCGCTTGGTACTCGGACCTCCCGAACGCCATTCTGTCCGCAGACGCGGTGTGGCTTTCTCTGTTCATTCCGGGCGTGTCGGGCTTCATGGGAACGTATGCGTATATTTTGATGAACGGGCGAAAAGTGCGCTACCAATCGAACCGCACAATTCAGTTTGCGACGGTTTCGGGCCTTTTGACGATCGTGGCACTGTCGGGGATTCTATGGAAGGCTTTTGGACCGCTGAGTCCGGTTGCGGTGGTGTTCCTTCTGGCCGGTGTGACCCAGACCGCTGCCCTCTTTTGAGACTGCAATACATTGTATATCCTCTCAATCTTTTTGAATAAGTATGTCACTTATCTTGCCGCGGCGAGCCTTCACTTCGGGACCCTCTGTCGAGTGCCGCGTTCCTGCAACGCTAGAGACGGAGTTCCTTCGTAGAGACCGCCCTCAACGCGTCTTCCGCCTATCCAGGCCAAGGCGACAGTTCGCAAAAGCCGATGTATCAAACTTTTACGACGATCTCTTGCGCGTTAGCCCACATAAGCCGTGGAACTTGGACGAGTTTAAGCAACAGCTCGAGGAGGTGGGAGCAATTATTCCTTTTATTGCTCGATGTAGGAGAAGCCGACTCCTCCGCCAGGTGCGATCGTTGAAAGAAGGTCCCGCGAAGTTGGAAGCCATTAACAGGCTGTATAATTCGGTGGCGTCTCGCTTCACCGTTTACAAGTCTCTACTCGCGGAGATTCAAGTATGAAACCTTGATGAGAAACGGACCACAACTCACCAGTAGCCCGCTCTGAATATTTTTTGATCTCATAAAGCGAGAATATGCACTTATACTGGAAAGTGGGATGAACCAGCGATCCGAACGAGAATACTTGCTGACCAAAATCCGGAAACTAATGGGTGAAACGCTCGATGAGGCAACCCTTAAAAATGAGACTGAGCGCCTTGAGGCTTTGGAGGCAGAAGTCCGCCGAATCGCCAAGCAATCGAAAAGGTCGCGAATCTATGTTTAAAAAGAGAGACTGATGCGCGAAACAATTAGGATTCGAGAGCGGGCGAAGGAGGAGGACTGCTTTTTCCTTAAAACGATTGGCGACATTTTTGTCAAAGAGTCAGAATCATCGCATGGTAGTGGGCGCGCCTTCTGAAGTTGACTGAGTTATCACACAGATACACGCCGCCGTGGAAAGAAAACATTTATTCAAGAATGGCTGGTTAAGAATCTGTCAAATGAAAAAGTAGTTGCCCACGGTAATCGGCCGGGAGGTTTTAGCGTTGGTACTCAAAGCAAAGCTCACAATCTCCACAGAGCTACTCAAAATGTTGGAAAACGAGGTATGAAAACCACGAGGGCTTAGTCTCACTGACACGGGGCTAGGGTTTTGACTCTGATTTCAACTTCACTTTTGGAACGGATCATCCAAAGCGAAAGGTGCGTTCGCTCGTGTGCATCCGTCTTGTCACCAAAGCCGAACTTCTACAGCATTACACGCCTGCCGAGGCGGAAAATTTGC
This sequence comes from Zopfochytrium polystomum, assembly GCA_025765615.1. Lineage (NCBI taxonomy): Eukaryota > Fungi > Chytridiomycota > Chytridiomycetes > Chytridiales > Chytridiaceae > Zopfochytrium > Zopfochytrium polystomum. Next base: position 111,698 of record JAIVFJ010000033.1, read on the forward strand.
TCCGCATGATAAAACGCAACAAAGCCGACTGCGACGCTCTAGATGAAAAAATTGAAGATTATCAACGAGAACTGAGCGAGCTGAACAAGAAGATTCAGGAAGTTGAATTCCTTCTACCTCGCTCGCCCGCTCGCTGACCTACCATGGTCTCGATTGACGACTGAATCCTTCCAAACATGGAGCATCCAATAGGTCGTGTTTCTTCGTTAGCGTGGCAATTAAATTGGTGATCAATTTTTTTTCTAAATTGGAGCCGGAAAATGCTGGGTGGGAACACATTGAGAGACGAGTTTGAACTTACAAAAACTGAACTGATAATGAACATAGCCGAATCATACGAAAGGGACGAATCAGAAATAGACAGCATACTTACATCCTGTCGAGAGCGTCCTCTTCTGCTTTCTGGTGGTGACGGGAACCAAAAAAGGGCCATCATATGGCGCGTCCACGACGCTCTACGACGACGTATCGGTGAAGTAGACGTGACGGAAGTAAACTACATTCCAGCGGATCTTCTCGTGCGCAAAGGTGATGGCAAAGGCAACCGTAACAGAAATGCGGCCAACATCATGTGCAAGCTGCTCGTGATCAGGGTCAGTTGCCTATTCGACGTGCCAAAGCCGATAGAGGAGCGGTTTTTGCAGCTCAATCAGATCAGCCAACTGTATATCGGTGACTCGCCATCAACGTGTATTGTCTTCGTGACAGACCCGTTTCCGCTCGGCGACGCGCCAGATGCGGAATATCGCTGGAGTAGTTTTGAGTGTTGTAGAGTGGACTTTGGAGGCTATGAATCAATGGATTGGGACGATAAAAAAAATCGAATTACAATATTACGAGGACACGAAAACACCATCGAGCTCTGCTCGTGGAACGTTTACGTGAGCAAGCGACCGAGGAATTTGTTGCAAGCCCCGCAGCCCAACGTTGTCGCAGAGAGTGATGCCTCAGAGGATGTAAGTTCTTTTGAGCAACATCATTTTTTTGACCGTCTTCCAGCTGGTTAGCCTCGCACGGAACCTTTATCGCCTAAAAGACACAGACATCTGCATTAAAGAGCTGCTTAAAATCATTACTACGATTGCGCCGCTCGACTTCGACCGCATTTCCACACCCGCCGGCTTGTTTGCAGATATCGCATCCTACCTCAATCGCCGGATTTCCACACTTGACCACCGCGAGTGGATCGAAAGTTGCTTAGCACTAAACAACATCAAAGTTCTGCAAACTCTGGCAGACGCCTTGATTGGGAATTCTTCTATTTCCGAGCGCGCCGCGGCTGGATCTCTTCTCGTCAAACTTATTGGTTACGCTCCCGATGGTCGTGGTAATGCTCAGGCTGCGACTGCGTTTCAAGGCATCCCTTGGCTCGTTGCCGCAGTGATCGAAAACATCCAGCTCGCAAACTCGCTTGCAGATTTCAAACCCTATACGCTGAGTAGTGCCATGATTGTGGACGAAAGGATAGATCTATACCACGTTTCAAGCTCACTCTTGGGACGGTACGCGGATCGATTGATTCGAGCAGCAAAACTGGGAGACAAAAGCCTTTTGGACAAAGTCACATCCAATGTTTCGACGGCTCTCGAAAGCATTTTGGTTTTGTCGAGGAGTGTTTCCCTTGAGTCGCAGATGGCGCTAGGCAGATGTGCAGCAACGTTCTTGAACGTTTGCAGAGAGATAAGCGATAAATCCCGCACACCATTACCGGATGGATTGTTGCGCACTGCCAAAAGAATTTCTGAGGATGGAAACCTCGCCCCAGTAGCCCGAGATATTTCAGCGCTTGTAATCAGACAGAGCAATGCCATGATGTCAAGTCGCACAAACGCCCAATTTGTTCCAAGATCCTTTTTCAATTATGAGAAACAATGACTCTCATATTTCTCCTGCCGCAGAAGCGGTGAACCCAAACTATGCGAAGTTGAGTTTGCAGATGGGGTTATTCTTCTAGTTGCAGCCACCAAAAGTTAATGAAATGCGAGAAGAAATAGATTCATGGCAGCAACCTCATGGCTACAAAAACTCGTCGTCTTCGAATTCTTCTTGGTCCCCCCAGTCCAGCAGCTGCTTAGCGCGTCCACCTGCGCTTGACTCTTTGCGTGTTGTTCCAGCAGCGAGTATTCGCAGTCTTCCAACGCTGTCCCGCGAATACTTGCCCAAAAACTCCCTCACAGACCTCTTGACTTTTTCGCGTTTGCCTCCACCATTCCCATCTTGCTCTCCATTGCCTTCATTTGCATGACCAGCAAGACCCCCACGCGCGTGTACAGATGCACCCCGTCTCCACTCAAGGGCTCGCTCCACACGCTCTTGAAGGGACATGCCTCGCTCAATGGTGGCGCGCCGAGTGCGCTCTTCGCGCCACTGCGCGTGCTCGGCCGCCTCGGCCGCCTCCTTTGCTGCGCGCTCAGCCGCCGCTCGAGCGCGAGCAACTTTGAGGGCCGCTGCACGTTCGGCTGAAAGTGCGGCGTCGACGCGAGCCTCCATGATTTCGACGTACCCTGCGGTTGTCGTGGTTCGTGGAAGGATGCGCGTTGGGGACGACAGTCGCTGTGGAAGGATGGGCGTGCCGAGAGTGCCGAGAGCGGCTTCGGGGTCGGGCGGAAGGGACCTTAGAGGAGTGTAAGTAGTGGGGTAGAGTTTGGGGAGACGCATCGAAGGAATGTGCGTGTCGAGGAGCTCTAGAGTTGCAGGAGATAGTGGATTTCGACCGCGTGATGCGATGTCACCTTCCTCCGTTTGCAGTGAGAGAGGTTTTTGTGGATTTGGTGCCTTTCGTAGGCCCTCCAAAATACTCAGAGCGGGGTCGAGGACCTCTTGAAAGGCGGACGGCTTCACTTTCTGAAGGTATGTCAAAAGACTCTCGCTTATAGTCTTCCACGAAGTACTTTAGCCTTCACCAACAAGCATTGCAATCCTTACTGGAAAGTTACTGCTGAGCAGTTTCGGTGAGTCGCCGTGAAGCCGGGAATGTAGTATTTGAAGATTTGTCAAGCAGGTGTGGACTGCCTGCCCCAGAGACTGTTGCAGACACCTTCACTGTATGTAAGTAAAGCGGCTGAAACAGCGGTAGAGATCACTCACATCATGTAGAAGCTCCCTTCGAAACAGTCACCCAGAGAAGAGAACTTCGTTCCATGTTTCCACTTCGAACGAGATGTTAAAAAAAGAAAAACATGTGCTTAATCGACTTGAGCTACCTTTTCGTTGAAATGTATGCCCGCATCGCAGCCCATGCCTCCCAATATTTCTTGTTTCATGCCCAATAACGCTTCGTGGCAAAATGCGGTTCCCACCACAGAAACCCTCTCTTGCCATTGAGGTCCATCATCCACATCCTGAGTTCCAGAGGATTTCTTCACGTGGTTAAGATCGGTGAACGGACTACTAGACATGTAGTGCAGCTTTACACGCCGTGATGCCGTAATGTCGTAGGCGATACGACCGGGTGGAAGAGAAAACTCCGTTGGAGAAACAATCGAGGGAAAAGATAGAAGAACAGACTGCAGAATGGACAGGTTTGGTGTCGCAGCTGCCGTAATTCGCTCGCAACAGAAGTCCTGGTTGTAGGGATTTGAGCGAACGCACTTTGGTACCTCAACACCACCTTTTGATTTGAAGTGAAATCGAACGAAGCAATTCCCAGGATTCCCTTATTTGCGCAGTCTTTGGATAATGAAATTACCCTTTCCAGCAGCAAATGCTCATCAATCGATTGCTGTGGTGCAACAAGTATTTGCCTGCAAGAGTTCAAAGTCAAGAGCTGGAAGAAATGGTCAGTGCATTCAAAAGATCGCCGACAATTACAGTGTCTGATGTTCCAAGTAGCCGAAAGGATCCATCCGGAAAAATGCAGACGCTCACGCTCGTGTAGATGTCCTCAGAGAGAGAGGCGCTGTGCGAAAGCGGGTTTGTGGAGAGAACGCCTGGAATGTCCCGAACCGTTCAGTTGGTGCGCAAAACAACACTCACTTATCAATCACTTTAAAGCACGCCACCGCGTACCTTCTATACCTTCGACAGCGAAATCAAGGCCAAGAATTGGTATGTTGAGCTCCTACTTGATCCACATTATATCGGGAATATGCTAGGTTGACTCGGGTCAAACGCACCACAGCCAACTCCACCTCTCTCTTTGATACGACGGCAGGCAGGATAAATGCAGAAGTATCCTTTGCGATATCCCGGATTCTTTGCAATGCGATTGGACTTGCAAGAAGCATGGCACATAGGCTTGAATGGGGCTTAAACCGATTGCAGTTTTCTGGTACGACAAAGTCGAGACGGCAAGAGGCCAGTGTCTCCTCCACGGGCTTCGCAAAGTGGGATTCTGTTGTTTCAACGCAAATGGGATTCGCAGCAGTGAGTCCTAGGAAACAAACGCCAAATCGAACAAAATTGAAGTCGTAAAAAGCCCCTCATCCCGCACCAAGAAACTCATTCGTGTACCCTTGGAGCGCCGCATCCAATGGATGAGAAATGAAAACAACATTCACGTCAGAGTCGGACAAATCCATAACTCTGGTGGCTGTTGCTCAGAGGAACGTAGACTTTAGTGGGATCGACAGACCTTCCTAGCTGCATTTGCTCAAAAACTGTGAAGCCAGCAGTTGCGCGAGCCTCCGCGTCCACCGTCAAACTGGGTAAATGTATGATGGTTCTCAAGTCGGCGTTAAAATAACATCGCCCTTGCAGCTTGGCAAGCTACCTCGGCAGGCCGTGGAATTTGGTGGTCCAAGTTGCAAAAAAGTCTGCCTGGAGTGATCGGTACGTCGCAAGGATGGTCTCAAATCGTTTCTTTGGAGGATGTAAGGATTGCGACGGAATCCCGGGCTGGGCGAAACCTTTGCACTTTTATCCAGGCGCCGTCGTTGTAGCTTTCGTCGGTAGTAGAATCTGAAAACCTCGGCAGCTCGCAGCTTCCTAACCATGTACACATGTTTCTTTCTGCAGAAAAGTTAGAACGGTTGATGAACGGTTTTCATACCTTTGCCGCGTTGCCAACCAGGTTTCCGCTATTCGCGATGCCGCCAATCTCTTAGCCTCAACCCCAAAAAACAAATATCCCGGCTTCATTATTCGTTGCTCTATCTTGTAAGATCAGAGTTTGTGAGCCGGAAAGATATCTAAACCGGAGTACCTCCAATCCGTTGGCGAGTAAAGCTAAAATTGCCGGAACATCAAAACGACTGATTAAAGGCTCACTTAAGAAAGCTTCCAGCTTTTGGTAATCCACCTCAACCCAAGGAACTGTTGAACCGAAGGATTAGGTTGAGAATCAGTTTTTTTTTTAAAAAATGGGGGGGTAACCTCGAAATCGGCGACAGAACAGCTCGATCCGCCGAACAGCGGCCATTTTCGTTGCATCATCGAGCGTTGATATCTTTCGCCACCATAGAAAAGTGGGCGAAGACAGAACCAAACTGCCATTGCTGATTGCAAACACCGTGGAGCTTACCAAACCTCCCTCACAGTCAACTTCCTCAGCTCCCGGGGACCTGCTCGAACGTTGCTGTGATGAAATGGACTGTTTGGAGGGAAAGGGGGTAGCGGGTATGGGTGTATCCCCTGGCACGAGAGTTCCAAAGTTCGCATAATTGTCGATCTTCTCACAGTCAGTTTCTTGATGAGGTTTCACATTCAGAGCCCACCTTGTGCATCGCACCAATTCTGTCAAAGCGGATGGCCGTCGGGAACGGACTCGTGTCAAATTCGTATTTTGGATAGCGCTCCAGGAACGAATGCAATGGAGCACTTTGAGCTCGCAGAGCGTTTATGCGGGACAAATGTTTGGTAAAATCTGCCGCTGCGGGCACGATTTTTTTCTGCACGAGTTCAAAGACACCCTTAAGACGGGGAGAACGGAGAATGAAATTAGAGAAGAGGACTCAAGCGAGGCGAATCTGTACTTTTTCAAAGACTTCATCACGCGCGGCGATCACGTCGGGCTCGAGGCCAATCGGTTGACTGATGACGCGGACCCGCGACAATTCCTGCCGATGCCCGATTGAGCTCTGCGACAGCGCACCTGTTCGACTCGGAGCTGCACTGGAAAACCGTCTTTTAGCTTCACCCGTCGAGACAGCTGTTCCAGGACGCGAGGCAGTAGAGTGCGGAGTTGGGCACACGAGCGTTGCAGCCACAGATTCTTTCCCCGAAAGCGGTCTGCCTTTACTTTGGCGGGACTGCGCTGATTGGGCTGACTTGCTTCGTCCGGATTTGGCTCGTTGTTCCACTCTCAACAGAGGCGTATGAGAGCTGCGTCCCTTTAGGGTTCGCTCTGAGCTGTGCGAAATGGCCGATTGTGCCCGAGAAGTTCTGAACTCGACATTTCTTGAAGTGTAGGCCGCTCGCTCGCCCGATGAAGATTGATTGAGATGCTTTGATTTCGCTGGATGACTCCCTATGATAAAACTTGCGCTACCAGGTTCCGATTCAACCATTCCTTGCGTGGACATCTTGAAATTTGCCGTCAGATCGTCTTACTACCTGATCATGTGACATACCACAACGTATCCTTCTTGTGCCGGTAATCCAGGGATCACACAGTTCGACAGGTTGGCAAAGATGCGGGCTCCAAATCAAAATGGGACAATTTTCCTTTCAAGCTTTTCTTTTCAAACTCGATCCCGCTACCACGATCGTACTGGTACCTCCAATTTCCGTTGGCAGGGCCCTTCGTCATTTTCCGAGAATGGAACGAGGAAAAGCGAAACACTTCATTGTGAGCTGTGCGGAGACAGCCAGTTGAAATCGGCTGGTTTGTGAAGGGAGGAAAATTCAAAGTCCGACCAATCGAACCAAGCAAAAAGGTAAAGGCACAGCAGGCAGCCCCACCCAGCACCATCATCCCAGCAATAAAAGCAGGTCAAGCCACGCTCTCCCTCGCCCTCTTGGCGATTTGGCCTCTCACCACTCATCCCTCTCTTACTCTCTCGCTCTTCGCGTCTCCACATCCGAATACCCGTTCCCTAGCTGGCCCTTCCTTCATCGCGATCCTCCCAGTGAACTCGCCTTTCTTATCGCGTCGTCTTAACTCCCTCACGCTCACGTTCACTCCTACACCTTGCCCCCATCGCTCTCACGCAGCAGCATCATTATGGATCCAAAAGAGATGGAAGTTGGTATGGATATGGAGATGAACGACGTGAAGGCCGACGCGCCAGCAGCAGCGATGGCAGCAGAGCCGGTGGCGTCTCAAGCAACTAAGCCGGAAATGCGTGGGTTGCCGGCCAAACACCCGTTTTTCCGGAACGCAAGATCAAGGTGAGCGAAGATCCCACCGTAAAGCACGCTTGTTTTAACTTTCGAATCAACTCAAACGTGGTCATTTCACTGCACAACGCAGCGCTATCAAGAGCCCGACGGATCAGGTTATGTCACCAGCAACACAAAAGATCGAAGCCAAGAGAAAGCATCTCATGGGCGGGTACGCATTCATCACTTTTGATCTCATCTGACCTTCGGTCTGTGATAGAATTAAACCAAAATTTCTGGGTAACTCTTTGAGGGAGAGCATGACGCCAGACTCGCCTGCTGGCTCTGAGAAGGGGCAGCCACAGTAACTCAAATTATGCACATAAACTTTTCCCCATTTTTTATTCTTGTGAAGCGGCGAGAGAAAGATTGGGTCTAGGCAATGACGCGATCTGCGGGCATTGATTGGACAGAATCCCAGTCCCAGAGGTAGAATGATTACATGAATTTGGAGCGCATGAAGCCAGTAACGACTTCGAAGGTCGCCAGAAGGATTCCACCACCAGGTCCCAGCCTAAGAACTTTCGGGACAAAACTGCACAAGAACCGTTAGTTCCGGTTAATGTCTCAACGTACATTACCCTTTGTAGAGCGCGGAGAAGCCCTCCTCCTTTGTGATGGTGGCGAGTGCGGGGAAAGCCCAGTTATACCTGGAGCACAAGGGGTCAGACAAGCGAAATTTTTAAAGCCCCCACGGGCTGGGCTCACTTAGTTCCGACAATTTGGCCTTGCACTCTCGATTTGACGACATCGAATGGTGTCTGGTGGAAAATCGTTCACTGAGAACCTCACATTGCAAGCAGTAGTGTGCGCTTACGTTCAAAATGGTACCAACAGTTCCGCCAATCGCCCCAGCGAGGAAGTTGTTCCACAGCTGCTCATTCTTTGTTTTCGCCTTGGGCAAATTCGCCTTGACCGCGCTTCAAGCAACAACTGTCAATGGAGCAAGAGCAGGTATTTGCAGCAAGAAGAACTAACTGGATGACGCCGAAGTAGCCTGCGTTCCACACAATGTGGCGCAAAGCCGTAGCTTCAAGACCCTTCCAGAAACCGCGGAAGCCTTCTTCGCGGTAGATCTTGACGAAAGCGTCGCTCGTTCCTTTGTACTTTCCAGCCTGCAAGCGGGAAAGAATGGATGAGGGAAGAGTTGTCAGAAGCAAAGGGTTCGTGCGGGGAATGACGAAAACGTTACGTTCGCTTTGTCTTGCAATCGAATCTTGACGAGATCCGGCGAAACCACGACGAGCGCCTCGGTTGCACCCGCGCTCATCCCGGTCAAAATCGACATGGTCTGCTGGTCCTTCACTCCAAGGGCCTTGTAGACCTTTCCGTACTCTGCGTTTGCGGAGAACTTGATAGCCCTCTTTGGCGCCTCCACCATGATCGGTGGCAGGATGCCACGGTAGAGGGCGCCGGGTCCTTCCTGTCGGACAATCTTCGAGAAGGCGTCTGTGATGGACTTGTAGGCGGCGTCCTGGCCGGACACTTGCAGCTGGAAGCGAGTTTTGACGACATCGAGAGGGTAGCAGATGAGGATCTCGGTGACGCCGGCGATGGCGCCGGCGGCAATGTTCATGTAGATGGGAAGGGGGCGATCATCGACTGATGGGGGGTGTTTGCAGCAAGAAAGTCAGACGGCGCAAGAGGGGCGATTATTCCTCACTCTTTGCTGCTGGAGCGGCCATGGTGGTAGGCGAGGGAGCGAGCGAGCGGCGGGTCGGGAGTGACGGGGGCGGAGTGGATGAGGCAAAGACGGATGCTGGGGTTGGTCGACGCTAATAATGACGTGCGACGCGATCGGATCTGTTTTCCTTTTTTTTTTTTTTTTTTTTTTTTTTTTTTTTGTGTGAGTGTGTGTGTTTGTTTGATTTTTTCTGATTCGGCGAAATCCGCAAAAAGCAGCACATATCGACCGTGTCAGACACCCAGCAGATCGTCGCGACACCACACCTTGTCACAGCGACGATCGCCCACTAAGGAACCCCGGAGACGACGCACCGCGGAAACTTCAGCACGAACACCCGAAAGCCGTCCCTCCCTCCTCGTGCCTGCCCGCGTTGGCGCTTCGATTCGCTGAAACTTTTCGCGACGGAACGTGGCTGGATCTTGCTCCTCCAAAATGCGCTACTTTCTCCAGATCCTCGGAAGTGCGACCGTCGACTCGCGCCCGTCCGTTGTGGTTCACTTTGACAGCCAACGATACCTATTCAACTGCTTCGAAGGCACTCAGCGCTTCTGCAACGATCGCAAAATCCGCCTTGCTGGCGGCAAGAAAAGCATGTTTTTCTTCACTCGGGTCTCGTGGGACTGCATCGGCGGACTGCCGGGCATGCTGCTCACACTTGCAGATGCCGGCACGAAGCTGTTTAAGATTCACGGACCGGCAAACATCACACGCGCCCTGGCGGCAACTCGGCAGTTCCTCTTCCGTTCGGATATTACGGTAGATACGCACGAATTTCCTGAAAATGGCGAAGAAGTATCAGACGAAAATTTGACGATTCGGCCGGTGTTGCTTCGTCGGCTAGCCTCGCCAACCATTGCCGGCACGTCAACGACGAAACCGAATTTATTAGCCCCTCGGTATCCTGCCATGTCGGCGAAGGAGGCTCGTCGAATACTCAAATCGATGTTTCCGACCTCGGGTTCAAACTCAGGTCCTGCTAATTCGGCGAATCAGCTCAAACGCTCACTGAACTCCGATGAAGTAGTGCACCCGCTTTCAGATCGAACAAAGCGCGTTTGCACACCTGGTGGTTGCTCACCGAGTGCGGCTGAGTCTGATAACGTCCCTGCAACTGAGCCTGCAGCAACCAGCACAAGCAATGAGCCCTCAGAAGCAAGAGAGCGGATCACACTGGCGTACGTCTGCACCGGCCCAACTGTCCCAGGGAGACTAGATCCTGTGAAGGCAGCAAATCTGGGAGTTCCAAGAGGACCGGACTTGGGTGAGTTTGCAAGTTTCGTTTCTTATTCGAAAGCATCAATTGACAGGATCTTTCAGGTCGACTGACCCGAGGCGAGTCTGTGACACTAAATGACGGGCGCGTTATTCAGCCCCATGAATGCGTTGGGCCTTCAAAACCCGGTCAAGTGAGTAACAGCACAAACAAGCGATAATTCTAGCTGACAGGGCGCTGCAGATTTTTCTCATATTGGATGTACCCGATAGAGACTTCGTGGCATCATTAGTCAACAACCAGAGCCTTTCCGCCGAATTTCTTCAGAAAGACGGAAATCCAGTTTCGTGCATTGTTCACATGCTGGGAAATGGTGTCATTGGCGTTCCAGCGTACGTAAACTGGATTAAGCAGTTCCCGAAGGAAACCAAAGTGAGTGGCCTCTTCCTGGTCGTTTTTTCTAATGCCAAGCGCAGCATATTGTCGCCGGACAAAATTTCTCTCCGGATGAACTCGTGTTATTGTGCACAGCAAACATTCAGCATCAGCTAAATATGTTGGACGAAGATGTGTTTCTTCGACCGTACGAGGATAACTCTTTAAAAGCGACAGGTACTATCCCATTCACTAATTATGCCTGGCACGCCTGGCAACCGACCTAACTTGTCTTTCAGAGATACCTCCAAATACTACCCTATCGCAGCCATTGACTCTTGTCCAGTTTGAGCCGAAGCTTCTTGTTGACGTGAGCCAAACGGTTCGCTTCCGTCCTCCATCCCCCAACACTCCCAGCCTCCGTTCGTATCTCGCGGTCGCGGCACCAGTGAAAGATAAGATAAAAGCATCGAAATGGGGCCGTGAAAGATCTCCGCAGTCGCCGACACGTTCTCCGCGGTCCAGCCAGTCAAAACGACCTTTGCGTGACTACGGCGTGCCGAGTGGTGTTACATTTGGGGGAGGCGACACGAAGGAGGTCATCGTCATTCCTTTCGGAACTGGCTCGGCCATACCCTCAAAGTACCGAAATGGTAAGGAAAAACGCTTCTCTCTAGAATTAACTATGCGTCTTTTTCCCAGTAAGCTCCACATTCGCGTCATTTTCGAACGGATCAGTGCTGATGGACACGGGAGAAGGCACTTTGGGCCAAATGTTCCGTCACTTTGGTCCGGAGTTGCTTGACCAACACTTGTTGAACCTCCGGCTAATATTTATATCTCACATGCATGCGGACCACCACCTTGGATTGATTTCCATCCTCAAAAGAATCAGCGAGGTGCAAAGCTGCCATTTCATGATTCAATTGGCTTATTTCCTTTTTTTTCCAACAGCTGCGGAGAGAGAAGCAGGGCGATGACCAGCTCCCGCCACTGTGTGTGGTTGGGCCGACAAAGTTGCATCAATGGCTTGAGGATTATGCTGCTGTGGAAGATTTTGGCATCGACGAAATCGATTTGTTCGACTCGAAGTTTTTGACTGGGCGCACTCCCAAGTGGGTTTTAACATCAAAGTAATCATCGGGACTGACGACACAAACATTACTGTGTCTGCATTGATTTTAGTTCGCCGATCGATCCGCGCCTAGCAAAAATGTGGAGTAACATTGTGGCCGTGCCCGTTGTACATTGCTATCAGTCCTATGCAGTTGTGCTGAAGCACACCTCGGGAACTCAAATTGCGTAAGTCGATTCGCCAAAGTTTGTTTTCCGGTTTGATCGTTAATAAGTATTCGCCGTTGCCAAAAAGGTTCTCTGGAGACTGTCGGCCGAGCAACGCTTTCGCCGATGTGGGAAGAGGCTCAGACCTTGTTATTCACGAAGCAACTTTCAACGACGACATGCAGGAAGAGGCCAATAGTAAGCGCCATTCAACAACTTCCGAAGCCATATCAGTAGCAAAGCAGTTGAGAGTCCTTTCCGACATTTGCCTGCGTCGCACAACCATGTTCATAACTCGCTACTCTCCAGAATGCAAGCCAAGAACCTTCTGCTCACGCACTTTTCCCAAAGATACCCAAAGCTCCCGTCCGCTCAAAAAAGTGTTGTGGAAGGCCCCGGGGGGCGCCTCGTGATTGGTGCCGCCTTTGACAGCATGCGGATACGACTGTCAGAGTTCGACAAGCTCCCGCTTTTGATGGGACCGCTGCAGGCACTGTGGGGACAGTTGGAGGACGAGTAGCTAATTTAACGAGACACTAGCTGGGCTGTCCCATTTTCCCCGTTCTATGTAACCTTGGCGGATATGGCGGTAACCAAGAAGCCGAGCTGGGGGTTCGCTGTGCCACGAACGGTCTGGGAAAGTTCGTTTCCTTGTCATAGCACCTCACAAGAACCAAACATGCCGGACGGAGGAGCAGCCTCAACGGGCCTTGCCCTCGGCGGCCTCTGCGCCCTTACACTGCCATCGCTTGCATCCATCTACTACCGATCGGTACCCTTCCTCAGCCGCCCGCCGCTGGCTCAGTCCTTCATCCTCAAGTCGATGGTGCTTTCGTGAGTCCTTTGGCCCATCTTCACATTCTTCAAGTTTCCAATCGCGCCCCGTTTCCTCACTGCAGCGTCGGCGTCACGCCAAACAAGCTCGATGAAGCTCGCATCGTTTCCCCTCCCTACACGCTCATAACCCACATGTTCCACCACTTTGACTTTCAGCACTGGCTGTCCAACGTGTACACTCTTGTCGCTGTCGGCACCTCGCTCGACCTTGGCTTTCTGCCGACGCTCATTGTGTTCTTCGGAGGTGGCCTCGCAGGTGTGTTTTCGCACATCGTTGCCAACACGTACCGGGTCCCCCTGATCACCGCGCCGCCGCCGAGCCTCGTCCGCTCGCTGCCGCCGCCGCCGTCGCTTCAGCCATCCCAGCAGAGCTGGTTCTCGATCTTTCCCGTGTCGTCGTCCGCATCGTCCGCATCCACCCAACCCCCAACAACACCCGCGCCCCCGATCACCACCGTGGACCCCGACGCCGCCCTCCTCGGCACGATCACCGACCACCCGCTGACGACCTGGTTCGTGCGCGCGGCGACCGGCGGCGCGCTGCGCTCTCTGCGGGAGCGCATCTTCCAGATCTCGGGCGCGTCGGCGGGGGTGTACGCGCTGGTCGGGGTGGACGTGGCGCGGCTGGCGGGCAACCTGCGCGGCAGCGTGGGGCGGTGGGCGCGGCTGGTGCGGCGGCAGCGGCAGCGGGAGGAGCAGCACCGGCCGCGGGACCACGGGCTGGACGCCGACGAGGCGTACGCGCGGGAGCGCGTGGAGAAGCAGGTCACGGCGATGGTTGTCACGTTGCTCTCGCACGGGGTCGGGCTGCTGTCGCACGCTGTCGGCGGCCTGTTTGCGCCGGCGAGGGCGGGGCGGTCGATATTGGACCCCGTGGAGCCGGTCGTCAGCCATTCGGCTCATGTGGGAGGGTTTTTGTTTGGCGTCCTGGCGTCGTACGTGTTTTGAGAAGGACCCGGCAACGAGTTTTTCTCCTTTGATATGTATTGGTTGTTCGTTGTCGCCACAATAGAACACGAAACAACTCCAAGCACAAATAGTCTATATTCCCGCGTAAATCTGGGGTGCAGCTCCGGCCCGCCTTTTTTCACAATGATCGAATGGGAGAGCGTTGCTCCGAGAAAAACTTTGAAATTAAAAACGCAATATCGAGGCTCTGCTCGTAGTTCAGACTGTTGACAGTAAGGTGGAGTTTCGTTGTCAGTTCATACAGTCGGGGTTCGGGGAAAGGAGCAGCCTACCGGGGATCGCAAAACGACTGATAGTTAGTAGAGAGATCGTCCTCCTTCAGCTCCATGGTGCCGCCGATGGTTTCCGTCACCCGATCGCCCGTCAGTTCAAAGTGAACGCCGCCAAGCTCGGATCCGTTCATTTTGTGCAGACGGAAAGCCTTTCCGAGTTCCTGTTTGCCAACGATCACGTGAGTCCACGCCGTCGTCTTTTGCAAAAAGTCAAGTGCGCGTCTCCGCCTCACCTCGATTATGTTCTCGAAGCGGCGAGTTTTTATGCCGTTCACGGTTTCGGTGTTGCCATGCATGGGATCACTATGTCATAACAGAGAACGCGGGGAGAATGGATCAGCGTTACATTCTTGCGTTTCCAAACATAGTCGTGTACTCACCAACACCAGACGACCTTGTGCTTTGTGGCCTTGACTGCCTTGATGTGACTTGGTAGGTACTCGGAAATATTGGCTGCGCCGTAGCGAGTGATCAACGTAATCTTCCCTGTGAATCAAAGTGCAACTATTCGTCAGACAAAGAGAGGCCACACACAGAAACGATTTCTCCTCTCACCAGTTTCAAAGTTCGGGTCGAGAATGTCCAGCAGCGGCCCGAGCTCCTCCGGTTTCATCGACGGGCCGACCTTGATCCCGATAGGGTTCGCGAGGCCTCTAAAGAACTCGACGTGCGCGCCGTCCAGCTGGCGGGTGCGGTCGCCGATCCACAAAAAGTGCGTCCCCAAGTTGTAGTACCGCCCGTCGGAGCCCTTGCGCGTCAGCTGCTGCTCGTAGTCCAGCAGCAGCCCTTCGTGCGACATGAACATGTCGACGCTGCCCATCGCGGACTGGCTGGTCTCGTCGGCGCCGATGGTGCGCATAAAGTCGATGGCGTCGTAGAGCCGGTCGAGGATGGTCTGGTACTCGAAGCGGATCTGCGGGTTGCGGACGTGGGCGAGGTCCCACTCCTCGAGGTTCCACGAGTCCGGGTGGTTGAGGTCGGCGAAGCCGCCGGCGATGAGGGTGCGGACGTAGTTGACGGTGGCGGCGGAGTGGAAGTAGGCGCCAAGGAGCCGCTCCGGGTCCGGCTTGCGGTCTTCGAGGTCGATGCCGTTGACGTTGTCGCCGCGGAACGCAACGTACTCGGTGCCGTTGACGGTTTCGGTTGGCTTGGAACGCGGCTTGGCGTACTGGCCGGCCATGCGAGCGATGCGGACAACTGACGTGCGTCCGCCCCAGACAAGGATGAGGGACATTTGAAGGAGAACTTTCAGCTTTTTTTGGATGTGGTCCTGTTCGTTTAACGTTTCGGTTGAGGTGGATCGCGTTAGCGTTTGTCCCCAAAAACAGCTTCAGCGCCTTGTAGGATCACCTGTGAGCAGTAATCGAAGAGTTCTGCGCAGTCCCCACCCTGCAGAAGGAATCGCTTGTTCTCGGCCACTTCTGCCAGCTGAGATCTGAGCCTGGTGATCTGATCATGGAGCAGAGGTGCGCGGATTAATCAGAGCACGATCCCCGCCCGCATGGCAAGCGATCATGAGCCTACCTCGGCCTGGGAAACGAGTGGAGGAAGTTGATTTAACTTTGAGAGCACCTTGCCGAGATGGGCGGGATCGTCATAGTTGACGTCTTGCACGATCTTCTTTGACTTCCACGAGTCGATGGACCAGTCCTGGGGAAAAGTGAAGCGGGAGAGAGAAGGATCGGTAAGTTGCGGCGGTAACGGGGTCGTCCGCCGGGAACGCTGGAGCGGGTGAGGCGCCGACCAACCAAACGGCCGACACGATCCCTCGCCCTCGCATTCCCGTTCCTGTTCCTCCGCAACCAAAGCCAGCTGGCTCTCTCTCTAGCTGTCTCATCATGTCTCTGCGTGAACAACCAACCAAACAACCACGTACCGACGGCGCTGGCGTTGGCGGCGACGACGACGGCGCCCTGGATGATGATGACGATGATGCCATTGCGCGAGGCAGCGCGTGTGTTCAGTGGCAAGATGAAGAAGCGGAAAGAGAAAGAAGCAGAACGAAGAAGGGACAGAGACTCTAGTCGCTCTGTCTCTTTCTCTGTCTCTCTGTCTGTCTCTCCCTCTCTCTCTCTCTCTTGTTTCTTTATTTTTTTTTCGTCCTCCTTTGTCAGATTTTGATTGCTCTTATTCCTTATTTTTCCAAAAAAATAACAAAAGCGAAAAAAAAATATCATATGGTGAAATGTTGGGATTTTTTCGGGGCGGCTGAATCATCCCTTGTGTGCGGTTTGGGACCCCTCTGTCGGAGTTTGAAATTGAGCAACTGGCACCGATGCTCTCTTCCTCTTCGTCGGCGACGTCGTCGTCGTCGACCTCATCGAGCTCATCTGCACAACCACCATCGGGTGGCCGACCAGGTACCAGCGGCTCCCGCACCGCCGACCACAACTACAGCGGCTCCGATCCGCCAGCGTCGACGCCAGGGACTCCCTCGCGCACCTCCATCATCCAGGACAACCGCCGCAAAGTCCGCACCGCCACCGCGTCCGAGGAGATCGTCGAAGAGTTCGACCTCAAGACGGACGTGCTCCTCGTCCGCCGCGTGCGCACCACAAACCTCTTTGGCAGGCAGACCGACTGGGTGTACGAGGTCGGCGCGCCACCATCATCATCAGCCGCTGCCGCCGCCGCGCGAGCAAACCCAGGCGGCGACGCGATCGCCGAGTCCGCGGGCACGCCGACGCTGCTGCGGATGGACACGCTCAGCGAGTTCCAGTTCCGCATCCGGAACCTGCCGTACCCGAAGCACAACTATACCGTCACCGTCGATGACGCGCGGAGGCGCATCGTCGTCAGGACCGCAAACAAAAAGTACTTCGCCCGCATCCCCGTCACCGACCTCGACAGGCTCGGCATTCCCCTCGACCCGGCCCTGCTGTCGTTCGAGCACGCCGTGTCGACGCTCGTCATTCGGTACAGGAAGCCGGTCGCGGTGCTCGAGAAGGAGCGGGCGGAGAGAGAAGAGTGGAAAAAGACACCGTCTGATGCTAGCGCCCCGCCGCCAAGGGATGGCGACGTCGAGTGCAAGCAGCAGTAGTACGTTGTGAGGCAAGAGGGACAGACACTACTGCGGGGCTGATGCGCCATTCGAAAATAAAGTATGTAAAATGAATGGCCCAAAAATCTATTTAATGGAAATACATACAGCATTGCTTGCACGCACTGTCTCAGTCGACCTTGATGCCATTGAAAGAGTCAGAAGTGCGTTGAAGAAGGAAGAGTAAATGCAAACTGCGACGTCGCATTACCTTGATTGAAGAGTAAATCTTCCTCACAAAGACATAACAAGCTGCAAACCCCGCGGAGCCCTGCAAATGCCGTGAGCAGGCCCCAACATAACTTGAGAATGGACTGTCCACCGAGACTCACCGTCCACAAGAAGACGATTAGCGACATGAGAAGCGTCCAACCGCCGTACAAAATGACCGACGCGATCCCGTCCATCTTTGCCCTTGAAGCGCTATAGTACATTCCGTAAATGAAGACATACAGCGCCGAGGTTCCTGGCGCGAGGAAAGAACGCCACCACCTGGTTCGGTAAAAGTTGCATCGTCAGCCATTCTCAGACGGGGCTAAAGTTCCTCACCAATTATAGTTTTCAGAGCACAACAAAAAGTAACACAGGAGGATGGCAACCTCCATGCTTGTGATAATCATAATGAGGAAAACGACAAACGTGAACCCAAAGACGTAGTAGATCTTGTGGGCCCAGAGGCTGTTTAGGATGTAAAACAGCTCGATGAAGATGGCGCCGAACGGAAGGACGCCGCCCAAAAGCATGACCGGAATCGGTTGGAGGTAGATTGGCTGCGGTGGAATCTGCCGCGGGATTTGGTTCGTCCGAACAGGGTGCTCGATTTTCTGGGTTCCAGTCGCGATGAGATGCGTCTGGACGGTGCAAACGATTGTGTGGTTGGTTTCAGAATCTTACCGGCTGGTTGAAGCCAAGGTACGCTCCGATGGCGCAGAGCGGAAGGGAAACGAGAAACCACATTGCGAAAAGGACAATCATCGTTCCTATCGGCACAGCCCCTGAAGATAGCGCGGCAATGAGGAAGAAGTTGAGCAGAATAAAGACAGCGAAGATGGTCCTGTTTCAATGTCAGCAAAGCGATCATCGACTTGCGAATACGTACCCTGGGATCAAGAGAGCTGTTGCCAGCACGTTCTTGTTCAGATTCGTGCCCCCAAAGGCTCTATAAATGCGCGCAGAGGAGTATCCCGCAACGGAGCCGAACATGACGTATGCAACGATCATCATGGTCGGTAACGATCCGCCGAGCGAGGGAGAGAGGACACCCAGAGCAGCGAAAACTGCGCATTGTGAAAGTAAAATATGAACGATTCAGAAAAGCGCAGCACTAAAACCACAAAGACAGATGAGACGAACAGAGAGTCAAAAAAGTCATGGCAGACATTTGGGCACCGCTCCCTACGAGGACTGCAAGCCACGACGAGTGAGGTGGGTTCCGAAACACGTCTCCGTGCACCAGCTTCCATCCAGAGTCGTCAATGGATTCACTCTACTTTAGAATGAGCGACGATTCCTTCTTGGCGGCACAGAAAAAAGCAGTACCTCTAAGTCAACTGAGTTGTATCGAGCGATATCTTTCCTCACGGACGGGAGTAGATTCAACACGACCATGCCCGAAAGAAAAATCACAATCACCACAGAGTTGATGAGAGAGAACCAGTGGATGCGAGGTTCTGATGCGGACGCGTTTAGACTAAGGTATTTCTCCCAACGGGCACTTCGCGGTGGGGAAAAATCACTTGTAAGCCCAATACGCCTAATCTGGCCACTTCACGCACCTCCACTCTGTCTCCGATTTCTTCGGCGCAATCCGTCATTTAGCGAAAGCTCGATAATCGGGTACAGCACAGACAAAACTCACCACCCACTTTACCGAGTATGTGTACGAAAAGGAAGTTGTCGAGTCCTCAGATAAATACAACTTTGGGGTTTCAGGTGTGATGGCACAGTCAGAAACGTGAGCAGCGCTTGATGGGTATACTGCAAAGCCCACGACGCGAAAAAGATCGTTTTTCAATGCGTTGTATGAGATAACGAAGTTGAAGTGATTGTGAAGAGCTGGCTTTTCTCCCTAAATGGAACAGCTATCGGTGAGCAGGAGCAACAGATCAATGTGTTTGCACTGACCACCAGCTCGCCCATTTCAAATCCCAGATTGTACTGTTCCCTTCCATGTCTGTCCTTCACTACGGTCGCTGTGGGAAGGTGGTCGACCAACCTGGAAAGCGAAGGGATGTTGCGTTATAAGCATGGGCTGGACGGAAATTGCTCGAACCAGTTCATGTTGTATCGCGCTCGAATGAGGCCGTTTACGAATGCAGCGTCAGCGGGACTGACCTTGACCTCTGCCTCGCAAAGCGTGCTGCAAGTCTTGTCCTCCAGCATGCGAATCTGTCCGCGAAAAGGGTCATCTAAGCGAAATAGCACCGACACGACAACTGATTGGACTCACGTTGAACCTCGAGTCGTACAGCCTGTCGCCAAACAAGCTGCTTCCGAGCGACTCTGCTTGGGGACGCGGCCCGTTGTCGGGCGGGCAAAAGTGGAGGCGCGGGTGGTACTGATCGTACGGAAAGATGGTCTCGGGGGATGAGAGTGCGTTGACGAGGAGCTCGACCCTGTCGTCCTTGCGGTAGTCCACGGGCGCCTCCCCCGGCAGGTAGAAGGCGCCGGCCGTAGGCGCGATGAGTGCGCATGCGGCGAACGCGGCGACGACGGAGGCGATCCGGCTCCGGCGGGATAGTCGTCGGGGGAAGCCGCGGCCGCGGCCGCCGCCGCTGCAGCTCCGTGGTGGTGGTGGTGGTGGTGGTGGAGGGCGTCCTCCGGTGGCGAGTGGCATGATTGATGGGAGAGTGAGAAAGAGACGTCGCCTGTCTGTCTGTCTGTCGGTCGGTCTGTCTGCTCCAACTGTCAAGTCCGTCCGTCGCTGTGTGTCTGTCTGTCTGTCTGTCGGTATTCGTTGGACGTGTGATATTCTGTATTTATTTGCAGTCCCCGGCAAGACAGTTTGTTGCATATGCGCAGCCGCGAAAAGTAACGGTGACGGCCTGCCTCGCCTCGCCCTCTGCCTGCCTGCATTTTCACACCCGCCCGCGCAGAAATAGCCGCCAGGGCCACCGCGTGCACACGGCAAAGAGAGGGAGGTTGGGGGGAAGTCAGCTGTGGAGGTCGCTGCGGCATATCTGTACATGCATTAGCAAGCGTCGCGCTGCGATTTGTACTGTACCTTTTCGAGCCTGTGTCCCTTCCAACAATTCTCGTTAGCGAGCGAGCGGTGAAGCACGCGAAATGGATTTCGACGACGAGCCGGCCGCCCCCAACGCAGTCGCACGGCGTCGGCGATGTCAAGACAGCCCACCCGGCGCATCTCCTCCGCCGCATCCACAGAGTCTGCCCAGGGAATTTCGGCGCATGCCGTCCGCGCTGGCCCGCCCGATCTTACGTGCCGCCCTCGATCGCGCTCGCACAACAGACGAGATCGTCGAACTGCGCCTCGTCTCTCGGGAATCCAAGCGCTTGGTCGACCTGCACGCCCCCGGCTTGCTTCTCGATGCGCTCCGCGGCCATCACAGCTTTGGAATCCACAGTCTATTCGAGCTGCTGCCATCGCTCTACGGCACGGCGAATCCCGGGGACTCGCTCGCCGCGGCCTGGGCGGCAGGCGCTGCCATCTGGGAAAACGCGTCGTTCTTGTCGTTCCTGGACGAGCTCCGCGAGACGGACTTGGTCGCCATTCACAATGCAGTTTTTGTGATTGACAACGAGGAGAAGAGAGTGCTGCGTTTGACGGCGTGCCTTCCGAACGTTGCTCTTGGCCGGGTGCTGGCGCGGTGTGGATGCGCGTGGCTGGCGGGATCACGGTGGTGGACGCCTGTCGTCGCGAAAAAAGTTTGTGAGGAGTTGTCGAAGGCGGTGAGGGACACTAGACGTTATTACTTTCCCGGACTTTCGGATTCATCAGAAATGGAACTAAGCATTTTCAATGTGTTGGCAGGAAAACCAGTGGCGGTCTCCGAATGCGTATCGTCTGCTTTCACACACCGCGGATCAAAGTAGGCCGCAGCTTCTTATCGGGCTGCAGTCTCAGGGAGACTTTAATCCTTCAGGCCAAACTTTGCGCAATCAGGCAGACGCACTCTTTCTAGCAGTATTCATACCACCAGACACCGGTTATGCGGTGCAGAACATTGTTCGCGGCCTTGACCTCGACGCCCTCCCTCCTGCTTTGCAAATCTGGCGCATGAACGCCGCTTTGGCGGATTTTTCCATCTGCAGCAAATGCGACATGTTCAGGCAAGCGGGGCACACGACTGAGATTCACACAGCCATCTGCACGCCTGACGGGTTTAGAAAAGTCGTCTCGATGTTGATGCACGACGACGTCTGGCCTCTCCCTTACCAAACGAACCTGCTGAAACGAATGCTAAGAGTGTTTCAGCTTTGCTCGGACATTCCTTCAATGCCCGACCCCGCCGTGTTGGTCGCAAATGTCCTGGAGGTCGCGCCGGAACCGCACTGTCGCTCAATATTGAAGCAGAGCTTGGAGCAGTTTGGCGCGTGGGTCGAGTCTGAAGTGGATATGCCGTGGGGGAATATGCAGCAGCGTCTGCTGCAAAGCATCGAGGGCATGCCGTTGTTTTCCGGCGGTCGTTTGGTCAAGATATTGGACGAGTTTTCGAATATTCCGTTCCTCGCGGATTTGATCGAGTTCGCAAAGGCTTTGTGAACCTTCGGAACCGTACCTTCCGCTCTGACTAACTATACACGGGTTTTGCAAGTGGCGTGGCGTATTTCATTTTAGTGCACGGAGATTCACTTTGAAATATTAACAAAGAGAAAGGCCCACTACTTAATATGATTATCATTCGTCGAAGATGAGACTTATTACATAATATCAATTCCTCAACACAATTCAAAGAGCATGTTGTGCTGCTGCCAATGGCGTAACTTCACAACCTGCTATCCGAAACGTCCTCTCAGTATTCGGCGCTCTTTTAGAGCCTTTCAGTGATTATTCGCAAAGGCACAGGACCGCGGCTCATCCTTCCGTGCTACAGTTGAGTAGAGTTGAGAATCCGGAACCTCAGATTTTACAGACCGCCCACCAAATCTACGTCGATCCAACTTTTTGTGGGAGTCGGCGCTGCCGTCGACACTGAGTCAACGCTGCCGTGCAGTGCCGCTGCGTTCGGAGCTGCGTTGCGTTGCCTTTTTTGGCGCGGGGGAAATTTTGAAACAGTGGCTGCGCCACGTCGGCTTGCTCAGCCACTGCTTTCAGTCGCCGTGATGACGATGTACGATCTTGTGGGGACGACAGAAGGACGGACTCAAAAGGCGCTCCCGCTCTCCCACGCCAAAGCCTTCGTTGACGGAATTGAGCATTCACCGGACCCCAAAGGAGTTCTCAGCCCTTCTTCGAATTTACTCTAAAAACACCGACGACAGCATAAGGACGCGCAAGACTCTTCGCGTCAAGCGACGCTACAAGCGTTTTCTCGGCTGTCGCGCTGGACCCATGCTTTTTGCGGATGCCACAAGCACCGGACGTGTCGACGATTAATCTCGATCGCTTTGTTCTATTCAGCGTCGAACAAAACGCATACGCTGCAGTTCCTTCGCCTGCCATGCTTCCTGGAAAATACCATTCCCAAGCTTGCTCGTGCAGTAAAGGGCTCCCGTCGACGGCGGCTAGGAATCGGAAGCACCGCTCCGTCGCCCGGGCGCCTGGCCGATCTGATATCGACCGCTGCTGGCGCACAGGAACCGCAACTGGAAGGGGTCGAAGTCCAATTGACTGAAGTTTACACCGCAGCCGAGTCTCACCAGCCTTCTCAAGCCATTGCCATGGAGGTACTGGGCACAGCAGTGCGCAACTCCTCCTTGTCCATCCTTGGAGAGCCCTTCGACTTTGCACGCATCTGTCGCGCAAGCGGAACATTCCTCCGAGCAGTAACAGCCATGCTTCGTTTCGATATCGGAACTTTGCGGACCCAGTGTTTGCCGGCAATCAACAGCAACTTCCGCTTCCGCTGGGGATCCTCACCGCGCGCCGCCGCGCCGACATTCCGGCCCAATTTGTTCTCCCTGCACCGCGGATCCTCCTCATACTTGCACCGGGCACCCACGGCACCGCCCAGCCGCCACGACGGACTGGCCGGTGGACGCGATTGCTGACCCACCTTTCTTTGATGACATCATGACTGCCAGCTTCCATCCGCGGGACTCCGCCGCCGTCCTCGCGGCCCATTCCGACTGCGCCTCCATCGGGTTCCTCGACGCCTCCGCACGGAGCCTCTCCCCATACTGTTTCACCTTGAAGCTCCTTTGCGATTGCAGCACTCCACATCGACACTGCCCCCCGAGTTGCACTACTGTTGGATGGCAGCCAAAGGATGGGCGCCTCCCAGGGGTTGCGCTCTGTGGGAGCGCTTGTTTTGTGTGGCGCTGTGCGGCGTTTGTGGAACGCCGACGGTGCAGAGCAGTGTAAGCGCGCTAAAGAGGCGCGCTGAATAAACATTGCTGAGTTAAGTGTGGGTGCACGCCGATGGCAAGGTTTTGCGAGCCAAACAAGCAAAAGAAAAAGCATTTTCGTGCGAGCTCCATCCCGAAAAACATCGGGGTGCGAACCGGTCGCGGCGGGGAGCTCACCACACACTGGACTCGCAGCGCAGCGGAAGTTTGCGCAGAGCCACATCCGCGCAGGACATATGCTCGGAGCGGGCATACGCTCCTGCGGTAGCATCTCAGACGGTTTCCCGCCTTTCGAGCGCGATGCCGGCCCTCCCGCTGCGTTGGCTCTCATCTGGCTGTCTCGTGGTCATCATCGATGCCATTGCCTCCGTCCCAACTCGCCGTTTGCGTGTTCGCGGGCGCCTCGCGTCTCGTCTCGCGGAGAGGCCACACACGTGACGCGGAGACACTGTCTGGCTCGAAACTAGTCTCGTGTCGTGTTTGTTTTTCCTAATCGATGCATGTTTCTGTTTCTGTTTCTCCTTCTCCTTCTCCTTCTTCTGCTTCTTCTTCTTCTTCTTCTTCTACTTCTTCTCTTTTCTCCGATTCTCCTCAAATTCCTTTTGCCCACAAGCCCAGTGATCATGGGAGCTTCTTCATCCCCAACTCACTGTGCAGTTACTGTTCTCTTGAATTCGTTGCCACTCTTTCATATCCTCACAATACATGGGAACTTCTTCATCCCCAATCACTGACTGTGCAGACCGTGTCGCTCCTGCTCAACACGCTGCTCAGCCACAGACAGACACGAGAGCGCGCGTGCGCGTGTGTCTCAGCGAAGCGCGAAAAACAAAACAAACAAAAAACCCAAAAAATTGTTATGTTGGGAAACCAGAGCCGTCGTTAGAAACGAGAAATACAATATAGTGATGTCCACTCCCGCCAAGCCAACACGAATGGAAGCAACGCGCAGGCCGTCGTCGCCGCCGCCGCCTGCGACGCCATCGCCGCCGCCGAGCCCGGCTACGACCCCGTCGCGTACGCCGACGGAAAGCGCCCTCTCCGCCGCCTGCGTAGGAAAGGCGTTTGAACCGAAACACGCGCATCGTCATTCCCGCAAAGATCCCCACCAAGGACCCCGCCCGCGAACCGCCAGCCACCAACTCCGTCTCCGCCCTTCACCTGTGCGGCCACCTCAACCTCCCAGCCTTTGTCGCCACCCTGCTCGACCACGGCGCAGACATCAACATCCTCGACAACAAGGGCGAGCCGCCCCTGACCTCCGCCATCACGGACAAGAACATGGGCTGCGTCCGCCTCTGCTCGACCGCGGCGCCGACGCTACCGTCGCGAACCCGGCGGCGAGACCCCGCTCCACACGGCGTGCAGTCAAGGCCTCCCCGCGTCGTCGCCATGCTGCTCAACCGCGGCGCTGTGGCGAACGCCAGGGACGCCGACGGCTCCACAAAGGTGGTGCTCGCTGCGGCCGTCGGCTCTGCAGACTTCGTCCGCCTACTCCTGGACCGTGCGAACGCAGACTCGCTGGCCACTCGGCGAGGCGTGCAAGTGGGGCCACGCTGACGCTGCTCGCCAACCGGAAAGACCGTCTTAACGCGCCCGCCGTCGTCGACCCCCGCATGAAATGGCGTGAGGTGCTGCAGGGCGAAGGCAGCGGCGCCTACTCTACCGTCCTCGACGGCATCACCCCGCTCTTCGCGGCCGCAGACGGTGGACACACGGACGTCCCAGGGCGCGGACATCAACCAACCGCCCTACGCGCGACGGGTGCACGCCAGTGATGGTCGCAAAGCACTCGGGCCAGAGAAAGGCTATCCAGCCGCTCGCCGAGGCCGGCGCAACGGGCAGCGATGCGAGCTGGTCCGCGTGCGTCGTTTGCTGAACGCGAAGGAGAGTGGGAGCCATTTGCGGGTAGTGCGGGTCATGGACGTCGCGCCAACGGGGAAAAATCTGATGAATATTAATACAGGCAGCGAAAGCCCTTTCTATCTCAACCACGCTGGCGCCACCCACTAAATAAGCGTCTGCTGCAGCGTTCGGAGCAGCAGATTGATGTTTCTTTTCTTCTTTATTTATTTATTTATTAATTTTTTTTTTTGTTTCCCAACGACCCCAGCGCGCGAGCTCCCATCCTGTCCGTGCACGTAACGAGCATATTACGCGTGTTGGGACAGCAAAGCAAAGAAAAGGCAGGATGATCCAGCGCATGCACAGAACGTTTGGGGGGCTTCGATGTAACATACACGAGGCACGACAGGAAAAAAATGTTTCGGTCACATGTCGAAGCAAACCAGCGTCGCGTCAAGCGAAGCCACGCTCGGCGCACCAAGACGGCAAACTCGGCGTCGCAGATCCGCCGGTGGTTGTCGCGACGCGGCGCAGTGGTACATGGCCTTGGGGTTGATGTGCGCCGTCGCGGGGGGCGGGGTGAGCGCGAGGCTCGGGACGCCGACGCGCCGGCACAGAACGATGTGGTCCCGGGCGCGAAGAGGGCGCGAAACGAGGCCTTGAGCGAGTACTGGCTACCAGCGGGGAGAAGGGTTTTTTCTTTGCCTTCTGACTGAATTTCGATTGTGTGACAGTTTTAACTTGCTACCCTCGCTGGCAGTGTAATGGTATGATGTGAATGTCCAACGATTTCGCAAAAAACGATTCCACTTGGTGGTTGCTTGACAGTGAATATTGTATTTCAAGTTGCGGCTGAATGACAGCATCGGTGGGTTGGTAAGAGAGACTGGCACAAACAAAACCAGAAGAGGGAAGAACAAGCAAAACTAACAAGAAAAGACCTGGGGTACTACAAGTCCCCTAAACGAGGCTCGTAAAGAAAGGATACGACAAATACCAGAAGGAAAACGAAAATATGAAAGCAAATAAAATGAAAACAAGTTTAGACAGCAACAGCCATCGCAATGGCGTATGAGCCGGAGTGACTGATGGTGAGTTTGATATCCTTGACACCGGCCTTGGCAACGACCTCCTTCGCCTCGCCATGAAAGAGAACAGAAGGGGCTTTCCCTTCCTCACGCACTATCTCAATGTCTACAAGGGGTGCACCTGCTCCGTGTGTCCAAACGGGGCTGGATTCACTTGCAAATGAGGAAACAGCCTTGATGACGGCTTCTTTTGCAGCCCACCTCCCTGCGAAACTGGACTGCGGAGAAGAGGCTTTCTCGCAGTACGAACGTTCCGACTGAGTGAAATTGCGTTCAACAAAAGTTTCGTTCGATGAGTTGACCTCGGAAATGAGCTGCACATCAACACCCACTCCCGAGGAGGTGGTCGACATAGTTCCCAGCTTCTCTGACAGTGCTCCAAGGAGGGCTTCGGTGACGGCGGTTTCAGTAGCCCGCTTCTCCATCTGCGCCACAGTGGTGGTTCGAATGCCAGCAGGAGTGTAAAGCCATGAGCCGGATGTTGCATCATACGAGGCACGAGCGAGTGGGTTCAAGTAGACACTGGATTGCTGCGCGTCTGTGTACGGGGCCGCGTTCTTGACTCGCACGAATGGAGCACTTCCAGTAAGAGCCTGGTGGTAGTAGCGGTACGACGCCATCTCTCGCTTCTCCCGCTTTGTGCAGTAGTCCGTGTAGTCCGAACTCTCCAGAGCCGCGAAGAGGTAGTCTGGGTGAACCACCACGACTTCACCTCCAGCTTGTCCGAAACCAAAGCTCTTGAGGATGCCAGCACGAACACCATCAGTCTGGATTGAACGCGAAGCGTACAAGATGTACTTGAATTTCGCAAGCCTGTCCTCAACGTTGTCGAGATTGCGGTTGCCAGGGATCACACCAGTCTCCAAAACTTGAAGAACTCCGTTGAGCATCCAGGCCGCCGCAGCACCCTTCGGGTGACCTGTAAGGTGCTTCTGGAAGATGCTCGGAAGAATGTTTCCAGGGGTGCGGCCCAAGTGCTCCATTTGCTGGTTGAGAGCAGAGGACTCGTTGTAGTCGTTGGCTTTGGTGCCGGTACCGTGGAAAGATGCAACACCAATGTCGTCAACAGTCAGACCGAACATGGCCAAGCTTCCTTTAATCGGTGCGACAGCTGGGTCAGACTTCCACCAGTCGTGAGTCCACACAGAGAGTGCGGCCTTTTCGCGTCGCTTCCCTTCTTTCTCGATGAAGGCAGTCCTCTCGGCGATGAAGGCTTCTATGTCAGTTTCTCCGGACGCCTTGAGCGCCTCGGCCTCGTCAGCGAGCGCGTCGTATTCCTTTGCAATCCACGATTTGATGTGTTCCCGTTCACGCTTCAGCTGCTTGGCTCTGTACGCAAAGTTCAGAAGAGGAGTTCCAAACTTTCCACCCTTCACTTCGCGGGCAGTCGTCAAAATGCCTTGACCCGGAGCAGGCACTGACCGCCCATTCTTGTCGGTGGCAGTGTTGGTGCAGGCAATGATAGCGCGAATTGGAACTCCCATTTTCAAGGCCAAGTCTGCAGTCATCAGGATGTGAATACCGGCACCGTGCGCCTCCATGAAACCTGCTCGTGTGTCTGTTGCAGGACGGCACATGTCACGAGGCTCGCGGCCCTTGGCAAACTCTGCAAGCGAGTCAGAGGTCGCCTTCATGTTGGCGAACTCATACGAGCCCTCCTCCTGGAAGTCGTCGTATCCACCGCAAATCACAATCTTTGCCTTGCCGGACAAAATGGTCTCGTAGGCAATGTCGACAGACTCTGCGGCAGTTGCACACGCACCGACTGGGGTCTTGATGGGACCCGAGGACGAAAGGAGAAGCATGTTGATCCAAGCAGGCATAGTGTTGATGAACGACTCTTGGAGGATATCGGCCTGAACGGGCCTCTCCAGTAAGCGCTCCTAGCACAATGCAAAACCAGCAGTAATATTAGAATTACTTCTAATTTGCGACAATGTTCTCACCTTGAACATCTTCTGCATCGCTCGCATACCGCCCATTCCACCTCCTGAAGTGTTGCCGACCTCCGAAACGTGAACGTATTGGTAGAACTCATAGGGATCAGTGACACCACTAGTAACAAGGGCCTCGACAGTGGCCACGAGTGTGTAGAGAGTGATAGGGTCAACCTGACTAACAATGTCGTCTGGAACTCCATATCGCTGTGCACTCCAGCCGGTGGGGATTTGTCCTGCGACAAGTCTATCGAACTTGAGCGCTTTAGGGACGTACAATGTTGCTCCCTTCTTGAGGCGGACATAGTTTGCCCCATCGCGCTGCTCAACAACTGCATTGTCTCCGTGGAATCGTTTGAACGCCTCAGCCTCTTCCTGGCTGACTTCAATCGGAGTCATTTCAGTCGTAACGGCCACTTCCTGAAGGAACATCTTCTTTGCAGGGTCATAACCGTTGAACAGAGCTGGTTCTAAAAAAGAAAATGAAGGTTACTTTCCGTTCAATAGCTAAAACAGGAGTGCTGAGCTTACCAATCAGCCTTATGCCCGAATGTTCCAGAATACGAGACTCATACTTTGCCTTCACTTCAATATCTTTCACTGGTTCCTGAGTCTCAACATCGACCCAACCACTGTACATGGGCAACTTCTTCAGCGGTCCGTTGTGGAACTTGATGAAGCCCATTATCCACGCCATCTCAATGCATCCCTCAAGCGAGAATTCTCCAGCCGCCTCCATCTCCCATCGAGTCCTGCTTGAGCCCCATGGTCCAACCTCTCCAAAACCTGTCACGACAACGGTCTTCTCCAGGTCCAGAAGTCCGCGCAAGTGCGTAAGTTTCTGTTCCTTTTCCACTTTTGGGAATGCAAACTTGAGATTGGCGCGTGGGGTCACAGTCTGGGTCTCGTTCTTCACTGGTCCGCGAACAACCTTCTCGTCCATCTCCTTCTCGTGAGCAACAGCACGTAGAATCTCAGCCGACTCAACAAGCTCCTTGCGGTGCTTTGCGGTGAAGGTGTTGAGATCCTTGATGTTTGAAAGACCGCCATTCAAATCTGCGAGGACAGGCTCGGTGTATCCAAGCTTGACAATGGACGGGTGCAGCAATCCAATCAGGTTGAAAGCCATTTCGTGCGTCGAGAAGGTGCGAACGTTCAGCGTCTCAATGCCCTCTGAAATGATGTTGTTTGCAGACATCAGCCCAGTTCCACGCGTCCAGCCAATGGCAGCACCGATGATGGTGAGGTAGTTGCGCCATCCTTCTGCATGGAACCGATTCAGAAGGGTCTCCAGCGCAATCTTGGATTCGCCATACAAGCCGTCACCACCAAAAGTGCCGTGGTTGGGAGAGAGCGGCAGCATGACAGCAGCAGGGCGTGTGTCATAACCGAGCTTCTGCTTCTTCAACTTGATCTCGCCCAGCAGCCGGAAAAGGTTGGTCAGCATGATCCTGTGTGCCAATTCTGACCGGCTGTCGATCCCGTCCAGCTCGCGACCTTGCTCAGGGATCGACGCGAAGGGAATCACGTAGTCCAGATCCCAGTTGAGTCCTGATTTGGCATCCTGGTCGTAGATGTAGTTCACAAGAGCTTGGACATCCTGCAGGGACCCACCGTTGAAAGGAACAACCACAAGCCGAGAACCTTTCGATCCGTGTCGCTCATAGATGGAGCGGTAGAACTCTGTCGCTGACTTGGAGAACCGCGAGGTGGTGACAATGACGCGGGCACCTCCAGAAACAAGAGCTTTCAAGATCTCCACACCGATTGATCCAGCACCGCAGCCTGTCACCAATGCGTGCTTGCCTTTGAACGAAATGCCATCTGCGGCCACAGAGTGGAGAGCATTGAAGTACACTTGCGTAAGGGAAGCATTATACTCCCAGTGGGCAGGATCATCGAGTGAGCGTGACTTCAAGAAGGCAAAGGGCGAGTTTTTCGGCTTCTGAGCGGTTCCAATGAGCCCCTGGATCTGGCTAAAGATTGCTTGAACCTTGGCCTTTGTCTCGCCATCAATTTCTTTCTGGCCGTCAAAGAGGTTCTGAAGGTCCGCAAACTTGGAAGTTACATCCTCAGCAACGGCAGTAGTGACCGTGGGAATTGGTGCGCCAATCTCAAGGTCGCGCACATATTCCTTCATGTTTGATGCTGAGCGTCGCTCCTCTGTGTATACAATCTTGCCAGACTCAGTGACGGTGGTCTTTGGCTTCGTGGGGCGGTACGCAATATTCTTGTAAACAGGGTCTGCCTTGAGGGCTTCCTTGCAGTTGTCCAGGAGGACCTTTCCAAGTGTTTGGACGCGAGCGTAGTTC
Organism: Zopfochytrium polystomum; assembly: GCA_025765615.1. Taxonomy (NCBI): domain Eukaryota; kingdom Fungi; phylum Chytridiomycota; class Chytridiomycetes; order Chytridiales; family Chytridiaceae; genus Zopfochytrium; species Zopfochytrium polystomum. The sequence goes on from JAIVFJ010000033.1 coordinate 142,282, forward strand.
TCACCCTTCTCCACCGGGCACGAATTAATATAGTACTCCATGAAGGTGATGAGGCTTTCTGGATCGTCAGCGCGGTTCATCAGGTGGATGCATTGGTTCATAAGTTCGCGGTCAACACTGGTGATACGTCCAAAGACAATGCTGTAGTAGAGTTCCAACGCATCCTGCCTTGCCCAATTCCAGTGCGAGTCAAAGATGCGTGCTTTCAACGCAGTGAAGGATGGTCGAATACCCTCGCCGTAGACGTCGCCATGCTCAGCCTGCCACAGGTCGAGATCTGTTTGAAGCGCTGCTCGAGCGTCTCGTTCCGAAGCGGCTGCCTTTGCACCGTCCAGAAGGTCAATGTCGAGGTATTTTGCGAATTGCTCTAGCTGGGACCGGATCAGGGCGTCAGTCTTAATCCGCTGAAGGTTGAACTCCTCGCTGTTAATAGTCACAACAGCAGCACCAGCCCCAGCTGAAGCACCTGCAGAGGCGCCGCCACCGAGAGTGATTCCGACCTTCGCAGCGTACGATCGAACAACAGTATCCAACCAAGTCTTTGCCTCTGCTTCCGATGAGAAACGCGAGGCAGGCTCAGATACCACACCGTGAAGAAGGGCAGCCTCGCTTCGCTTGGTACCCAGACCAAAGGTAGCAGAAAGGTACGCCTTGACAGCTCCCATACCGAAACCAGCCGGCATTTTTGAGCTGATCATCTTGTTCACAAGACCAGTGGACGTTTTTCCAAGAGAGCCAGAGAAAGAGTTTTGTAAGGCAGTGCCAACCTCAGAGAGAGGGTTCTCTTCCGCCTTGTCGGCCAGAACGTTTCCAAACTCGGCAGCAAGGTCGCCGAGGATTTCGTTCTGCAGAGTTGACTTGCCTCCAACGAGGTCTTTGATTGACTTGGAAACAGGAACCTCCGCCAATGGCTTCTTCAGCTTTTGAGCAATCAAAACCAAGAGAACCTCAAGAGCGGTAGGCGCCTCATCACTATGTTAATCAAAATTGAGAGGACATTAGATCAAATAAGGAAATGAGTTGAGGGCGAACTTACACAACCGGGCCTGCAGCAGCAGGGGCCACCGCAACCGGAGCTGCAGGGGCTGCCACAGAAACTTGGGCGGCTGGAGCAGTGGCGGCAGGAGCGGCCTCCGCAGGAGCTTCCTCTGGAGCGTCTTCAAACTCATAATAGATATCCTTTTGGTCCTTGGACGTGCAAAGCTGTGTTCGACGGCGGGTGACAGCGTCATCGTGGACCTCATACTTCAGTTTGAGCGTGCGGATAGCCATTCCGACAAGAACTGGGCTTGGCCCAACCTCAACCAGGCGTTCAACGTCCCAGTCCTTGAAGAGTAAGTCTTGAGTTTCAATCCATCGGACGGGAGAAGCGAACTGAAAATCAAGTTAGAAAGACAGTCTGACAAAAGCATTAATGCATACCTGGTGTGCAAGCAATTCAATCAGAAGCGCATAGCCAAGCTGTTGCTGGCCACCTGGTGAGGCGGCAGTGTCGTCATCCCAGTCCTGGAGGACTGACGAAATCCACTTGCTGTTAGTAAGCTCCAAGACCTCTTCAAAGTACTGCTTCGAGAGACTGAACGGCTTGGCAGTCAAGTTCGGGATGTACTTTCCGATCAAAAGGGAAACGTTGAGGAATTGGGCCTGGAACTTTTTGCGCAGAATCTCGCGGAACGGTGTCACACCACTCAGCAAGAATGACGAGTGGAAAGGCACGTCAATGCCCCCAAGAGGGATGGTGGCAATACCCCTCTCTTGCACAATGACACCGCCAGGAGAGGTGGCCTTCCGTTCCCGAGCAGCGGCAAGGCATTCATCGACAATCTCAGCAAGAACCTCCTCAATCTCCTCAATTGACTTTGTTTTTACCAATTCGACGAAGTTGAGGTTGAGGGATTTGACTTTGTTCAGCGTAAGACGGAGAGTGTCGAGATTCACAAGGTCGCCAGCCAGAACATATTGGAAGTTCTTGACGTTGAAGTTGACAATCTCCAGAAGGGATTTGGACTGCTTGGCGATGGCGTTCACGACAAACTGGAGAGGCTGCTCGCCAAAAGTCGTGCTGACACGGAGGGGGTTGACGGCGCACATTCCATAGTTTGATCGACCGGCCGAGTCGCGAGGAACAGCGACTTGCATTGTCATTCCACGGTAAAACACAACATCGACGAGCGACTCGACAGACAAAACCTCTCCAACAGCAGCTAGACCCGCGTACTCGCCAAGCCTGGACCAAAAAAAGTGTAAGAGGAAGCCTGATAATGAACAATGAAATACTCACGAGTGACCAGCAAAGGCGCTGTTTTCTTGAACAAGACCATTAGCTTTCATGTCTTGGAAGCAGGCAATCTCCATCAAAGTAAGAGCCGGTTGCGTGAATTGCGTTGCCGACAAGAGACCAGAGTGATGGCGGAATGTGTAACTGGGGGTGTCCTCGGTGATGTCTGGAAAGAGTGGGAGACTCTTGAGTTTTCCATCCTCAATCACGTCGTAGGTCATGTCTCTGTAGTGCTGACGAATCGCTGCTCCTTTGAGTCCTCCGAAGTGGACAGTCTTCGACGTTGGGTTACTCCTGACAATCTCCAGGATGGACACACCGTAGGTCAAGAGCATGTGGTCATCTGCGCGGTCCCAGATCTTTTTCGCAACCTCTGATTTCGCGTAGAGTTCCATGCCCATACCCACTTCTTGCGACCCCTGACCAGTGAAGACGTATGCAGTGGTCGGCTGCTCGACCTCTGCGCTACCCTCAAGCACGACCTCGCCACGCTGGTTTGCAGTTGTAATCTTGATGAGCTTCTTGCCGTTTGACATACCAACGTGGTTGAGACGCGTCTCAAGTTGATCGCCTGGCAAGACCATGCCTCGGAAGGAAACATGGTACTCCTTGACACGTTGGGGCTGGTTGTTTGCAGCAAAGATTTCAACAAACTTGCGTGAGGCCGCTGAAGTCCACATTCCGTGCGTAATTGTCCCAGGAAGACTTGCCAGGTCCGCAAAGTAAGGGTTCACGTGAATAGGATTCAAGTCGCCAGAGGCATGCGCATATTCTTCATTCGACGTGGGAACGTAGATGACCGACGGGAAAATCTTGGAGTCCGGCAGGATCGAGTACCCACCGTTCTTGAAGAATACATCCTGCTCGATGTGGGAGCCATTCCGTTGGAGGTACTCGATAACGACATTTCCAGCACAGTCAGCACCCTTGTAGTCGACACGAGCCACCTCCTTGGTCTCGCGTGTGGTGCGAAGCTTGACAGAGCCAAAGGTCGAAATCTCAGAGAAGTGCTGAGCGGACTTGAAGCGCGCAAATGATTCCAGCTGGAAGACCAGGACAGATCCGACACCAATCTCGCAGTCGTCAGTCCAATTGATCCATTTCTTGGACTTCAGGACTGCCACGTCCTTGACAGACTTCAAGTTGAGTTCATACACTGACTCGACGCTGCGCTTGAAGGTGTTGGCGAAGTCGGTGAATTTTCCACGGTAGAGGAAGCTTGAGATAATTTCCAGCACAGGCTTCCCTCCCTTTGAAAGGACTGCCTTAGCCTCAACAGTCTGCATAATTTGATTAGCGATGGTCATTGAAGCGGCAAAACAGTAGACACACCTTTCCACTATCGTTGATGGTGACTCCATTGATAATGGCACTGGTGTCAATGGTATCACCGGCTTTAATCATATCATCAGACAACATGCGGAATTGGTTTCCAAGATGAACGAGACGGAGAAGGTCGCCGTCAATTTCCTTTGGCAGAATCGAGGCAATGATTGATCGCCACGCTGCAGCAATGCCATAGTCCATCGGAGCAACAGTGTTTGATCCATTGTAGAGTTCCGCCTGGTTGCCGATCGCGTGCACAAAGTCCTTGACTGTGTCACGCTCAACTGTGAAAGTGGAAGTGAAGGTGTCTGTTGGCTTCAAATCAGAGGTGGACGCGTCCACATCCCACAAGGCAGCGTAGAAGTCTTTGATGCGTTGGTTTCGGCCCTTTGAAAAAAAGAAATGTAAGACACTCTGAAAATGCGAGGATTCTGCAAGCGAATGTCGACAAACCTCCATGACTTCGTGAATGGGAGCGTAGCCTTGGAATGGCCGATACTTGAAGAAGAAGTCCAGCGACACATAGCTACTGCCCTTCTTCTCCTTAATGCTCACGATAATTTTGTCCCCTTCAATTGCAAGGACAACCGCTGCGTGTTTTGATGGCACCGATCCTCGAATCCGTCCACTGTACACTGACACGACCATTGGCTTCCTCCGTGAGTCAAGCTTGACAAAGACTGTCTGGCCGGGGCGTGGGCGCATCAACCGGATGACGGGATTATCGACAATCGACTTGCTGCGAACAACGGCTTCCACTGTCAGAAGGGCACGCAGCCAGGATGGGTCAGGTCCGCAAATCTTTTCCAAGTACGCCGTGGTCTGTGGCAGCTCTGATGTGTTCCTCGAGACCTCGTACATCATCGTGCTGCCCTCGCTGTCATGGAGCTCATACGACGTGACGCCAGACAGCTTCACTGCCTGAGACGAGGATAGGCGCTCCCCAACGTACTCAACTACAGGAATAGCAATGTCCGAACCGCCATAGTACTTTTCTTTCAGAGAGTCGATGTGCCCTTTGTAGATTCCACCGAGGATGTCCTTGACAGGTTCGTCAACCGTGTTGGCGTGCCTGACAGCGACAGGGCCCTGCAGAATGGCTACACGACCAGCATCCTGTCCAACAACTGCTTCGACCATCTCGGATTGCCAAAGCGAGTCTTTCTTCAACCAGAACTCGAACCGGTCGTCCAGCACAGGAATGAATGGAACCGGCTTGCGGATAGGGATGGAGCAAATAGCGAGGAAGTGGAAAACATCTTCCTCCGTTAACGTCTGCTCAGCTGCCTCCGGGAAAGTTTCAAAGAAAGCCTCAAAGAAGGCATTCGGGTCGACATCCAGCGTGGTGTTGTTTTGAATCATGGAGGGACCTGGCGAAGTCGAGAAGCGCTCCTCCACACGTCGGAAGAAGTCTGTTGCAGTGTCACGGAGAGTGGAGTCAATCCAGCGGTTGAGGTTCGATGGGTACATGAGCTCAATCATCCGTGCAGCAACCTCCTTGTAAGTCATTTCATGCAGATCGCATGGGCGACCGTCTGACTTGGCTCCAAACCAAGGCTTCTGGAAGTCCTCGTTCAGCTTCTTGATGATATAGTCCTTCTTCTTCAGGAGAACAGGCATTCGCTTTTCCTTTGGCAGAGAGAAGATCATGTCATCCATCTCACGCCAGAAGAGTACACCGCGGTTGGCAATCTTGTGGATGGGCTCGCCTAGTTCGGACTTGACCGTGATGACACCGCCAGTGACGCCCTTGTACGACCGCTCCCAGAGTGCTTCGTCGCTGATACCAGGGGCAGCTGCAATGAGTTCCTTCACCGCACGTGAAGCAAGGTTCTCCTTGGCGATCATGACTCGAGAGCCGAAGAGGAGACCGTCGAACGGCATCGGTGCGTAGTCAAACTGAATGCTCCAATCGCCAGTAAGGTATGGAAGGGTGCCTTCCGCATCGCCAAACCCAGAGCCGACAACAAGGATGATGTTCTCGCACCTACGAATGGCAGCTGCATAATTGAGGAATTTAGGAGACACGTTTTCAGGTTAAATAAAGAAGATCAAATTGTACCATATGTCTCTAGCATGGGGCTGTGGAAGTCCTCAAAAGAATGGTGACCTCCTCCGCGGCCGCCAGTCCACTGAAGAATGATTGGCATATCTGGGTTGTTCTTTGCAATGGCAATGACGCGACGGATGGTCTCAACAGACCCAGGCTTGAAAGCGACGTGCTTGATGCCGGCAGCTTTGAGGTTCTTGACAACGTCATTCGCAACGTCCAAAGACGGCACGCCAGCAGCGACGCAAATGCCTTCCATAGGGATTCCCTCTCTCCGCATGGCCATGACTGCTGGGTACTGGAATCCCCAAAGTCGTGGGTTGAGGAAAAGGATGTTCAGCGTGATGCCTTCGCCAGGTCCAACATTCTTGAGAATTTTCTGCGTCGTGTCCCTGAGGTACTGCTCCGTGTGCTGGCCTCCCCCAGCAAGTTCGACGTGGAATCCAGCATTTATCACAGCTGAGACAAACGGCTCCTGTGCCGTGCAAGGAGTCATACCAGCCACCATGAGAGGGGGCTTTCCGAGGAGACGAGAGAATGAAGTGTCGACATGTACTTCGTTGGTGCTTGCAACACGAATGAGGCGGGGGCGGAACTTCTCTGCCCAGTTAATAGCGAATCGTACAGATTTGACATCATGGTCGAATAGGTATGACTTGTCGAGCAGCTCAGTGTTTCCAGCTGTATCCAAAGACGCCGCAAGTACGACCTGCGGGGAAAGGGAACTTCAGCCTGCCGCAAAAATAGCAAAACAAAAGCAATACCTGGACTCCAGTTCCCTCCTTGTTGCGGTGTGTGAGGCCGCCAACGCCAGAAGATCCGCCAGGGCCAAAGTCGAGTATGTGCGTCACATCCACCTTCGTCGCAATTTCCCAGCGGACTTGCTGAATGCAGATCTGGTCGATGAGCGACATTGTAAGGTTTGTCACAGTTCGCAAGTCGCTGCCGGTGTTGGTGTTGAGGACTGGGATAGCAAGCTTCTTTGCATCGAATGAGAGGCTATTGGCCATGACGTCTTCTGCAAGCTGAGTGGGGACATCCTTCAGATAGTCGCTGTGGAATGGGACTGTAACAGGAATGAACCGGCTTGTGAAGCGGACTTTGCGCTGTGAGTGTGGGACACGCGACTGATCCTGACCCGGGGCGGCTTTCAACTTCCGCAGGGCAACGTTCAACCCGTACAGTGATTGCGGGTGGCCAGTGAAGATGGATGCACGCGGACTGTTGATAAGCGAAAGGTGAACCTGCCTATCCTCAGGAAGATGCGAGTTCGTGGCGTCGACATGAGATTTCACTTCCGAGTAACGCAGGCCAGACACAAGAAGCATGGGTGTTGGGTTTCCTTCATTGTTCGAAAGAGAGTCCTGGAGGATGTTTGGGTTAACTGTGATTGCGGGCCACGACTGCTGCGAGCGCAGGCCAATCCAGAACAGGAGACCGAGGGCTTTCTGGGTGTTCTCCAAAAACTCGGACTCGGTTCCAGACGAAGCAATAACGACTGAAGAGACAATGCCTTGAGAGTGTCCCGTGGTACCTGAGGAACGTTACGAGTGTTTTTTTGTTTGGGTATTTGTGAAAGAAAAAAGTCACGTGTTAAATCAGAAGAATTGTCAGTGGTGGCACAGGAATTGGAAAAGGGGAGGGTTGGCTTGGTAAAGAGAAAAACAACACACCTGAGATATAGTCTCGAACTTCCCCAGGTGTCTTGTCGAGGACTTTGAGCATGACCCAGTACGACAGAAGCTGCGTCAGTCCAATCAGCGGCAAACTGAGCTCAGTCGACAGTAGACGCTCCGTGCTGGGTCGAGTCGTCGGCTTCTCCAACCACGAGATGACATCGATGCGGGTTACATGAAGCTTCTGCGCTTCTGCCGACGAAGAGTGCATCAAAAGAGTTCCGGCAGCCTGTTGGAGGAACTGGGCAGCGAGAGCCTCGTATGTGTTGTAGACATTCACCAACTCGTCAAAGTAGTCTTCGACATTGCCCTGTCCGCCAAACACAACAAAAATGCTTGCGCGGCCCGCGTCGACTGCAGCGAGCAGAGCCGAGGAGGCGCCAGACGTGATGTCGGATTTCGTAATGAGGCCCTGGCGCCTGAGCGAAATGACCGCAGAGTAGTACGTGCGAAGAACCTGCATAGCGAGCGCTGTCGTCGGGAGAGCGCGTGTGATCGCATGAATGTTGTTGCTGGAAAGGAACGTGTCGTGGAAGTACAAGAAAACTACTGCGACGAAGGGAAGGGCATCCATGGACTGGTCGTTGGCGGCGGAGTGCTCCAAGGCTACGGAAAGAAGCTTGCTTGTGAGAATGAACGTGGCCTTGTCCTCGTCGACCGCGTTCTCGTCGGCCGGAAGAGACGTGAATCTCTCGCGAACACTTTCCGCGACGGGCCACAGGGCCAAAGGAACGGGAATCGTCACCTCCGTGCCGTTGTTTCGGACGATCAGGGGGCGAGTCTGATGAGGCGCAGTGGCCATATCCCTGACGGCGAGGCTGAGAGCGGTAGGCATACTGGATAAAAAGAGGGGGGTAGCTTTTTTCGGGAGTTTAAGGTTTTCTGTTCAATGCTGGGGAAAATGGGTCGGAATTGAGTCAGTCGTACGAAGGATTTCGCTCGGTGGCACGACGAAAGTTGAGGTGGGCGGATGGGGGTGCGCGAGCAGGAACGTTGCGTACGTTACGTTTCGTGTGGCAAGTAGCGAGCGTGTTCGAGCGTGCGTTCGTTCGTTTGTTCGAGCGAGCAAGCAGCGAGCGACCAGAGCGACGAGAGCGACGGGGGGGGACGAGGGCGAGGGTGTGAGTCTGTGAATGTGTGTGCCACTGCCACTCTTTCTTTCTTTCTTTTTCTGTTTCTTTGCTTGCTTCTTCCTTTTTGTTGTTTGGTTTTTTGTTGTATTTTGCCCTGCTTCGGTTTTTCCTTTTTTTCACTTTCCGCTTTGATTGAGATCAATACATCAAAATAGCCGTACAAAAATAAATGCAACAAAAAAAAAAAAAAAAAAAAACAAAAACAAATGATTATCCCATCGCGGGATATCCAACGAGGAGCAGCCGTTTTTCCCGGTTTTTCCTGTTGCTGGTCACTCCGCGCGGGTGAGTCTGTCGCAAGGTCGTCTTCTTTCCCCTTCCCCCCCAAAAAAAATGGTCACTGAAGAAGGTTCATGCCCGGTCGGATATGGCCGGCGGGGGCAGTCAAATAGACAAGAACCGGCATCGCCCGTTGTTGTTGTTGTTGTTGTCAGGCGGGTCACACGCCAACCAACGATGCCGTGTTTTCTTTTGCAACCAGAAGGAGGAGAAAGCGTTTTGGCGGGTCGAAGTCTTGCAGCCAGAGCCCGCAGACATTGCATAGAAGGTCGCCAATCTACGATTGTGGATGGGGAAACATTGGTTCCCTGCCACCGGGCTGCTTGCTCTGTGAGAATGTGCAACCCACAACAGCATTCGCAACTGTAGTGCATCCATTCGTATCGAATTCCACAAAGCCAAACGAAAGCACACCGAACGCTTACTTGGAGCCGCCGATCTGAAAGTTAGTAGAAGGTGGAAACCGGGTGGTAGTACTGTCTCCCCTTCGAGCCCAGACCAGAGTTCGGGACGAGTCGGAGGCCGGAACGAATCTCGATCCAGCGCACCATCATCCCTTCCAGCTCCGGCAGCTGCGCGGGACGAGTCGGAGCGAGGCGTGGCCCGCGGGTCACAACGAATATCGATGCGGCGGCGTTGTTCTCCAATTGATGGTAAATGGAGTTGTGGGGAACAACATTGAATTGTGCGGTTGCCCCCTGCTACGACCGATTTGTACCCAAAAATTATATTTTTAACAAGAGAGCGCGAAACCCTACGACGAAACGGCAACACATGAACAAGGAGAAAATCTGGCAATTACTCTGTTGGAAGGGGCTCGTGCTCCGCGGCGTTCCGCGCAGAGTACATTGTGTCGAAGGGCAGTGTGCTGGTGTTTGCGCTTGGGCTTGGGGGTTGTGCTTCGGCCTCTTCGACGATAAAGATCGGAAACAGACCGCTGGCGGATTGAAGGGAGTAGTTGATGCCGAATGCCCAGCCGTCCCGGTAGAATTTTCTAGTTCCATGGGGAGAGAAAGAAAGAAAGAAATGCAAACGCAAACTGTCAGACTGTGCAAACAGAACCACCTGGCGGAGGACAGAATCCACAAACAAACAACGAACCTCAACACAACAACATCCATATAACGCAGCTGCAACTCGTCCGGTCTCCTCGGACGGTGGCAGTACACGCACTGAAACTGCAGCTGTTCCTGCAGCGCGCTGCTGATCGGGACGCCCGCGTCCGGGTCGGCCGCGTCCAAACTCGACGTCCGGAGCGGAAGCGACGCCAGCTCCAGGCCCATGTCGCCGCCGGTCGTGTCGTCGAGCGGCACCCTCTGCAGGTCGCCCACCTCCCTCGCGACGAGGCTTTCAAACTCCTCTGTGAGAAAGTTGAGGTACTTTTCCCGCCGCGGGTCGGAAACGGGTCCAGCGTTCGGCAGGCCAAGCAGCGTGCGAACGGGCGCAAGAACGGGAATGATGACGTTGCTGTGGGGGTTGAAGAATCGGTTTGGACCGACCGTCCTCGCCCTTCCTGATGCGCGTCTCTGGAAAGTCGGGGAGGTGAGTGCGGTGGGGTTCTTTCGGGCAGCCTCGGCAATGTCATCTGGCGTGAAGGTGAGAGTGGATGGGAGACTAGACACGGCGAGAGTTGCTGTTTCCGATGCTAGTTGGGGACTCGAAATTGAACGGGAAGTGTCGGACGTGGCAGCCTCCAGTGCTTCAACAACTGACGTGGATACAGATAGGCTCGAATCGGGTGCGACAATGGGGGAGAGTTGCCGTGCCGGCTGTTTTGACGTATTATCCAAAGAAACATATCCGTCGTCTTTTAGGGGCATAAAAAACTCACTCTCGCCGTTGTGAGCGAGATTTGGTTCTTTGCTGTTTCCATCGGGAATACGCGTCCACTCTTTACTTATGAGCACCGGCGAGGGTGCGGCAAGTAGAGGTCGGCGTCCGTTTGCCAGTGACCGCGTCGCACCTCCAACAATGCCCAGGATGTTGATGTTGCTCTTTTGGTCTGTCTTCTCTTTAATATTTGACGTGCTCGAAATCGGACTCTCAGTTCGACGAATTGGGGAGTTTCCCATTTTCCGTTTCCAGACCGAGACAGCGAGACAGGCACCAACGGAAAGAAAAAGAGCGACTAAGAATGCTCCCCCGACGATCATGAAAATAACTGCTGAGGTGTAACTGGCCTTGCCATCAACTGTAGTCACGGTTGGTGCCTTAACATCTGGCTTCACTTTTGCGAGTGACTCGATCGAATGCAGCCAAGACTGGCTCGCCACGTCGAACACGTGGAAGCCAGCCTCAGCGCCAATATGACGACCTGCTTCGCCTGTTTCAAAGTCATCCACGTCAATTGCGTCCTCGTCAACCCAATTCTCTGGGCTGAATAAGCCGTGATGGGGGCCGGTGGAAGATCGACGTGACAGACCATTGCTTCCATTCGCGAGGATGTCGTTCACTGCTTCTGCAATCTTCGCCTTGAACAATTGCAGCGCCTCAGCAAACACTTTTCCATCAGATTCGAAGGATGCCTTGATAGAGACGGGTTGGTCCTGCTCTGCGGGATTGGTGATTTTTGAGGATTCGGCTCCGGCAGATGACACCTTCAGATGATTATTCGCGACCCGATAAGCAGGAAGACTCTTCCGACCAGCAGCCACCATGCCCAAAACGCTGCTCTCTCTCCGTCTGGAGGCGGCTCGAGAGCTCATCCCGTTTTTGCTGCTTCTCTCACTGGTCAGTCGTTGGGAAGCAGCGCTTTCTGGCCGCTTCTGCTGACCACCGACAATGACAAAATAGTCCCCATACATTGCTGATGAGCTGAAGCACCTCGGCCCTGGTCCGGCACCTGAGGCATCCAATACACGCGTCCACGTCACGTTCCAGGAGTAAATCTCGCTGACAGCCAGCCTGTAGATTGAACCGTCCACTGGTGCTCCTGCTGATATGGAGTTAGCGTTTGCTGGATCGCAGCCTCCGTGGACGTAAACATATTTCAAGTCTGAAGAGAGCGCACAACTCATTCCCCACCCGGGCGGCGGGCCTGTGCTCACTGCGTAAGTGACAGGCTTGAACGTACGCGCTAAAGGGTCAAAGACCCACAACACATTCTGAAGCGGGCTGAGGATCTTTGCGTTGTCCACTGCGGCCCCACCAATTAATAAAGCTCTACCATTGGGTAGAGCAACGGCGCAAGAGCCGGCGAATCTCTCCAATGGTTCAACTTTGGCACCAACTGGAACGAAATCGGGGGCTACTGACTTTGAAGATACCCGAGACAAATCTACGTCTGCAGCGGAAGCCGTCATGTCGATAAAGGCCGTATCGTTAATTCCCAACATAGGAGCGTCGCAAAAGAGACATGGCATCCCACCTGTTAATCCCACTTGTCATTGAGAAAGTTTCGTTTGGTATGAAACTTACCAAACATATACAGCTTGGTGTCCAAAACGGCTGAAGCGTGAAGGCCTCGACCCGTATTCCGCCCATGAGCCAAGGAATACTTTTTCACATTCAACCTTTTTCCCGCGACGCCGATGGTATACAGTGGGGTTTCTACCGACGTCAACAATTGACCATAGCCACCTCGAGGTTTTTAGTTCGAAGTTAGTCGCGTTGTTTTCAGTTCCGCAAAGTTCGCCAGAAACACGCCAACCTGTGCAGAAAGCCTTGGTAGACCAGCCTCCCTTTGTACAGCTGAATCCAAAGCGGAGGTCCGTTTCCGCTCCAAACACTGCCTGCGTGACCTCGGCCGCGTCGCTGCTGATGATCCAGGCGTTGTTCGTGCTCGCTCCAAATTCGTTCTCACCAAACAAGGCCAAATCTGAACCTGCGAAAAAAATTGTGAGGTTGCCCGCGAAACCTGGCCCAAGCAGGAATACCAACCAGTTAAGCGTGGGCCAAGGTACGGGCCGTATCGAGAAGTTGAAGTGCCAGTCCTCCCATTCAGGGCGACAAGTCCGAAGCCGTCAAAGGGGAGTAGGGCAGAGTGATCCCGCCATGGTATTTCGGTCGCTGCTGTGCCAGCAACGAACAAAGCAGTCAAAACGAGGAGGTAGGAGCGCATGCCGGAGGAGGTCGGGCGGCTTGACGCAGTACTTGGTGGGGAGAGCGATGGCTGCTGCTGGTTCCGATCTGAAATGGTCTGGACAGACTTGGCGGGAGGCACCCGAGACGGCTGCGGCCACGGGCGCTCCAGATGGCGATGGTGGAAGAAGAGGCGGCGGGATGATAGATCGTGCGCGCTTCGGTCGTCCACGGCGTGTGGGGAGGAGGTACTCAGACGACGCCGTCGGCCGAGGCGGCCAGCCATGGCCGTCGCCTCGGGCTCGGCCACTGCCCGTGCCTCTGCTGTCGATGCCGGCACCGCCGATATTCCCACCGCCGATGCTGTCGTTGTGCCGATGAAGGGGGCTGAAGCTGGGCGGGTCACCGAAGGGGGGGGGTGGTGGTGGTGGTCGGTGTCGGGCGGCGCGACGACGTCGACGTCGTGGAAGAGGACCAGGAGGAGTCGGCTGGCTGGCTGGGTTGGGGGGCTAAGCTTGTGTTTGCGATGCGTGGGTCGTCCGCTCTGTCTCCGGTCCAGTGGCGTCCTCCGCCCGGTGGATCTCTTTTCTTTTCTTTCTTTCTTTCTTTTCCATTTTTTTTTTTTTGTTTCTTTCTTATTCCGGACGCTTTTAATGAATCGGGGGCACCTCATCGGGAGCCAGACAGACCCCGAGACAGAGGAGTGTCTGCGTCTGTCGGAGCCGGCGCTGGCGAATACATATTGGTGTCTGCAGCCAGAGCCAGATCGCTCAGCCCTCCCTGATTGACTGATCAGTCCAAAAAAAAAATGTGTGACGAATGCTAGAACGACCACCAACTCCAACCCCTGCGAGATGTGTCGTCGTCATCGGCGCGGCGATCTGCTCCTTTGTCGAGAACAGCCGCGATCGCTTCGTCCTCGCGACCCTCCTCCGATTCGAGCCAGCCCAGACCGCAAGCCTCCTCGCCATCCCCTTCTTGCCCTCTTCGTCTTCCACGACGCAACCCGCCGACGCCGCTGCTGCTGCTGCCGCCACAGCCGCCCTCGAGGCCGCCTGCCGCGTCGGGAGCGCCGACCTGCTCGACCGCCTGCTCGGCCACTGCGTCCGCCACTCCCTCAAACCGCGCTGCACGAAAAACGCCATCGCCGGGGCCTCCGAGCGCGGGCATCTGGCCGTCCTCGACTGGTGGTTGCGGCAGCAGCGCGACGACGATGACGGCGGCGGCGGGGGCGGCGGCGGCGGCTTGAAGATGCTGTACTCGCACCACGCCGTCAACTCGGCGAGCGCGAACGGCCAGGTCGGCGTCCTGCAGTGGTGGAAGGACTGCGGCCTGCCCATCCTGTACACGCACAGGGCCGTCGACGAGGCGTCGAGTCGGGGCCACGTCGACGTTCTCCAGTGGTGGGCGGACAGCGGTTTGGAGGTGATGTTCTCGGAGCGCGCCGTGGACGTTCCCAGTGCGGAGGGATGCTTGCCGGTGCTGCGGTGGTGGAGAGGCAGCGGCTTGGAGCTCCAGTATTCGACAGCCGCCGTGGACAGGCCCAGTAGGGATGGCTTCATCGAAGTCTTGCAGTGGTGGCTGGACTCTGGGCTGACGCTGTTGTACACTGAAAGAGCACTGGACGACGCGTCGATCAACGGCCACATTGACGTCCTCGATTGGTGGAGAGCAAGCGGTTTGGAACTGAAATATTCGCACGCGGCAGTTGACGGCGCAAGTCGTTCTGGGATGATGAACGTGTTGCAGTGGTGGAGGAACAGCGGGCTTCAATTGAAATACACCGTCCAGGCCGTCAACTGTGCGAGCGCATCGGGTAACATTGCCATCTTGGACTGGTGGAAAGAGAGCGGCTTACCGTTCAAGTACTCGAGCTTTGCACTTGATGACGCAAGCTCGGAGGGCCATTTGCAATCGCTCAATTGGTGGAGAGGGAGTGGTCTCCCGCTAGACTATTCGATTTATGCTGTGGACAACGCAAGCGCTAATGGCCAGATAGCAGTTTTGGAATGGTGGAAACACAGCGGTTTGGACATTCTTTATAGCTATGGAGCTTTGGATGGCGCAAGCCGAAATGGTCACACTCCAGTTTTGCAGTGGTGGAGAGAGAGCGGTTTTCTTTACGATACTCAATGCTCGCATGGGGAGACGCAGAGTCGCATCAGCAATCAAGAGTCCTCGATTGGTGGAGGCAAAGCGGATTGGACCTCAAAATACCAAAGAGATAATGCATGCCAGCACCCCATCCCTTAAGGAATGCTACTGATTCGTGCAACAAAGCCGAACAGATATTATATGAATGAAGAGCGGTTTCACATTGGACAGCTGCTTCAAACTTTTGTCAAAGTATCGGTGGATGGAGAGTCCGCCCATGGGTTTGCTGGCGCCTCCTTCAACTCTCCAACAGTCGAGAGCGACTGGACAGACTTTGCGACGGGCTTCGCCGGTGCCTTCTGCTCTCCACCATCAAGAGTCGACGCTGAGGCCGACGGTGACGCCGATGGACGCGCAGGTACCGCGGGAGAAGACGGCCGGTTCCCAAGCAACTGGGCACGATCCGTCTCGTACTTTTTCCCCGCTTGCTCCCGCGCAGAATCTAGGCTGGGAGTCGACAAGGCCATGCGGTTCCGGGTCGGAGAGATCGGACGGGGCGGGGGGGCCGACTCTGATCCGCTTGAAAGTGACGGGGTGGATTCGCTCAGAGGAGACCGCGACCGCTTCTCCTCGATGCGCTTTTGGCGTTCCTCCTGCCGAATCTGGCGCAGAGACTCTATGGACGGGAGGGGGTTCCCCTTTGGCGCAGCTGGGACGACGTGTGAAGACTTCATCCAGAGATTAATGCACTCGGTAATGATGTGCTCCGATTCAAACCAAAAGTGGTCTATCCCATCTATCAGTTTTACTTGCCGGGGTTGCGGAATGGAGGCGACAAAGTCCTGGAACGACTTGACAGAGGTAAAATTGTCTTTCGATCCTGACATGTGATTTGTTTGAACCACTGGTGTCGGCGAGAGGGTAAGCTGGGGGTCTTACCCATAATAAAAAGCTTGGGCATATTCTCCCGTACAGATCGGATTCCTTCTGTGAAACGCGACGAATTGCCCATTGTTAGGAACCAAAGCACTCCAGCCGGGTACGCGATCGAAATCAATCCTGTGCACGGGCAGGGCCAGCTTTGAATATGGCGAATGAATCGTCCAAAGTTTTACCAATGCATTCAGGAATGTCAGGGCAAACAGCGCCTGTCGCAATAGACCCGTAACTGTACCCCTAAATTAGATTTAGCTCGAAGTTGTGGCGAAATTCGCATCGTTTTGTCCGCACACAAAGGATAAAGTGACGTGGTGCAAGGTTTGGGCGTTCCTTCACGTATCGATACACTGACAGAACGTCGTCGAGCTCGCCATTCCCTCTCAGAGTTGAGGAGCCCCTAATATGGTGGAATTTTTGAAGCAAGAATCAACGTCGACGGGGACTCACGAGAAATATACTCACGTCGACTGTCCCACGCCGCGAAAATTAAACCTGACCGTCATGAAACCTTCACCGGAGAAGTACTGGAAACAGCTTTCGACGACTGATGATTACACGAGCGTGAGACAGCTGTCAAAGCACCGCCGCCCATCCCGCTCCGATACACTTTTTCCGACACGGTCGGATCTATAGTCTTTCATCAATTGATCATACCGTTGTTGTGAAGATTGCCGCCAAGCCGACCGTACGGATGAGTGATTATAACGCATCTAAGTGTGCAAGGCGGTTTTGCGTCGTCAGCAATTTCAGGAGCGATCCCGCGTCGGTGCAGGGCGCCGGTGCTGATCCGGAATCGCGTGAAGATACACCTACATGGAGCGGTGTGAAACTCGATCAAAGCTCCGCGCAGCCGAGGACGACGCCGATGGTGGCGAGTGGTAGGCAGGGGAGTCATCGGAGCCGTCGAGCGAAGAGGAGGAGGCTGAATAAGAAGAAGAAGAAGCGAGCGCCGGGGGGGGGTTGAATATGCGCGCCTCGAGCTGCACGCCTCCGGTGGAGGGTACGAAGCAGGCTTCCTCGTGGCAATGATGGTTGTGGCGAGGGCTGGACATTTCTCTCGAATTTGTCTGTCTGTCTGTCTGTCTGTCTGTCTGTCTGTCTATCTGTCTGTCTGTACGCACTTGAACTTTGGTCAGTCAAAAAGGCACACTCTCTTGTCACGTTCTTTCCTTGCGGCTGCTTTCTTTCTTTCTTTCTTTCGTTCTCTCCCTTCCTCTTCTTCGTCCTTGTTGCGGTTGTGTCCACACTCTCACGCAGTCTCAGTCCACAGCCGCACGCCCGAATAGCCCGCGAATCGCCGCGAATCGCCGCGAATCGCCCATACGCCCTTGAGATCCCCCCTCTCGCAGCGACAGGACAAATAAGCTCTCTTCAGCATGAGGAAGCGCGTTGCGCCGCCGCCGCCCGTCGCGACGAGCCCGTCCCTCCCAACTAGGGGTCGGAGGATTAAGCAATCCGGTTTACCAGATTTTCTCTCGGGTGCAAACGCCCTCGGCGTCAAGGCGCGTGCACTCCGAGCAGCTGCAGCAGCAGCAGCAAGGGCAAAGGCGAAGGCAAAGCCAAAGGCAAAGGAAAAGGAAAAGGAAACGGGAAAGGACAAGGGAAAGGGAAAGGGAAAGGCCAAAGACGGCAAATCGACCGCCAAGGCCAGCAAGGGTTTGGAGGCCAAAGGAGGAAAGGTCGTCAAGAAGAAGATCGCATTTGCCAGACTGATCGCAACCCAAGCGCTGAAACGCCACTCGAAAGCCGAGCAACGTCGGAAAGAGATCGCCGCGTCTATTAGAGCTGCGGAGAGGTTCAAGACGCTGCGGCCGAAGAAGACTCTGGAAAACACCAACAAGAAGAAGGACTCGGAGGAGCGCAAGCTGGAGGACCTCGTCTTTGGCGGCATCGATTTGATTAGCGGAGCACATGGAACAGCGCTTGCGAAGGCCCTTGAGAACGATATTTCTGAGTCTCAAAAGACCAAAATCGAATCTGAAGAGGAGGCCTCGTCGAAGAGTGAAGCCCCGGAGGTGGGTGAGGAGTTTCTTTTATTCCGTAATGCTCATTCCCCTGTTCATCTTCATGCAGGATATTTTCATGATTGATCGGACGGCCAGGGTGGTTGCTTTCGACGAAGACGAAGCTGGCGATGACGAAGAGAGCGGTGACGTCTCAGCGCCGCCACTTCCGCAAGCGCAGCAACCCAAATCAAAACCTCCACAGTTGGTGCCTTTGTGGACGGACGACTCAATTGATGACATCGACGTGGACATTGCGACCGGTGCGGCCCGACTGCGAAAGCTGCGAGCTTACCCGAGTGAGAAGAAAGTGGCGGGATCAGAGTATGAGCTACGGCTCCGCCGGCAGTTTGAAAAGCTGCACCCAACGCCAGCTTGGGCGCACCTCAGCGAAGACACGGACTCCGCGTCGGTGGTCGGTAGGGAGACGTCCCTGCTGCTGCGCTCGACGCGGGCGATGATCGACAAGAGTCTGGGATCTGGCCGTCGACTCCTCTCGTCGTCCATCCTCATGCATCGCGCAAAGGACGCCAACTTTACCGCCCCTTCCACCGCCCTACTCGAGAGCTGCAAATTCCATCCATCGGTTCCCGTCATGCTGACCGCCGGCGGGGACCGCACCCTTCGGCTGTTTGGAATCGACGGCAGACGGAACGAAAAAATCCAGAGCGTGTTTTTCCGAGATCTTCCCATATTTTCGGCAGATTTCACCATCGACGGTCGTCAGGTGGTCGTGGCGGGACGGAGAAAGTTCTTTTTCGTGTACGATATTCAGGCTGGTGCGGTGAACAAGATTCCGGGGATTCGCGGTCGCGACGAAAAGAGTTTTGAAAAGTTCAAAATGAGCCCGTGCGGAAGATTTATTGCGTTCCTTGGACGTGATGGCTACATAGTCTTGGTCTCACGGGACAGCATGCAATGGATCGCCAACTTGAAAATGAACGGAAGCATACGCGCAATGGATTTCACAAAGGACGGCAGATTCCTATATTCTATTGGAAGTAAGTTGAGAATGCTCCCCTGCATCAAACTTGACTGATAAATACCAATTTGTGTGATTTAAACCGTCAGGCGATGGGGAAGTGTACCAGTGGGACCTCGGCGCTCGATCTTGCGTCCATCGATTCGTTGACGAAGGCGCCATCCACTCAACAACAATTGCCGTTTCTCCAGACAGCTCCTTTATCGCGACAGGGTAAGTGTTCTTCTTGGACATGAACATCTCCAGTCTGCCTTGTTAACGATCCCACCACCATCTCCTTCTCCGTCATAGGTCCAATTCTGGCATTGTCAACGTATACGCATCTTCCACCGC
This sequence comes from Zopfochytrium polystomum, assembly GCA_025765615.1. Lineage (NCBI taxonomy): Eukaryota > Fungi > Chytridiomycota > Chytridiomycetes > Chytridiales > Chytridiaceae > Zopfochytrium > Zopfochytrium polystomum. The sequence goes on from JAIVFJ010000033.1 coordinate 161,395, forward strand.
GCTCTATAGCTCAAACCCCTCTCCTGCAAAGTGCCTCGACAGTCTCACGACCTCGATCGCGCACCTCGCTTTCCATCCGTCTTCCCAAGCACTCGTCTTCTCGTCCCGCCTAAAGAAGGACGCTCTGCGGATCGCGCACCTGCCGTCTCTGAACGTGTTTCCGAACTGGCCGACGTCGAGCACGCCGCTCAGCTACGTCCACTCCCTGGACTGGTCCCCCGGGGGCGGGTTCCTTGCGATTGGAAACGAGAAGGGCCGGGCGCTGCTGTACCGCGCAGCAGAATTTGACGCTTGCTGAGCGCCAAAGGATTTAGAGAGTGTGTTGAAGGACAAGAATAAAAAAAGGGGAAAAAAACTGAGTAAGAGAAAAATCAATTCAATCAGTCAGAATGGCCAGCCAGCAGAGCCCACCGCTGTCGCCCGCCTCCTCCGTGTCCGTCATCGACCCGCCCGCTGCCACCGCCACCGTCGACCCGCCGCCGACCTTCTCTCCATCGCCGCGCACCCCCACTCCCAGGACCGTGCATGCCACCGCCGTCGCAGTCACCGCCGCCGGATACCCCGCGCCCAGCCCTGCCACCGAAAAGGACCTCGTCCCGTTCCCAGACGACCCCGCCGCCACCACGACCGATCCGCCCAGACGCCGACGCCCAGTGGCACTGACCAAACCCCCACCCTCTCTCTCGCTCTCACGAGCCTCATCCTTGCCCCGTTCCGAATCGTCAGCAGCAGGAGCAATAATAGCCGCAAATGCTGCCGCGACCGTCTCGCTCGAGCGGGAGATGGCGGCCCTCGCCGTCGCCCGCGCCCAAGCGACTCAAGACTTTAACCAGTCCATCCACGTAAACAACGATACATTGGCTGGCTCTTTTTTTTTTTTTCAACTCTCACTCACTACACACAACACACACACACACACACAACCAGAACCTCCGCACCTCCTTCTCCGCCACGACCGCGGCCGTCCTCGACGTGTCGCGCCACCTCTTTGGCGTGCTGATGCTGCAGGCCCGCCAGAACCCGACGTTCCGGACGTTTCTGACGGTCGCGGGCGGCCTAAGCGTCGTCCCGCTGGCGCTGTTTGCCCTGTTTGCGCTCGCCGTGCTCGGCGGCTCGCTCGTGACGGCAGGTACGTGGGTGTGTGTGCGTGAGTGATGGCGCGGGGACGGCCGCCGCCCCCCTCCCCCCCCTTCTAAAGCTTCCCCCAACCCAGGCATCTCGCTCGTCGTTGTCAACGGCAGCATACTGACGCTAGCCCTGTCGATCCTGCTGCCGATCGAGACGGGCATCCTCGTCGTTGCCGGCGGCATTGCCGTTACGTACAACAAGGGCCCGGAACTGCTTGGCGCGCTCGGGGTCCAAGCGCCGCCAACAAGGTAAGAAACCAAGAAAACGCGTCTTGGATTTCCACGAAAGTTTGACCAAATGGTAAACTACGCAGGCCCGCAGTAACTGACGGTCGCGCAGCGTCTCCCGCCGCCCGGCCAGGCGGGCGAAGCAGGCTGACGCTGGTCGACGGCTCTTCTGAGCAAGAGCTTCCGTTGTTGGCTGGAGCGAGTCGGGACGTTCGGTCGGCGCGCTCCGAGACCTCGGCCCGGAAAACCGACAAGGAGAAGGGGATGCGGGCCTCAAGGGAGCGTTTCCACCAGGCGGCGGGCAGGATCGTGGCCGAAGCCGAAGCGCTAGGGCCAGAGGCGGAGCTTCGGCGACGACGGTAAAAACTGGAAAACAAAAAAAGGTTGCGGCTGGGGTTTTGCTTCTTTACAAACATAATGCGTGGTGGCATGCCCTGTTTTCGCGATAGTGGTTACGACACCCAACACGAACGCGCAACGACGGCACGCCTCCAATAAACGAGAATAGTGAATCGTAACATTGTGAAAAAGAAAACGGAGAGCAAGAAAAGAGCAGCGAAAATGAAAAAAGGGCGAAAGTTCAGGACGCACAGATTGAAGAGTGGGTGCAAAGTGAAAAGTTTGAAAACAAGCAATCGGACAGGAGCATGGAGTGAAAAAAAAAAGAAAGAGTGGGGGGGCAGTTGTACCACACATAAGTCTCCAGTCCACAGATAGGCAATAAATCTAGGGGAAAGCTCGAAAAAGACAAGAAATGGGGCATAAAAAGTTTCAACATCCATTTTTCCAGACTCAGGCCCAAACCTATGCGTTGTTCCGAGTGTTGTCATAATCAGTACAGGCTTGGAATGAAGTGGTGGTTCGGACAGTATCTCACCTTGAGCAGGCTATCCCAGCTGCCGGTGCAGAGGGCCATCCCATCCGAAGAAATACCGAGGCAGGAAACGCGGTTTTCGTGAGACGCCAAAACGCCAACCCGCTCGCCTTTTAGAGTATCCCAAACGTTGCAGTTAAAGTCATCATATCCAGCAAAGAGGAGACGACCAGAAATAGAAAAAGCCAGGGAAGTGATTCCGCAGAGAATGTTGTCGTGAGTGTACTGGTTAAGCTCGCGGTCGGCTCGAAGATCAAAGAGGCGGCAAGAGGCGTCATCTGAGCCCGTGCCAAAAGCGTCACCATTTGGGAAAAATCTGGAAGGCAAAATTTGTCAGTGTCCTGTCCAACACACTATCTGAGTCAAGAAGCTAGACTCACTGGACAGCGTTGATGTCCGACTCGTGGCCTGTGAATGTCTGCACACAGCGCCCTGACCTCACGTCCCAGACTTTCGCAGTCGCATCGCATGCACCCGACACGAAGATGTTTTTGTCTGGCGAGAGACTCAAGCTCATGACGTCCCCCGTGTGGTCATTGAACTCGACAGTTTTAACTCCAGCGTCAATATCCCATAGCATGCAGGACATATCACCAGAGGACGTTATGATCTGACGGTCGGACACGAATCTGCAGCAACTGAGGTAGCCCGTGTGCGCGGCGAGTTCCCTCGCTACCTTGACGTTTCCTTCCTTCGTCTTCAGATTGTAGATGGAGCAAATATTGTCGAGGCCACCGCAAGCGACGAAGTTTCCCGAGGGAGCGAACGCACAGGTCATGACCCAGGACGAACGCAGCGGAATGGCATGGATCTTGTTTGTTGTGTACGCGTCCCAAACGATGAGCTTTCCATCCTGAGAGGCAGAGACTAGGTGGCGTTTGTCGTTGGCCCAATGCATCGCATAAATCTTTGCAAGGTGGCCTTTCAGCGTTCGGCGAACTTTCATGACAACGCGAGGAAGTGGCTCCTGGTCTGCTGCGACTGCTCTAACTGCATCATGGGCTTAACAAATCGACAGCCCCAAGAAAAGAAGTCAGTGGTTTGCCGATCGATACTTACGGGTGGTGTCGGAAAGAGCATCTTTCTTCTGCTTGATCTTCTCCTTCAAAGCTTCAGCTTCCTTGCGAGCCAGAGCGATCCTCTCGTTGATGTCTGCCATTTCGTGGTGTTTCGAACTGATCGAATCGATGGTGAAGAGATCTGCACCCTTTACGATGGCGAGGTTCCAAAAAGGAGGGTGAAGACGGCGGGCAAGCGAGAATATGATGTGGGGTAGTAGGAAGAGAGAGCGGATCGGAGGTTGTTCAATGTCGGGAAAGCAGGAGGAATTCCCAAGATGCGCCGATGCCCAACTATACCTGAGCCTCTGGGCAGATTACGGGTGGTGGATTATATAGGCGAGTATCGGAAGCGGGATCTTCAGTTACGAAGAGGAAGAGCGCGTTGGAGGATTGCGGGGGTGGGTGGGGGTGTGAACGCGGCCCTGGGAACGAGTGGGACAAGGCAAGGCACGGCGTCGGAGCGTGAGCGTACTTCAAAGGCCCGACCTGCCGGGAGGGGGGGATTAGCTGGGCGTGCGAGTTGAGGGGTGTGCCGACGCGGGCGGCAAAGGCAAGGGGGCGGGTGGTGGTGGCGGGTGGTGGCTGTCGCTGCTGCTTGGGCGCGCCAGGGAATGCAGGTAGAGGGTTGTTCTGGAACGAGCGAACAACAGCAACGACACGAAGAAGCGGTTTTCGGGCTGTCTCTCTGTCTCTCTGTCTCTCTGTCTCTCTGTCTCGGCCTCAGCAAGCAAGCTGTCTGCTCTCTCTCAACTGCCTGTCTGCCCGTCTGCCTGCCTGTCTGTCTTTCTGTCTGTCTGCCTGTCTGTCTGTCTCGTTGCTCATTCAATCTTCTGCTGCTCATCTGCCCATTTGCTCATTTCGTGCGTCGTCGTGTGGTCCAATCAGACGCCGCTGGGTCTTTGCCCCCTCCCACAGTCCCACAGTCACAGAGTGTGTGTGTGGACGTGCAGCGCCGCCCATTGGGACAGCAGCGTTTCAGGTTCGGGTTGGGAATTGATTCGTAACAGCGCGCTTGTTGGCTGGTTTTGGGTTTTTTTGGTTGTTATTGGTGGATTGGTGGCGACCCCGCCCCCTGCCTCCTAAGAAAAAAAAAAGGAAAAAAATAAAAAATAGGATTTACGTAGGGAGTTGTTGACGAGGAGGGCAAAAGGAGCAGGCGTTTATTGTTACTTGTTACTTTCGCTTCGCACAGTTCTTCACAGGTGAGCTGCGGACGAAGACGACGCGGTCCGAGCAGCGTACTGCGCAATCTTCTTCTCAACCTCCGGGCGGAAGTGGCGGATAAGGCCTTGCACGGGCCATGCCGCCGCATCGCCCTGCAAAGAACAAAAGAATGTGAAGGACTTCAGTGACTTGTTCGCAAAATAATACGGAATGTTTCAAACACTGTCTCACCAGTGCGCAAATGGTGTGGCCCTCAATCTGTCGAGTGATTTCCTCCATCATGTCGATTTCGGCCGACCGAGCGGTACCCTTCTCCATGCGCTTCATCATGTTTGACAGCCAAGTAGTGCCTTCACGGCAGGGCGTGCATTGGCCGCAGCTCTCGTGCTGGTAAAAGGCAGAGAGGCGGGAAATAGCCGCGACAATGTCGGTCGACTTGTCCATGACAATGACGGCCGCAGTGCCCAAGCCGGACTGCACGTCGCGAAGCGCGTCAAAGTCCATCAGGACATCGTCGCAAATGTGCTTGGGCATGACAGGGACTGACGAACCGCCTGGAATGACACCCAGCAGGTTGTCCCAGCCGCCGCGGACGCCTCCGCAGTGCTTCTCCAGCAGCTCGCGCAGAGGGATCGACATCTCCTCCTCAACGACGCACGGCTGGTTCACGTGGCCCGAAATGCAGAAGAGTTTGGTGCCAGAGTTGCGGGGGCGTCCGAGACCCGCAAACCAGTCGCCGCCGCGGCGGCAGATTGTCGGGGCCACCGCAACGGTCTCGACGTTTGCGACCGTGGTGGGGCATCCAAACAAACCGGTGTCGGCGGGGAAGGGTGGCTTCAGCCGAGGCTTTCCTTGCTTGCCCTCGATAGACTCAATTAGGGCAGTCTCCTCGCCGCAAATGTAAGCACCGGCTCCACGGTGCACGTACACGTCAAAGTCGTACCCGCTGCCGCAGGCATTCTTGCCAATGAGGCCGGCCTTGTAGGCCTCGTTGATGGCCTCCTGGAGGTTTGACGCTTCGTTGTAAAATTCACCGCGAATGTAAATGTAAGCAGCATTCGCGTTCATGGCCCGGCCAGCAATCAGGCACCCTTCAACGAGCTTGTGGGGGTCGTGGCGCATGATCTCGCGGTCCTTGCAGGTTCCGGGCTCGCCCTCGTCCGCATTAACGACGAGGTACCGAGGCCGTCCGTCCGGACCGCCTGGCTTGTTCATGAAGCTCCACTTTAAGCCACTTGGGAAGCCTGCACCGCCGCGACCGCGAAGACCCGACTTTTTCACCTCCTCGATGATCCAGTTGTCACCCTTCAACAGGATCTCCTTCGTCTTGTACCAGTCGCCTCGCTTCGTGGCGCCGGCAAGGCGAAAGTCGTTGTATCCGTAGAGATTGGTGAAAATGCGATCCGTGTCCTTGAGATTTCCATACTTCCGAGTGGGCGCTGCGGGCGCCTCCGTCGCGAAAGAACGCTTTGAGCAGACTGCCAGGCGTGCAGCGGAGGAAGCGACGGTCACGGTGGCAGCTCGCCGTAAGGCTGCCGAGGGCGGCGCAGTGGAGGCTCGCGAGGCTGCTGCCGCTGCTGCTGGTCCTGTCGCACGGTACATTCTGACGAAGATAGAAGATTTCTTGCAAGTTGAAGACGAAAGGCCGGCCTGGTGCACGGTGTGAGGAGGAAGTGTGCCAATCGCAGGGGATCCAATATATCGTGTTAGTGGGAGTGTGTGCTTGGTTGTTGCTACTGGCACGGAACAGCAACAACAACAACGAACAGCAACGAAAAGCGAATGAGGTTTTCTTCTCCGATCGCAGATTGCAGGTTGCAGCGACGACGATGCGGGCGATCGGGGTTTTCCCTCTGCTCTCACCTTCTCTCTCTCTCTCTCTCTCTCACTCTCTCACTCTCACTCTCCGCCCGTCGTGTTTTGGTTTTTTTAGGTTTTTTTTTTTTTTTTCCGCGTCGGGAGGCGCCAACGGTGCAACTTTTGATCTCGTTATTGTTGTTGCAGCAGTCACAGCTGACATGTCCACTGCCTCTAACAACCACTTCCGCAACCACCACGGCGACGATGAGGACGATCTGCCCCCGCCGCTCGTAACCGATGACCAGCTCGCCGGAGCGGCGGCGGCGACGGCGGCTGCCTCCACCACTCCTGACGCAGCCACCGCTGCCACCACCGTCGCCACTGCAGGACCGTCCGTCGACCTCGGTCACGCCCCTGTGCCGGTCACCATCGTCACCGGTTTCCTCGGTTTGTGCAGCTCTCATGCAGGCGCGCTTTCGGCGCGAGGACTACGGCTACGCGAAACGCTTCACTGACGCATGACGTCGTTTCAACCAGGCAGCGGGAAAACCACTCTGGTAACGCGACTGCTGACGGAAAACCACGGAAAAAGGATCGCGGTCATCCTAAACGAATTCGGCGACAGTGAGTTTTCGACCAACATGTACGAATTGTTCAACACGACTCTTTCCCCCTTTCACGCCAGGCTCCGGAATCGACAAAAGCTTAACTGTCAGTGCAGGCGGGGAAACAGCCGAAGAATGGCTGGAGTTGAACAACGGTTGCCTATGCTGCGAGACAAAGTGGGAATGCTTGGAAAAACGAAATTGACGGTATGGCTAATAGTTTCTTTATTTTTTTCTACAAGAGAAGCCGGCGTCAAGGCTATCGAAAACTTGATGAAAAAGCGAGGAAAATTCGACTACATCCTCCTGGAGACGACGGGACTCGCAGACCCAGGTATTCAGTAGTCAGTTGCTTTGGCGCGTTTCTGAACTGCGCCATTCTTTGGCATCGAGCTCAGGCCCAATCGCGTCCATGTTCTGGCTCGACGAGGCCATCCAAAGTGACATTTACCTTGACGGCGTCGTCACGCTCGTCGATGCAAAGTACGCGCTCAAGGTCAGTGCCGCCACATTCCACATCCAGCGTCTGCTTGCGCTGAACCCCGCCTTCCTCCCGCGATATTCCCAGCAATTGAATGAAACCAAACCGGACGGCAGTCTCAACGAAGCCGTCAGGTGAGGCGACCCTCCCTCTCGCACAACACGCACAACACCTCTTACCCGCCTGGGACGTGATTCCACGCGCATCAGGCAAATGGCCCTCGCGGACCGCATCGTCCTCAACAAGACGGACCTCGTCGACGCCGCCCACCTCGCCGAACTCGAATCGGCCGTGCGAGCCATCAACGCGTTCGCGCCGCTGCAGCGGACCTCGCACTCAAAGTATTGCCTCTTTTTTGCCGGTTTTTTTCGCAAACCAACTTAGTCCCTCCACACTTTTAACCGAAAACAACAATTGAAACCACACACAACAAACCAAAAAACCGTCAAGCGTCCCCATCGACTTCCTCCTCGACATCCACGCCTTTGACGAGTGGACACGCGACCGCTTCCTCCCCGCACCGCCGACAACAGGGGCGGACACCTGCAACGAGTCGCCGTCGTCAACGGCGTGCTCTGACCCCTCGCACGACCACGCGTACGACCACGCGCACAGTCACCAAGACCGCGTATCGTCGGTCCACAAGATTGATGAGGTGATCAGAATGGCAAACGGCGACGCGAGGGAACCGGGGCGACAAATGCGGGTGACGCAACGATATGAGGGGTGTGAGGGCTGTGGGGCTGCGTGAAAGTGCGGATGCGTTGTTTTCTCATATTTTAAAAATACCCTCATTCACATGCATGTTCGCCCTCATCAAAACAACAGTCCGTTCGTACGGTCATGCTGCCCGTGCTTTCCCCGGTCAACAAAAAGTCATTTGAAGCGTGGCTTCAATCCATCCTATGGGAAAAATCTGTTCCGTCTCCTGCGGGGTCAGAACCCACCGCGAGCATCGAAGTCCTTCGCCTCAAGGCTCTTGTTGAATGCGATGGGCGGCGCACTGTCGTTCAGGGCGTGCAAGAATTGTACGACTTCCACGAGGCCGGGCCTTGGGCCGAATCTGAGGGAAAGCTTGTTCTCATTGGTTGTAAATTACATTCTCGTTCCTGGCTCCCATCATCCCATTGACCTTTGTCCAAAGGCCGTCACCTGGACCGGACAGCACTGGGACAGTCGTTTCAGGCGCACTGCCTTCAAACGCACTCAACCGCTGACATAAACGAGAGGCCAACATAGTTAATTTACAAGGAAAAAAAATTTCTGATCTCAAAGATTACGCGCAGTGAAAAGGCCGGTTTGGTCGAAGAACGCAAGGGGCGAGGGATAAGGTCCAAGTAAGCGAGAAACTGTTGAAGATCAAGGCAGAATCAACTGCTTTCCGGCACCACCGAGAGGGGTCGAAAACAATCAAAATCAAAATAAAGGTTAAAAAGGGAAGTTGTGGGTACTGCAGAGTGAGAGGGAGAAGGTTGCGCTTGAGAAAAAAAAAAAGAGGAAGGTTTGAAAATCATCGGACGGATCTCTATCATCAATTGGAGCTGATCACGAAAACCACCTTCCTCTGAAGCTGGATAATAGCGCTAATTACAGGTCCGAAGCATAGATAGAGCACTCAAATCTTCGAAGGGGATGTGTGGGAGAAGTGCAGCCAAGGAGGACGAAAACTGCGAACAACTACCTCAAAGACGAAATTAGTGTAACGGGTGGCGATTCAGATGGGGGTTGAATCAGTTCTCCCTCGATCTGAATTTAAGATCATTGGCGCCTGGAACCGTAAGAGCCCGAGTGTCCATAAAGTCCGCCACCAGCATGTGTGGACTGCTGAGGATTGCCTGTCGGTGGCAGTGGCGACGGCGACTGTGACTGCGTATACAATGAACTTAGGCTTGGTGAGTTTTGCGGCGGCTGTTGTGTCGCAGCCTGGTGCCTTCCTTGTTGCGCTTGGCTATGCTGCTGCTGGGAGTGGCTTGACGCTTGCTGGGTCTGGTGCTGTGGTGGTAATGGTAAAGGGTACGTTGGATACCCATATGTTGCTCCGTGTGGTGTTGACGGGGGGTTGCCAGGTTGGGAATGGTACATGTACGGGTGCCCAACGACAGGATAAGTGTACATCGGGACGGTAGCAGGAGCAGTTTGCGGGGAGGGTGCCGAAGAGCTTCCAGAGTTCGATAGAGACAGGTCACCCAATAGGCCTGCAACGGAATCTGCCTGGCTGCTTGGTTGGCCGTGAAACATAGGATATCCCAGATACTGAACGCCAGGTGACGTTGACGGGTCGCTTGAGGACGGAACTGAAGAAGGTGTATCCGGGGTTGGCGACACGGTCGTTGACGTCGACGATGGCACGGGTGGTCCTTGCATAATGGGATACATCCCGCCAACCGGCGCAAAGGATCCATATGGGTACGAGGGCCATTGCGGCTGAATATAGTAATTTGATGGAACAGGATAGGGCTGCGACGGTGGGAGAGAACCTGACTGACTCTGAAAATATTGAGGGGCTGCCGGGTGTATTTGGCGAAAAAAGGAGTTAAGGTTGACCCGCAAGGAAACAAGAATTGCTCACTTTGATCCTTATGATAAAATGGAGGGAAATTCGGAGCAGAATGTCCTGAGGGCTGGGGAGACATGTAGGAACGCTGAGCTGAGCCTGACGGAGACTGAATTCCGTGGTGAGCATTCGGGTCTCCCAAAACGGGACCGCCGCCAGGGCCAGAAACGTTCGCAGCTTGCAGTCCCTTTGGACCATGCAGCAGATCAAATTCAACGACTTCGCCCTCGGCAAGGCTCCTAGGACGGCGGATTCACTTTCAGATAATGACGGCTTTAGAAACTTCAACTTACCTAAACCCACCGTCCGCTTTCAGAATGGCAGTGTGATGGACGAAGACTACGGCAGTGCAAAACGTCAAGCATGGAACAGATGCAATCGTCCTCTCACCTTCGAGCTCGCCTTCTTGCGGGATAATGAAACCATAGCCTTGACCAAGACAGAGATGTCAGACAAGCAGCAAGCAGAGAACTACTCATTTACCTTTCTGCGAATTAAAGAATTTTACTGTCCCTGAAGTTCGAATGGCTCCCGCTGCTGAAACAACCGGTATTGGAGTTGTCGCCGATATTCTTGGTGGTAAGGGGGAGGCTCTCGAAGGATTCAACAGAGGACCGCGGCTTGATTCGTCAGGAGCGGACAGTCGGGATGCCGTGGATTCAAGGCGGCCTCCTGGTGCAACCGGAAGTTGGCGTGACTTCTGATGGCCCTCCGAAGACACTTCTGGAGCAGCTGTGACTTCGTTGATGGCGGTGGTCGACGACGAGGCCGACGACAGTGTTCCCAGCCCTGGTCCAGTCTGCGCGGATGCAGGTTTCTCGGTCGTCATTACTGGGGACAAAAGAAATCTCTGGTGAGAATCTCCTCGTTCGCACACGCCTCGCGTCCAGGGTTCGACTGCTTTGCGTCGGAAGTCGAATAATTCGGCCCAAGCTTAGTCTGGTGACTCGAAATTCGAACGTCCGAATCTGGGCTGGAGAAAGAGGCATGTGAGTCCTGTGCCACTCGAACAGCCCCTCCAAAAGACAGACACGCCTGGCCCAAGCCCAATGACCAAGCGATCCTCCGAACGGGTTGGAGAACGAAGCGGAGGAGAATCCAAGCGCTGGGATACATCGCAATGTAGATTCATCCGAGCCCTGTTGTTTGCGACTCAAGTACTGCTCCCTCGCAAGGCAACCCTTGCCTTTCTTACTCCGACACTCCGACCATGGTCTTCAGGTTTCGAATCCGGATGCCACGACAGAGTGTCGTAAGTTGATCGATCCATCGTGCCCGAGGAGGAAGGAGCATCTCGATATCATCCCTTCTAGCTGGAGAGCCGAAATGGAGCGCCGGGCTGGCAGTGTCTCGTTGCTGGCGATCCATCGGAGAAGTTAAGTGGTTCACGAGTGGTGCATGGTGCGAGGGGTCGAAGGCTCGTCCTTCCGTCTGAACTGAAGTACAAGTCCGCCTCGTGCTGCTGCATCGGCGAGTATCTCCGCTTCTCCTCATCGTCATCCTCCTCCTCCTCCTAATCTACTCCTCCCACGGCGGCGGCCTACGCTCGGGCGCCGCCTTCCCTGCCCCGCCCCCCTTCCCCACGTCAGCACCCATCCCCTCCACCCGCGCCATCCCCATTCTCTCACACGCACCCACCTTCTGACGGGAATTTTATTTTTTTTCCTTTCTTTCCCCGCCCATTTTGCCCATTTTGTTTTTTCTGTCTCCAGCCGTTCTGCTCTCCATAATATTTTTTTTTGTCTTATTTTTTTTGTCTTGCTGTCTGTCTGTCTGTCTGCTGCCGCCTTTCCCACCACCAATGCAACGAGCAGGTATGTCTGTCTGCCTGTCTGCCTGGGTGCATACAGGGTTCACCTTTCTTTTTTGGTTATTTTTTCTTTTTTCCCTCCGTTGATGGCTGCGTGGTCAGTTCTCCTTTCGAGCACAACACAAGCCAGGACCAAAGGATCAATCTTGCTGACCGCATTATTGCACCAGAAGAGAGGAGAGAGAGAGAGAGAGAGAGAGAATAAAAGCAGAATGCAAACAATCAAGGCACGGGCGGTGGCTTCTTGCTGCTGTCGTGCGGGCTGTTCCCGGAAAATCGAGGGTCCAGCCCCACCAGCCGCCATTAGCAATCAACGAGCACTTAGAAACACAACAGGAAGAGAACAAAAAAAAGAGACTGCACACACACACACCACACACGCACACTTGCTCCGCCCACTCTTCTTCTTCACCTTTCAACGACCCACGCCGGCCGGTTGCTTTCCGCATTCGCTTTGATCATGTCGAGCAGTGCCTGCGCGCGAGCGCGCTCATCAGCGCTCAGCTGGTGGCTCACACCGATGCGCTGTAATGGGAAGTGCGTAAGCCGTGGACGATTGTTGCAAGCTCCGGAGGACCATCAAGTCCTACACGCCACTCCTCTTGCGTACCTGAGCTATTTCTCTATTTCGCCGTAGCACCAGTGGGAGCGGATCCGATTGATCAGAAGGTTGCGATAGGTCTGTGCACATATAGTCTTACCTGTCTGATGGAACGGTGTAGGTCATGAATCCGTACCCAACGGCGATGATGCTGTTGGGAAAGCGAATGGGTTGTGTAAGAATCGTGCTTCTAACGTGTTGTCTACGTCGCGATCTGACGGATCTGCTCACACACGCACACACACACTCTCTCTCTTCTCTCTCTCCCTCCTCGGTCTCCCCACTCATTTTGGTTTGATGTCCGCGCGCCTCGAGCTTGCCCCACCTCGCGCTGGCAATTAAGCCCTTGATCAGCCGTGCAGCCCGAGACGACATCGCTCGTTGTTTGTGTGGGGGTTTCCTTGTCAAACCACTATGGAGGAAAGCAACGACTATCCTTTCCCCATCATCGAAACGTGAAAGTCCGCTGGATTCGAAAATTCAGTAAAGAGAAAAATTAACGAGACACAGGAGATCTTCCTCACGACATGACACCGTTCCAAGACATCCACAAGCGCCACGCTCGCACTCCCCCACCCGCCCTCCTCCCAAAAACGACGCAGCTGGCCCCCCTTAGAGTCTTCCTATCGATCCCGGCGACGTGGCGGTCACGGAGTCTCAGCCTTGCAGCCAAGCAAGGCAACGTACGAACATGGCTTTCTAGATCGATCACCCCCCTTGCTGCCGTATAATTACAGTAAAGCACACAAAAGGAAGAGTTCGTTTCCCTGACTCTCGAACATCAATAAAAACAAATAATCGAACCGTTCGCGTCATCCGGGAATCTCTGGCCCTCTCTGCTTTGCTCCTAAACTCCACGCCAAATAATTCCCGCCACCAACCTTTCTTCATTTTATCCAATCTGTTCCAGTAATCAGCCGGCATCATCCCCGCGCGGCCGCACAGCCACTCGGATTCCCTGCTTTGCAAACTGTTTGACCATGTCCGATGGCTCCACGGAACCCGGGTAGTTCTCGTCTTGCTGGTATACTTTGAACTGGTCAGAGAGGACGGTCTGTAGTGAGCGCGACTTCGGTCTGCGTGGGTTCAATACGTCAGGAGAATTTTTTCGACCAGCTCACGAGTTAGGCAAGGTAGGTACAATACAGAGAATCGCCTACATAACACACCTTGAAATATCGTACAGGTCAAACTGGAGCCGGTACAGACCTCCACGGGAGATGCACATTTCAGGAAAGACGAAAAACATCCCCTTCCTGTTGTTGTGGTCTCTCAGTATGTAGCACGGTGAAATCAACGTCCCCAGCAGGATCTGCGAAAATTGAGGCAAGCTGAGCGACGCATCGGTGGGAGTCCTCAGCGCAGACGATGCAGACGATGACGAGAACGACGGCAGCGGGTATGAGGAATGTGAAGATGCCGTGCCGCGAGCTGGCGATCGTCTTTGTGCGCTTGCGGCTCCGCTGGATGGAGTATATGGTCGGCGGCTTTGGTCGCTTCCCTGGGATAACAGAATCGGGTCCTGCTGGCTCGGTTGTCGCTGATGGTCTTTCGATAACGATTGTTCACTCCTCGGATGCGCGAAGTCGTGCAGAGAATCGCTTGGCCGTCTCGGTTCATGGTCTGGAATCGTCGTGTCCACCAGTCGGCTCAACGACATCGAAGGTTGCTGCAGACGGTCGCGAAGGGGTTTCTGCGAGGGACTATGTCGGGTCGGGCTCCAACGCTGGCGATTCATGTCGGACTCATCCGGGCAGTTGCATCCTGACCGAGGGATGTCGTCGCTGGTGCAGCTGCCGGTGAGACTGCTAACGCTCAAACTATTCTTGCGATGGTGGGGGTATCGTTCTGCGGCGGCAGCCGCCTGCTGTTCGCTGTCAAGGGTCGAAGTGGTCGTCACATGAGTGGATGAAGAGACACGAGACTTTCCTAAATCCTGCTCGCCAACGCCTTCGCTGCTCGTAGTTCACAGACGATGAGGTGAGGAGGGCATCGGGTCAGGCGTTGTTCTTTCAACAAGCGATTCTCCAACTGACCGGCTCACTATCGTAGCGTACACAACAAGACAGGCGGCAATCTGGAACGAAGATCCACTTGTGGCAAGCTGGAGACTAAAAAACAGGGGAGGGGAAAGAATTGCGGAGGAGAGCAGAGGTGAGGCCGTTTTTGCGTCTTTGATGCGCTTTGATGCACTCACATTGGAGGTGGCTCAAGGTGCCTCCGATCTTTTAGGCCGACTCCGCTCTGTTTTGATCGGATCGGTTGCTGCACGATCGTCAGATGCAGCTCTTCTTCGACGGAGACTGTCTCGTCTTCGGAAAATGGCGGCTCGGCCATGAGGCGGAAGGCCTTAAATCGGAGAGGAGTAGGTTTTGCTGCAAATGGGCGAACAGGTTCGATGGGGTCGCGAAGGGGCACAGCTTGCTTGTTGAGGCTCTTGTCGTCAGTGGCCGTGCTGCACACTGTATGACGATTCGCGGTTGACGATAGGCGTCAGCGCAAGGAACGAATGATTGATGCTATGGGATGGCAGTTGGGGGGGAAGGCAAGCGAGAGTTGCGGTTCGGCTGGAGGCGGCGGAGAATTCCGCGTCTGTTTCAGAATGGGCTGACCCACAAGCGAGGGAAGTTTGAACGTCCGCCTAACACGGAGGGCAGACGGCGAGACTGGCCCGTAGACAAACAGATACTTCGGATTTATTCTCCCGATTCCTTTCTCTGTCTGCTGGGTTTTTTTGAGTTTTACTTTTCAGTTCCTTCAGAAGCCCTCCACCATTGCTGGTCTCCACGTTAGTCAGCCAGGTCGGCCCTGGACATACTCACCGGGCCAAGCACACCGCTTGCCGGTGTGGGGTGAGGGTGGACGGGCGAGGGGGTGGGGAGGTGAAAGCGTCGGTCGAGGGCGAGGTGGTGGCCGCCGTTTCGTTATCAAACTGCAAACCGAGCTCTTTTGATCTGTCCACCCATCGCCAGTCTGAAGCGTGGCAAGATCGATCCGTGCGGGCGAGCTGTTTACACCACGTGTCAACATTGCGATCGTCCTTGCCTCCAAAGATTCAGACAAAAAGTGGGCGATCGGCACACAGCCGTCGGCCCGCCGGCAATCGGAATGCAATAAAAAATTGGTCCGACAGAAAAAACAAAAAGGAAGGTTTTTGTTTTGTTAATCTTTTCTGTATTAATAAGCACGGTGTGGATCAATTGCTTTGCCGCCTGGGTGTGGGGCAGGGACTGACTGGATCGAGAGGGATCGAGACAGCAAATTCCAAAGGAGAATGGTGCGAAGCAAGAGAAAAAAATGCCCCTCCAGCCCGGAAGTTGGAATCCAACCTCAGCACCGAACCGCTCCTCAGTCTTTTTTCACTTGATCGCTTGCACCACTCGGTCCCACACTCGTTAGCGCGTGCAGTCCTCGCGCATGGATGCTCTTGGCATCCCAGGCCCAATATTGAGCGACTTGGTCGGCTGAGCGACTCTGATTCTGTAAACGGATTAAAACAGCATCTTCCCATGAGTGCCGGATTTGGGCTTCAATTGGTAAATTATTTGAATATTACGTCTGGCACCACCAAGTTATTGAGGTGTAAGCCAATCAAAACATTGAACTTTTACTCAACTGCAACGGAATAACCAAGTGGAAACCTTACCCCAGGACGGTTTCCCATAAGATGCTGTGGTAAAAGCTGGGATCCAACCAGTGCGGCCATTCAGCTGGCCAAACAATCTTCACATCAGGCAACCGTCAGGTCCCTCGCCGCTTCAAGCGCTTCCACAACCTCGCGCATTTCGTCCCTGACATCAACCAGCGCATCTTTTGCAACTGCCCGAGCATCCTGGAGCGTGAGATACCGGCCGCGGACAGTCGAGTTCAGCGTGCGAAAGTCGTTGAGCAGCAGAGCGCGCTTGATGTCCAGGGTTAGGGAGAGCAGCGACTCGGCCGAGTGGATCATGTTGGCCGCGGCTCCAAGCATGAGGTGATGCTCCTGCGCGACCTTGTAGCGGTCCTTGACCGGCGCCGTAGAGCCGCTGCCAGAACCGTCGCCGCCCTTTGCACCAGCACCCGAGGTGGCGACGATGGCGCCATCCGCGTCCTGGCCGCTCGACGTAGGGAATCGAAGCTGACAGCAATTTGGGTCCAAATGGAACGAATGAACAAAGCCGTCAATTCATCTGCCCGTGGCGAAACGGATGAAATCTTCCCACCGCCGCCGCGCCGACAATGTGGGCCAGCTGTGCTTCGAGGGTCGCAAGTTCGGCGTCCAATCGCTTGTTCAGACGTTCCTCGGCGGCCACGGCCTGAGAGCTGCGAGGGACGATTGATTGGCTGCTCAATTGCTGCTGCTGTTGCAAAGTGCTCATTTGCGAAGATTGTCTTGTCAAGTGGTTTCGTTTTTTGTTGGTCAACTGGCCACTGTTGTCCCAGTACCCACCACGGGACGCACCATCGCCGTGTTCAGCTTCAGCGTCCAGCCGGAGCTGCCCGGTGGCAGGGGCGCGGACGGCAACGAAATGAAGGGGCTGCAACTGACCAGGACTAACTTTATACCAAACACATTGAGTGCCACACAATTAGAATGGTCAAAGTCTCTTGTAAAATCTCCACTATCACTGAGGAGCATGTGTTAAGGCCGCGATTTTCGCTACAATGCGTTTCAACTTTGCAGTCGGACTCAACCTTCGAAGGCGCTGTGGTGCCGTTCTCTCCGGAAAAAAAAAAAAATAAATAAATAAAAAGGAAAAGGGTGCGGGCGGAAACGGCAGAGGCAGCTGCGCGGCCCCGTGAAGAAGTGGACAACGGCTTGGGGTGGTGGTGGTGGCGGTGGAAGGAGTGGGAGAAAGGCCAATTCCCAGTCTACATCTTCATCAACCATCGGAAATTTTCCTGGTGGCAGCGACCCGCCGACCGACTGACTCGTGACAAGGTCGCACTAACAGGAAAAAGAAAAATCCTCTTCATCCTCAGTCGAACTTCGTTTGTCGTCGGCCCAGCCATCAGCAACTACACCGCAAACAGCAGAGCTGCAGCAGCCAGACACTCTCGCACTCACTCACAAACGTAGACCTCGATGAACCCTGAGAAGCTCGCCAAACTGCAGGCCGCCGCCCGCATCGGTGGAAAGGGCACCCCAAGGCGGAAGATGAAGAAGGTCGTCAAGTCTGCCGGCGCCGACGACAAGAAGCTCCAGGCCACCCTCAAAAAATTCAACGCCCAGCCCGTTGGCGGCATCGAGGAGGTCAACATGTTCAAGTCGGATGGAACCGTCCTGCACTTTGTCGCTCCGAAAGGTCAGTCGCGCTTCGCTTTCTGCGCGGCCCTTCCTTTTCCGCCACTTTGAGGCTTCGGCAATCATCGCCTGAGTTGGGTCCACGCCGCGTCTCCAGTCGATAGGGCTCCATCGGCGATCGCTAGGAAACGATCTCGTCTGCGCTTCTTAGATCTCAATCTCCTATGTTCTTGCTTAAAAATGAGGCGATGCCGGATCATGAAGTCGAACGATCGTTTGCAAGGCTCCCATGTCGATCTCCAAACCCACCACATTGAGAGTGACGACAGACCCGAGAACGGAACCTAACTTTCTCCCTCTCCACCTACTAAAACCACATCAGTCCAAGCGTCGCTCGCGTCGAGCGTCTTCATCATCAACGGCCAGGCTCAGAAAAAAGACTTGACCGAACTCGTCCCGGGTATCCTTAGCCAGCTCGGCGCGGACTCACTTGCTCAACTCCGGAAATTGGCGGAAGCTTACCAAGCACAGGCGCAGCAGGCGGGCGCGAGCGGATCGGGCTCGGGCGAAAACGATGACGACGTCCCGGAGCTGGTGTATGTGCATTGTGTTTTTCCTCGCTGTGGAGGAGGTCGTGGGGGTGGCATTAGTTGCTGACTTATATAAACTCCCTTTTCTTCCGTACCAACCTTTAGCGAGAACTTCGACTCGAACCAGTGACGGAGTAGGAGTCGATACGGGAAGTTACTGAGAGGGAGCGGGATTGTCCCGAATCCTTTCTCTTTTCTCAGTTGCACGCGGCGTTTTCCGATGATTTGAGTGCGAAATGGCGATTGTATGGTTGGGTCTGCCCCTTGAGGCAGAACGGACGTCGATCATTTGTGGAGTGCGCGTTGGACTTCAACAGAGATCGTCGTCAAACTAAAGTGGCTGCATTCTCCCTCCCTCTGCGGCCTCGTCTTGCTCTGATGGCGGATTGCAACGTCCACGAATTTCCTTGCTGCGACAGGTTGTATATGACCGAAGGTCCCAAATGGTCAACGTTGATTTCGCAAGTCTCCTAGACAGACCGTTTTGGTTTCGTGATTGGCGGCGTGATTGAAACTTTTTCATTTGCGAGCGGAGTTTCAATGGTGGGGCCGTCAATGGAGCTGCACTTCGTGGCAGAGCCGTCGGTGCCCGTCCATCAACCACCACCCTCGGGTCCCGCAGCCCATCCGGTGGCGGTCGCCGCAGGCCCGATTGCCGTCACTGCCCCTGCCGCCGAAGCTGCCTCGTGGCCTGGTGATTGTAGTGGCATCAACCAGCAAATGGCCTCTGCAATGCAAGGCGCTGCCCCACCCACACCCGCGACTGCCATGGTACCTGATCACCTCTTCCCGCAAAACATGTACGGGAGCCAGACCCTGCCACACCACCACAACCACCATAACCTTCTTCACCAGCCACACCTTCATCCGAGCTCCCATCATCTGCAGCACAACTACGCGCCGAATTACCTGCCTATTACTCCCCTTGGAGGCTCCGCCCATTTTAAGCTGTCCAATCTGCCGCCCATCTCGTTCAATGCTACCCCGCCAACAACCTACCAAATGCAGCAGCAGCAATTCAGTCCTCATTTCGGCTTTTACCCTTCAGGCAGCAGGCCGGATTTAGCATCGCCGCATTCGGCTGCGCATTTTCCGCAAATGGGGTATGGGTTTTCACCTCACGAATCGACAAAGCAACTATTCAGCAGCTTCCCACCTCAGTCCAACAGCTTTTCCCCATTTGGCCTGGGACCAAACGGTTACGCACCGCACCCCATCCAAGCGCCATTGCAAAACTTCACCGGCAGCGTTTCCACTGGATTTTCTTTACCACAGCCCGTCCCCAGTTTACTGGAACAAACTTCGTTGGGACTAAATACTGCGCCAGCATTTTTCTCGCAGCAGTGCCTAAGCGACCAGCCACACCTCTTCCATCATACGGAACCTTTCCCAAATGATCCGCACGGTTACCTCGCAACAAACAATCACTCAAACCACTCTGCATCTCCTCAGCCGCCACTAGAGATGCCCAATTTCTCCTTCCACTCCAATTCAGACTCCGTAATGAGGTCAGCATCCGTAAGCAGCGGTACAGACGTAGAGGTGCCCGAGCAGCGGCAAAGCCAAGAGGCATCAATCACATCAGTCATGCCCATACGCTTGACCCCGACTCCGACTGCATTGAGAACCCCAACACCGACCCCCTTAGTTCCTCTCACATCACCCACCACAGCAGAGCCCGAGCGTAGCATTCTCGACTGTGCTCATGAAACACATGACCGTACTGACGAGCCACAATCAAAAGAAACCGAAGAAAGTCGGATATCCCCCACACCCGCAGTAATGGCCCCGCCAGTGCCAGGCGAATCCCCAACCCCCGTCTCCCCGCAGGCGCCGATGCCGCCGCCCGAACAACAGCCACAGCCACCGCCGCCAATTCCTCCAGCCAAACAACCAAAATCCCGACGCTCGAAGACGGCAGCAACGGCCACCCCATCCTCGGTCCCGACGATGGACATTGTGCGGACGGGGCTCACGACAGTGCGCGAATTGATCGCGGCCGCCAAGACGCGCACCGCATTCATCCTGCTATCCTCGCTGATGGACGCGGTTACGACACACTGCGAGTCGCTGGGTCTGTCGCAAGATGGCCCCGCCACAACTGCCGAGCACGAGACTCGCCTCGGGTTCTGGCGCGAGCTCAATGCGCTGTGGCTGCTGTCCGTTGCGGGTTCGCGTGTGCTTGCAAAGGACGAGGAGGCGGAGCTGGTCAAAGCTGCCGCAGAGGCTGCGGCTGCGAGGCGCGCTGTCGAAGCAGCGTCACGGGAGGCTGGAAACAAGACCGTACCTATGTCGGCCGGCAGCAAGGATCGCGACAGTAAAGGCGGCAAGGACGTTAAAGTTGCACGAGAAAGCGTGAAGGGCGACGGCCATCCGGTGGAGTCGGTTGGCAAAGAACACTCTGGTAATTCGAACGGCGTCGAGGCGTCGCAAGGAGATACAGCCTCGCACGGCGGTCGCGCTGACGACGGTCAGGCGACTGCTGTCGTTGGCGGCAAGCGGAAGCGGGCAGCGAGGTCTCGGACCGCGACAGGAACGGCTCCTGTTTGCAGCGGCGTGGCTACACGCTCGCAGCGGCGGCGAACCGAGTCCGGCGCGTTGCCAGCGTCTTCAAGCAACAACGATCGTGGGAATGGGGATGCACAAGCGTCGGCGCCGAGCAGCCTCGCACCGTCCCCTGCGAGAAATCCTCGCCATGCATCTCCAGAGCCGCCCTGTCCGCCAACGGCTCCCGAGGGGCCGCAGAATCCACAGCCGTCGGCTTCGCTGTTGGCAATGAGCAACGGGCTGCTGGAAAGCGAATGGCGGTCGTTGCACGAAAACGTCATGTCCTGGGGGGACGTACTCGAGTGGCATGGGCTGGTAGACTACGAGAATGGTTTTTGGGAGGCAGACATTCTCGATTTGATATGCCGAGTTGGGGGCCCGTCTTTTTCTTCTTCCTCTTCCACTGCCAGTATTTAAAATCTCACGTTTTTGGTACTCTGCATTTGTTCAGCCATATGTAATCGATGACAGTGCGCGAACTCGCGGACCACGCGGTGAAGCAGTCTTATCGCTTTGCTAGCTACCTTTTTTATTCTCTGTATTCGTTGCCCATGAAGTAAAATATGTATTTCTTTACCACAGCCAAAAAGTAAAGGAAGTGAAAACGGGTTGAAATCGCAATTGCAAAAAAAAAGAAAAGATGTCCTTTTAGGCTTTAGCCCAGGGAACGAATCGAAGGCGCAGCTCCTTCGCAAGATTCCGCTTGTCATCAGCGACCCCCCCAAGAACCGCAGAGTTCTCCTGCGCTCGTCGAAGGAGATATGGGATGGTGACCTTAATTGGCCCATACGGCACGTACTGGAGGTCTGCTATTAGTTGGGGTTGCGATAAAATAGAGATCAACAAACCTTGAAGGCTTTATATCCGCTGGCTGCGATGGAAAAGGTGGTGCCATCCTGCATGCCCATCAACTGAGCAAATGCGACGGGCGCAACAGCAGATTCGTCGTCGCTTTTGCCAGATTTCCCCAGTCCAGCATCTGAAAGTGCCTTTATGCCGCGGCCCACCGATCCAACGTTGTGCGAAGCAATGACAAACTGAACTGCTGGCGTATTGACGTCTCCTTTGGTCGCAGCACGTACTCTCTCAACGAGCCCATCGATCGCACTGTCGTAGGCGGCGTGCGTGGCGGCAATGCTTGGCTGCACCGGGTCCGGGTAGCCCATCTCTGCCGCGCGTTCCCGTTCGCTTTCCATGTAAGCGCCCCGCACAATCTTGACACCAAACGGAATGCGCGCTCGGCGGAATCCGTCCGCGTCCGTCTGGAGTCGGGAGAGGGCGTCGCGGAGGTAAAGCTGGTACGTTCCAAAGACAACGGGCATAGCCCTAGGGCTGCCTATATTGTGGGTCGCAGAGAGAATCTTTGTTACGTCGTCGATCGCAGGTTGGAAGTATGTTTGTTCTGCGTCGACCATAACACGGACGCCGGCGTGGGCAGCGGCGGCAATGACACGGTTGAGTTCACCTAGTGCTGGAGTAATGAGAGAGACTGGGTCGGCTTGCGATTCGGTTGCGTTGTTGTTGGCAGTCGAGTGTTGCGGGACCATGAGGAGGCGGCAGGCGTCGAGGTTCGACCACGAGACTGTTCGTGTGACGGCAAACCAGTCAATCACTGCCTCCTCAGCAGGCCCTGAAATTTCCGTCTGAGCGATAGCTTGGGAAACCAGAGTGTCCAAAGCCGCGGAGTTTTTTTGTAAAGCTACAAATTGGCTGGCCAGAGCATCTTTAAACGATTTTGCAGAAGGTCGTAGAGTAGGGAGCAACGTGGGTTCTGCAAGTGGACCTAGGGAACCGGTAGCAGCAACATTGAAGGCATCTCTAACTCGGTATAGAGCGTTCGACCATTCGAGCAGCAGAACCGGGGGGAAAAATGCGGTGACTTTAAGAGCAATGAACGCGCCACGAGATTTCGATGCAATTTGTATTGCGTCTAACATAAGATCGGCTACTTTGGCCGACTGATCTTGAACAGCCTTCGGTGTCAACGATTGGCCCTCTTGAGAATCGATATCAGCTTCCATCGCAAGGTCCAGGATGGAGCCAATATTCCGAGACTCCAGGCGACGCATCGTGGGTACGACTTCCTTCAAGTCCTCTCCGCCTTTTGAAACATTGTTGTGATGGATGAGCATCTATGGAAAGTAAAACAATGATGCGCAGGGCGTACCGCAAAAATGCTTGAAAAAGGTTTGCTTCACGACCCAGTGCACGAGCCAAGAAAGGTGCAATCTTTCTGCCGCGGACAAAATTGTCTCGGCCCAGTCGACAAGGGGCCGAAATCCGCAGAGTTGAAGAACAGCGTAGGAGTTGATAAGGGAGAGGGTCCCAACATCTTGGTATGGCCTCGCAAGGCTTGGTGACCACTGGCCTGGAGGTGACGGCGGTGCTGGGTGGCCATCCAATCGCGCCGCAGCGGAAGGAAGGGCAGTCACATTGGGGTGTGCAGACAGGGAGGCATAGCGAGTCGACGGAACTTTGTTGGAAGACGTTGGGACGTGGTCGGTCGAACGTGACTTCGTCGAGACGGATCGTCGAAGAGTTAGGGAGCTCTCCAACGTGAGAGTCGATCGAAGACGCAAAGGACTCCGTTCTGAGGGATCGTGGGAGACAGGTTCGGGAACGAGCGGCAATGAGAACGGCACAAGAGAAAACGAAGTGTTGTTGTTGTTGTTGTGGTTGCTGTCGTTCTCAGTAGTGCAGCCGCTGTTATTTGGTGGCCGCCCAACCAGTTGCGACCGCTGTTACAACGGCCGATGCGCCGCTGGGCGAAGGCAGACAGGAGAGGTGCAGCGGGGCGTATCGCAGCACAGAAGGCAGGCCACACCGCCATGGCTTCTTTCGAATTTTTTTGTTTCCGCACGCCGAGAGAACGACGAGACGAACACGAACGAACGAACGGACGAACGAACGAGCGAAAGAGCGGAAGAGCGTTTTGGTGGACCCTCGTCATCTGTCATGCGTTCGTTCATTCCGTTTCACCCTCGGAAAAGAGAAAACAACCAAAAAGAAAAAAGACAAACAAAAATTTTAATAATAAAATAATAAGCAACCCACACGCCACCCACACCCGCGGCCGATCGATCGCAACAGGTCGCACTGGCGGCCGCGTCGAACTGATGATGAGCATTTGGGGGCTGTGGGTCGCTGCTCCATTTTCGACACAATTTGCTTAGTCGCGGCGTGAAGTGGCGTGCCCAGGTGCGTCGCTTTTATTCGGCTTCGGCAAGTGTCAGACAGGAAGGAGTGAATGGGCCAACTGGGGCACGTCGGACGGACGGTTGATCCCATCCATCTGCCACTGCACACGCACGACGTTAGGGCCCAAGGTTGCAAATAGAGAAAGGACAAGAATTTTGAAGAATGGAGGAGTGAAGGGAAGAGGGAAAGGAAAAACGAAAAACTCAAGAGGCTGTGAACGGCGCCAACAGCGCAGATATCCCAATCCAGTTTGAGGACCAAACACACTAGAAAGGAACCGCCGCAGGGAGAGAGAAGTAATAAACAAGAAACAGTCTAACGGACAATCATCGGCACTGGGCCAGAAAATAGATTGATAGAGTCATGCGGTGAAAGAAATCACAGTTCATCAAAGACTAGTGTGTATTCCATTCACTTGTGCTGGAGGGGGATGGACACCAGCTTAATGAACTCCTCAAGGTTGATCAAGTTGTCGCCGTCGACGTCGGCCTCGTTCACGATCTCCTTTGCCTCCTCCAAGGAGACCTTCTCCCCAAAGGTGGCGAGCGCAGCAACCAACTCCTCGGCGTCAATCAGGCCATCCTTGTTGCTGTCGAAGAAGTTGAAGGCTTCCTTCAGACCCTCCTCCGGGTCGGAATCAGCGACAGGCTTGGCCAGCATGGCCTCGAACTCCTTCAAGTCGACTTTACCGTCACCGTTGGAGTCGATCGAGTTGATCATCTCCTGGATCTCGGCGGCAGTAGCGTTCCGGCCAACGGACTTGAGGATCGCCGCCAGGTCTTCCGTGGAAATGTGCTCGTCCCGGTTCTTGTCGAAGAGGGAGAAGGTGTTCTTGGAGGAGAAGATTTCGGCCTAAAGGTGAACGGGTAGTACTAACCAGTCAGTAACGGGCGCAAAGCGTTAGGGGACAGGAGCCGTGGCGGAGGATAGTGTGTATCGCTGCCTCACCATCTTTGCGGGAACAAGGGGGGGTGGAGACGGAAGCGACGGTTGAACGGTGAAGGATGAGGCGGGCCTGGGCTGCTTTTCTTTTCTTATTAATATTTTTTTCTTCCCCCCTTTCTCTCACTCCAGTTTTCTTTTGCGTTTATCAACCTTCCCGCCTCCTCGTTTTCTTCAACTGCCCCAGTCTGTCTGGCGGTCTCCCCGGCTGTGGGTTGTCCATTCCGTCCGTCCGTCGTTTTCCATCTCTGTCTATCAGCGACCACCACAATTCGCTCCCTGTCTCTTTCCCAGTCCGTCTGTTTACTTTGTCTCGCTAGTCCTTCGCCGCTTTTCCTCGAAAATTTAAAGCCAAACCAAATTTGTGCAAAGAAATTCTTCCTCCTCTTCTCCTCTTTGTTTTGTCTCAGGTTCTTCCGAATGGTGCCGATGTGATGGCGAGGCGGGAGGCGGATGAAGGGGAAAAAAAAAGAAAAAAAAAAAAGAAACGGCTGCTGTGGCGGATCGGGATGGGGCGTGATTAGCCAAGAGATAGGACTTCCTCGTCGGCCTTCCTTCATGCCCTTCACACCTTGCTTCCCTGCCCCTGCATGATCCTGACCATTCATTGTAAGTATTCGGTCCATCAGCACGGAATACGACGGCGCCAAGAACAATTCACCACAAACCATTTGGATGCTTCGCTGGCTACCTTCTGCGCCGACGATTGCTCGACTTTGAAATTCCTCTCGATGAGGCTGTTCTTCGTCGGCACGTCTGATTCCGGCACCCGCCATTACCATCAGTGAAGGCATCGAAGCGCGAAAGTACCATAAAAAAAAGCCTTACCCATGCCCTCCCTTACTGCATCGATTGCGGCCATTCGATGGAGCCATTTTTCCACCAGCGGTGTTTCGCTCTGCACAAAAAATCGCACCGAGAGTACCACCGCAAATATAGAGTAAGAGATCGGAAAGAGAAGGCTGTGAAGTAAGGAGACAATTGGATCACGCACCAGTGAAAGCCCAGCCCACTCGTGGGAGGCGACCCAACTGAAGCACGAAATGTCGGCAACAGAGATCTTCTCGCCTGCGAGAAAATCACTTTCCGCCAGGCCACGCTCCATAACTCGGTAAAGACGGAGCGTCTCGTCCTGGTACCGCTTGATACCGTATGGTATCTTTTCCGGAGCGTAGCGGTAAAAGTGATTCGCCTGGCCTTGCATCGGTCCCAGACCCCCCATCTGCCACATCAGCCACTGAATGGCGACAGACTTCTTCTTGGGATCTACTGGGAGCAAAAGGTGGTTCGGATCGTGATGCTCAGC
Organism: Zopfochytrium polystomum; assembly: GCA_025765615.1. Lineage (NCBI taxonomy): Eukaryota > Fungi > Chytridiomycota > Chytridiomycetes > Chytridiales > Chytridiaceae > Zopfochytrium > Zopfochytrium polystomum. The sequence goes on from JAIVFJ010000033.1 coordinate 187,507, forward strand.
AAGGTAGAGCAGGATCGCGCCGGATTCAAAAACAGGGAAGTCGCCGTTCGAGTGCTGGGGTTGACAGGCGGTCCAGCGGAGGGGCCAGTGGAGGTGTGTCAGCGAGGACGCTCCCTAAACTGTTTCTGCCATACGTAAACCGATACACTTACGTCCACGATTGCGGGAATCCGACCATTCGGGTTAATCCTTGAAGAGTGTAAGTTCCTCGGCAATTATCACACGATGAACACGACGCGGCCAAACGAGTGGAACGACTTTCTGAAAAATCTTACTTCAAAAACCACTCCTCTTTCTGCTCGAGCTTGGAGAAGTTGATCTGGTGGACATTGAACGCGAGGCCAAGGAGCTTCAGAGCGATTGACACCTTGTGGCCGTTTGGTGTGCCAACCGTGTACAAGGTAATCATGGGGTTGCTCATCCGGTTTGATGTTTCAATACTTTTTGGGATTTTGAATCCATGAAGAGTGCGATCTGGATTCATAGAACGACCACACTATCGATGGACTTCTGTTTGCTTTAACCCGATAGGCCCGTTGTAAATTCGCACTTCACATCCAATCGAAAGAAGCATTTCCCTTTCGTGCACTTATTCGTGAGAGTGGAGACTTGAAGGGACATGAACTGCATGCTTGAAGGACATGAACTGGGCTAACATCCTTTTCCTTCCCAAGAGCTGCCCTGGCTTGGATCCCAGTGTCAGCGAATGAGTTCAATTGGAGCTCATACAAATATCACTCAGCGAAAGAGATTCCGATGGAACGGGCGGACCAATCTTTTTCCCCGTTGGATCTTGTTGACAATCCAACCATGCAAGCATGCAATCCCCAGCAGAAAATGCATGTATTTGAGGGGTTTTGGGGAAATGGTTTAGCCGATGCAAGTCAGCAGGACAGGACATGGGTGAGACAGACGGGGGAAACGCCAAATGGAAAGTAAAAGACAAAGAGATACCGAGCACACAATCATGAGGCGGAACGATGGAAGTCCGAAAGAATGAACGATAAAAATTTTCCAACGTGGGCAAGTTTCCAAAATGTCTGTCGGTTCTGTGGGACCTCCAAGCAAGCCCTTGCAGGACGCCGAGAAAAAGCAAGAAAAATGTGAAAATTCATTCCAAAAAAGCGGCCGGAAAGACAAAAAAAAAAGCACTTGAAAGGCCGGCAAGCAGACAGAAGTTGGGGGAGAGAGAGGGAGAGAGAGAGAGAGAGAGAGGAGAGAGAGAGAGGGACAGCGAGAAAGAGACAGAGAGCGCAGAGAGAGAGAGACAGAGAGGCTGCTGCAAGACAGGCTGCAGAGAGAAGCCCGTTGGGAAAGCATTCCAGCAGACCTCCCTGAACCGAAAGTCAAGTCATTCTTGCAGCATTCTGCACAGCGCAACAAGAAACTGGAAAAAAATTGGGGTAGTTCAGCCGGACTGTCGCCCACAGTGTAATCTGTGCTGTCTGTCTAGCGATCTCCTCAGCCACGTCTCTCTCTCGCTCTCTCCGAACGCACACACACGCGCCCCCGCGCTCACTCACACACACTCTCTCTTTCCGCTCTTGATTCTCTCACTCTGCCCCCAACCCCCCCATGACGGACCCCTTCCGCAAGCTGCCACCACCACTCGCATTCCCGTCGTCCACGCCATCCTCCTCGTCCTCATCGTCCTTCCCAAACGCCGCGGCCACCGGTAGCGGCCCCGGCAACCCCGCATCGGCGTCCTCATCGGCCTCAACCGAATCCGCCTCAGCCTCCTCTACGAGCAGGACTCAGCCACGAGCTCTTGGATACTCGGACCCCTCGGCAAACCGTGTCGAATCTTCGGACCAGCACGCGACAGCTTTGGCCCCGTTAATTCCTCCCGCTCATCAAACCAACTCAGCGCTTGCCCCGCAGTCTTCATCACCACACTCTCTGACGCAAGCGATGCCTGGAATCGGTAGTGCGCAAGTCCCGATCACTGAATCGACGCTTGTCAACCAGTGGCCAATGCGCGCCGATTGCGCTTACCTCGGAAACAATAATATTTTTCAGCCCAACCACGCGTTCCACGGCAACCCTATGGCCGACCTCTCAGCGAGACAGGTGCTCGGCTTCCCTCTTCCCATGCAGTCACCGGCCCCAACTACTGCCTTTCCCTTTTCAAACTTGACGGTGTCGACACTACAAACCAGTACATATCCCTTCCAAAACTACGCTACTCCACAAGCATCGCAATTCCCAGCTCAAGCCCAGTTTTCTTCGCTTCCCCGATCGAACCAGGTGGAGCAGTCCTCCGGTGTTTTGTTCGACGGCTTGCCGCGGGATTTTCAAGGCTTTGGGTGGCCAGTCTACGCTCCCGCTGCCATGCCACAATGGACTTCACAAGTGCAGAGTTTCACCGCCTCGCAAGAAGTGAGCATCCAGCAGGAAAACAAGCAACAGCAGACGCAGCACCCACATCCTCACCAGCAGCAGGATGCGCAGCTCAAAAATATTCAGGATCAAGTGGACGGCGGAAGGGAAAGCTTGCTCCGACGACAGGTCTACCCGCAGTTGACCCAATTACAAAGCCCCCAACAGATGGGGAAGGCACATACTCGAAATCTTCGCAGTGAGCCCCCGTGTGATTCAGCCGATGGAGTACTGTTTCAGCCTTATCATCAAATACTTCCCGATGCGCGCAGACGGCAGGCCGAAGTGGAATCAAGCGGGTGGCTCGCCCAAAGCATCAGCACACAGTCGACCACTGGAAGAGGCGCTCCCTCCGTTCACGGTCCTTCTACTTCATTCACGCCTTCCTTCGTGGTAAATCTCTCCACTACAAACCTCTCCACCATATCCTCGAAAGGGTTTACAGACCCCGCCGATTCACCCAACCCCTCACGAGATCCCTCAAAGTCCACGTCTCCTGCCTCCGAGGGATCCATCATCGCCACTCCGTTGATTCACACCGCTTTTTCGTCTGAAAATGCACCGGCGGCGACACCTCTGAGCCAGGCCTCTCCATTGTCGTTGGTGTCGTTGTCGTCGGAAAGAGCTTCCTCCGCTGGCACATCGTCCTCCGCATCCGCAAGGTCCCGCAAGCGCCAGTCAGAGCCCAGTGGAGCTGGAACCCCCGTCCGCCGGCTTCCGTGTCCGGTTGAAAACTGCAACAAAAGCTTTACAACATCGTAAGTTTATGCTGGGTTGTTTCCTTGGCTGGTCAGACCAATTTAGAGTTTGTGCAGGGGTCATCTTGTTCGGCATCAGGCAAGCCACACGGGCCTCCGCCCGTACACATGCCCAATAGAGGGATGCAATTCGCGCTTCAGCCGAAACGACAACATGCTGCAACGTAGGCAAAGGCGTTGACTTCGTGCCTGTGCGTTCTCTGGCTGACACGCCTCCTCGTTTTCTCAGATCATCGGAATCATTTGCGAAGGCTTCAGGAAAACAACAAGGCTCCTCATTGAAGAGGATGGGCACTTTTTACCGCGTTGGTCCCTCGGTCTAGTTGGCGAACAACTATTTATGCTGCCAATGTTTAAACGACTGATGTCTTTAAGAATAACGACTAATATTTCTGTTTCTTTCCGCCTTGGCGCAGCGGCAGAGCGAGCTGCGCTGTGCCGCAATGAAGCGGGCATTCGCAGAATCCAAATCCGACGCCGTTTCCAAAAATGGCAACAACTTGTGTTGTATTAATAAACCTAGTAGCCGATCGCGAATGACGCCTTTGAGGGTGAGGCTGCCGGCTCCACGCCATCGACGATCCGTCTGCGCGACCTCTGAACGCCGTGCAGGCAGCCACCGCGATCGATCCCTAATCCACATTCGCCCTTGCTCGCTCCACACCGATCCTTCTCTTCCTTTCTCTAGACCGTACGAATTGGCTGCGTGCCGGAACACTTCTCTTGCCCACTCTACGTGGCGGCTGAGAGGGGGCATTTCGCGAAATACGGCTTTGACGTCAAAGTCGTGAACTGTCCAGGCGGCACTGGAGAGGTGAGTTTATGTTCGGACAACCGCGGAAATGGCTACCCTGACATATCCTATTCCACGGCCGACGCCCTGATCTTGCAGATGATACGCCTTCTTTCAAAAAACGACCTAGACCTGGCTGTGGCGCTCACAGAGGGCCTTGTTGCGCCGCTCGCCCGTGGGGAAGGCGACACGTTGAAGTACCGCGTCGTTGGCACCTACGTCTCTACGCCCCTCACCTGGTCAGTTGCAGTGAGCCCATATCGTTTCGAAAGAGGCGATTTCAACCTGCCCAGTGTGACATCGGGACCACCAATGGAGACACCAACAATTCCGAAGGCCGAGGGACCAGTTCCCGGTCCGCAGACCACCGACTGGTCAAAAGCAGTTCCGGACAGAGCCGGGGAACCAACGCTGCTGGACGTCCTCAGAGGATCTACAATTGGCATCTCCCGCTTTGGGAGTGGTAGTCACATCATTCCTTTCGTCATCGCCTCCCAGCGTGGGTGGTTACGCAGCGGGGAAGAAGGGGTTGCACCCTTCCGTTTCAAAGAACTTAAGAACATCGACGGCCTCCGAGAGGGTATCCGCGATGGATCGACAGAGGCATTTCTGTGGGAGAGGTTCACGACAAAGGTGAGTCTTCCGCCTCGCCCGTATTGCGGCAACAAAGGTTGATTGGCGAACCAGAGGTACTATGACTCTGGTGAACTCCACCACCTTACAGACGTGACGCCACCGTGGCCCGCGTTCCTCGTTGCAAGCACTACGCAGTTCACGAATTCCGAAACCGGAGGCGTCAGGCGACTAATGGAGGCCATTACTGAAGCCACTCGGTCGTTTGCTGCACCTGATCGGAGAGAGCAGTCGGTGGCGGAAATCATGAATCGTTTGGGGTACCGGGACAAGCGGGACGTTGAAGCATGGTTTGAGACAGTCCAGTTTGCAGACAAGGTAGGGAGGATTGATCGGGCCATGGTGAAGGGCTGTGTGGGCATCCTCGAGGGCGCCGGGGTTGTCGAGAGCGGCGACGCGTTGGGGCGAGACGATGCTTTGTTCTTTGCCGCTGGGGAGACTGAAGTGCTTTGAGGTCGCGCCACGACTTCAATGGAAGACCGACAGAGACAGAGAGACTGAAGTGGAGATCCTGTGTGAATACAGATTTGCAAGCTGTCTCTGTTCCCCGCGGACCCTCCTCCCTGCCCGCTTAGACAACAGATGAGGGCGGTCTTTCGAAAGCGAGTGGTGGTAGTTGGCGACGAAGGAGTCGGCAAGACGAGCCTCATACTCACGCGGCTACAAGGAGCTGTAGCCGCTGGGGGCGCGACCGCATCCATCTCGGGCAGTCCCGACCACCCGGGCAGCCACCGACGGGAAGGATCCATGGATGGCTCTGGTGCCATCCGAAGCAGACATCGAGACGTGGCTGACGAAATCGAAAGCAACCCGCTCTACCGGATGCCTCCTGCCCCAACGGTTTTGGAAGACCAATACGACTCGGTTGACTTGCTTGGGTACACTTTGGTCGACACGTCAGGATCACATAGCCTCGATCGCCTCCGCCCGTACTCATATGAAGGAGCGACAGGCTTTCTCGTTTGCTTCTCGGTTGGAGACCCGGCCTCCCTGCAGGAAGTCACAGAGAAGGTGCGCTTGGACGGTAATCAGCCCACATAACTGACGGCAAACTCCAGTGGGTTCCAGAGATAAAATATTTTGCGCCAGGCGTCCCATTTTCTCTTCTCGCCTGCAAGGTCGACTTGCGGGAAGATCCCGACGCTCTTGCCGCTCTAAAATCGGAGAACTTGACGCCGATTTCAGCTGAAGAGGTAATCCGCTTTTGCGCTTCGGCGATTCCTTCTCATTTCTCTTTCAGGGTGAAGAAATTGCTCTCAAAGTAGGAGCCAGTCGGTACGTTGAAACGAGTATTATTCTCAACGTTGGAATAGAAGAGGCTTTCGTTGATCCCAATCAGCCGGAAGACACCGTGCAACCGGAAGCCCCTGTCGGCCCGCGGCGACGCCACTCGAGCAGTTCTGTGCATGGTGCTTCGAGTGGGAGCTTGAGCAAAGCCTCAACGGCAGGGCAAACGAAGAGACGTTCACAATTGACCGGGGCCCAGCGGTCGTCCAATTCTCGACCGCCTTCTCCTCCATCCATTCCTGCACGATCAGCAGCCTCCACAGGCAGTCGCACATCGCGCTCGTCAACAGCTGGGTCATCCCCATCGTCTTCCGCAGCGAGTCCCGTAACATCGCCTCAACGACCGAAGAGCCCGGCGAAGCCAGACTCCAGCACCATGAGAAGAAGGGCTACCTCCGCTGGGCTGTCCTCGTCAACAAGTTCTCCTCCCTCGTCGATTGGATCCAGCGCCTTAGCGGAGAAAGCGAATACTGCTTCTCCCTTAAGCTCGGGAGGCTCATCCTCTACAATACTTGTTCCATCGCCACATACTCCAAGCAAGCAGCCACACACGTCACCACCAGCAGGGAGGCCGCGAGCGATTTCCTCGTCGGTTGCAGCGACGTCCTCTACTTCACAACCCTCTTCAATCGCACAGTCCACACCATCATCTTCGACCCCACAACGGGCGAGAAAGCCGAGTAGTATCCAAACCTCACCCCCGTCAGGTCCAAGTAGTACAAGTTCCAATCATGTTGTTTCGTCTCCCACAACCGTCCCATCTACCGGCGGAAATCAAAGCACATCGAATGGTGGGGCGCATGAGCCTTTTTGGAAGCGACTGAGTGCCTCCAAAGAAAAGCCGAATCCGGTGTCGCGCCCGATTGAGCCTCGCCGGCGGGCCTCTGGTTTTAAGTGACGATTTTTGCAGATGTATCACTAGAATAAAAATCATCCAGATATGGTATAGGCTGGAGTAAGTACAGAATTTGTAGGTGGTAACGAAAGCGGATCAAAACGCAAGCGAACAAGGCGAGGAACAGATAAGCCCTTCCAAGCACCCCATTCAAGTATTGAACCTACTGAGTCCTTCAAAAACCCCTTCCAATGTGATTGGGTGGGGTACCCAAAGGGATCATCAGTAACAGGCGTTGTGTACCCTGTGGGTCGAATCTTAACAAGAAACGTTCCCCACTGTCCAGTGGTACAAACTGTCCATATATCCTGTCTGAGGCAGAATACGGAGGAAGATCCTGTAGACTCAGCCGAAGATGCAGTTACCAACATTCTTGACAACTTTGAGAAAGAGCTCAAGGAGTGGAAGACCACCACTTGGCTCATGAAGAAACCTGCCTCCAAGACCACGACAGCCCCTGGGGTGCATGTCAACTTCCTTAAGAAGTACACTTTGGAGAAAACCAAAGACCAAACTGCTGATATAGAGTATCCTATCAAACGGATCAAAGGGCATACCTTTGACAGAGAAAAGATTTCTATTGACCAAATGGTTAGGATTCTGTACCAAATACGAATGTACCAACTTGAAGAAGATCTTCTTGGTGAAGACTGATGCGTGTGCCTACCACAAGGGTGGCCAGGCAAACGATAATGGAGACAGATAACTGTTTGCTTCATCCTCTCACATCAGGATCGTCCCAGAGAACTATGTGATACTTTGGAATGAAAGATCCACAAAGGCGAAATCTTTGTTTTTCAAGTCACTGAGGGAACAGGGATGCATTTGGAATGGAATCACATCAAATGACCGATAAATATGAGCTGTCACGTTTGATTACGATGATACCTTTGCTCAGTGGGTTAAGGCAGCTAACGGTCGTTGCAGAGTCCCGAGTTTAATCCTGATTTCACACATATTTGATTGTTGACAAGGATGTTATCAGTGCGCCACTGACATCGTCCTTGTCTGAGGTTTCTGTCCTTTCTGTGTGTATTTTGTCAGTTGCTGGAATGAAGATGCGAAAATTCCTGAAAACATGTATGCTTTGGTGTCTTTGTGCAAAAGCATCCACAAAGGCTAGGTATTCGCAATTAGTTCCCTCCCAAAATTCTGATGCACCCCACAGGGCTAAATTTCATCACGCAAATCGTAGAGTTCCCTGCTGTACTGTTCGTTTTGAGCCTTTCGGTGAAAGCAGTGTGCAGGGGCTTTGACCTGATGCTGAAAATATTTGTCGCTCGGAATGTGCGGTTTGATGAGACTCTCACTGGTCACCTGAGCAATTCTACCTCAAAAGCTACTGTTTCCTCACACTCAAGCCAAAGGCGTCATCGCTCCAATACAGGATCTGATTTGGATGATTATGACGTCCCTCCACTGGCAAAGGGGGAGCACCAGCTGTAGACACAGACAGGGAGAGTACGAGTGAAAGTGATACAGACAGATTCAAGCCTGGGAAAATGCGGCGGATTGCACCAATCATTGGATTTCTAAAAACAAGGAAAAAAGCGGCTTGTTTCCCAAACAAGCTTCCTGATTTGGAAACAACCAAACCAATTTACAAGCAACTGTTTCTCAAACAAGCTGTAAATTGGTTCCTGGTGGTACTCAGCCCAGACAAAGTGCTCAGCCCAAGGTGGTGCACAGCCCAGGCTGGTACTCAGCCCTGGGTGGTGCTCAGCCCAGGCTGGTACTTAGCCCTGGCTGGTACTCAGCCCTGAGTGATGCCCAGCCCTGGGTGGTACTCAGCCCTGAATGGGTACTTAGCCCAGGCTGGGGGTTTGTGTTCAGCCTGTTTTATCTCATTTCTGTGGCCTGCTCTGTGCAACCCACTGCTCCCTCTGTTTTCTGATGGCTCCAACCTGCAGGAGTATAAAAGCAGCAACCTCTCACAGAGATCAAACAAGGAATCCAACCCCTCCTTGCTGCTTTGACAGAATCCAGTACAAAACAAGCCAATCTCTCTTCCATCTCTGCCCACTCACTCCTCACTCCTCTCTCCATCCTCTCACTCCTCTCCCTTTTCCTTCATCACTGCTCTCTCTCTCTCTCTCTCTCTCTTCATCCCCACACACACCAAGTCCCTCCAGTCCTGGGTGGGATTTCATCACAAAGCTACCTACAAGCCGTCGGCCACACTTGTACGCTCGAACAGGGCCCTGCTGCTCTTACAAGATAAGGGTTTCTTACTCTAAACAAGACCAACCTGTCTGTGAGCACCGGCTCACCCAGCGACTTTAAGGCAACAAAAGGCTCTTGGCTCTCTACAAGAAAAGGGCTACCGCTCTAAACAAGTCCACTGGTCCACCAAGCCGCTACCTAGCATGTCTTCTTCAACCCCCAAGGCTGTCCGCTTCTCTTCTTACAGCTACCAGGCTTGGGAACTGCATGTGGGGAAGAAGTCATCAAGCCGGTCATGGCATACAATCTTGTTGCCAGCTTCCTCAAGCCCGATTACTTCGGTACGTTCAACAAGCACTGCATCAAGGTCGGCATCGGCGCTGCTCCTCCCAGCATTGGTTCTCCCCCTGAATCCTCTGCAACGGCGGAGGCCAAGGCTGCATACAGTGAGATGTACCATCTGCACCACGCTGCCCTTGACAAGTACCACACTGGTATACGCCAAGAACACAAGACATACAGGGAGCTTGAGGCCCAACACGACAAGGCGGTTGCTACCCTCGACTCCTGCTCGCGCATTGAGGATGTGCGCTCCATGAATGCAGCAAACATCACCAACTGCGCTGACCGGTACAAGTGGCTCAATGACAAGTACGCCCTGCAGGACCACACTGGTTCACAGCAGGACAAGTGGCTTGCGACTTACAGTCGTTTGGCAAAACCCAGAGACTCTGGTCCGGCAGTCCAGGAGTGGTACACCACTCTGACCACACTGGTCACGGATTGGCCGAAGCATTTCAAATGTACTGCCACCACTTGAAGGGGTGTGACAAACATCCTGCGTTCTGCCATCATCCACAAAGCAAGGGAAACGCTGCCTGGACATGAAATCTTCTCTGGCGTTCGTCAAAATCTTCTCAAGGGGCTGTCAGGCTATGCCAACACCAGCGATCTCGTCAAGGAGTTGACAAACTGCCACACGCTGTACCAGCAAAGCAAAGAGAAGAACAGCAGACACTTTGCTCACCATGGCACTTCTGAGATGGAAACAGCTGCTTCAGCAAAGACCTCAGTGGCAACCAAGAGGCGCAAGATTGGTGAGGCACTCAACCGCAAGCCTACTTGTGACCTTCATGGATCTGGGTCTCGCACTCTCGCGAGGAATGCCTCAAGCTCCCTCACAGGAAGTTAGAGCCAGCTCACCCTGCAAAGAAGGCCAAGGGCAAGCAGCCTGCACACGCCAAAGAAGCCAAGGCCACGTCAGCTGATTCCAAGAAAGCTACTGAGACTGCCAAGATTGCACGTGAGGTGGCTGCTAAAGAACACCACCAAGCCTCTTGCGCAGCCTCTGAGGACTCTCCTCCACACAAATGCTACAGGATGGATACTCCACCACCACCTCCTGAAGCAGAAGACGTCGAAATGTTGGAGTTCAGTACTGATGGTGCTGCGCGCCTTGCAGACACTTCAGCTCTGGACGACTTCCTTTCAGTGGAAAGGGCACTTGTGGTACGGGAGTTTGAAATTGGAACATGCCAGGCCGTTGAGGTGGAGGAGGAATTTGAAGTGGAACTCACAGTTACACTTCTTGACGGCAGAATGGATCCAGACTGGATCACTGACAACATTGTCTCAAACGTCGGCTACAAAGCGATGTATGAATCTGGGCGTTTCCTCTACTGCAACTTCACCTACCGCCGCATCTACGAGACTGCGCTGATGGCAAGACTTGCTGGCAGCAACCCACACCAGGTCATCCTTGACTCTGGGGCTTCCAGGACAATGTCGCCTTGTGAAGAGCACTTCACAAACTTGCGGCCCACCTCCCAGCAGATCAAAACAGCTGACGGCTTTGCAACTGCCACTGGAGTGGGCAACTTTACCCTGTTCGTTAACGGAAGAGCTCTCATCATGAGGAACTCGCTCTATGTGCCAGAGTTCTCAGACACTCTACTCTCGGTTCAGCAAATCGTGCGGCAGACAGGTCACAACGTGTTGAGATTCGACCCACGGGGTACACTACGCCCGTTACTGATGATCCCTTTGAGAACTCCATCCAATCACATTGGATGGGGTGTTTGAAGGGCTCAGTAGATTCAATACTTGAATGGGGCGCTCGGAAGGGCTAATCTGTTCTCAATAAAAAGAGATAGGCAAAGGCGGCTGTTGTTCTAGCTTTGTTCATCCTACCGGTAGGAACAATGCAATTAGAACATGCACAAAAACGCTCAAACTACGCACTCTGCACATGTAACACAGCACAGCAAGCATGCAGAAGCAGTGTACCACTGCCCAATGCTCCGGAATTCCGCTCTCTGCATCGGAATTCCGCTCTCTGCATCGGAATTCCGCTCTCTGCATCGGAATTCCGCTCTCTGCACCGGAATTCCGCTCTCTGCATCGGAATTCCGCTCTCTGCACCGGAATTCCGCTCTCTGCATCGGAATTCCACTCCCTGATCCGGAATTCCAGCTTTCCTGCTGTTCTGTGCAATCTGAGCAATGCAACAGGCATTTAGGAATCAGGGATTGCACCAATCACTGCATTTCTAAAAGTGAGATAAAAACTGAGCTCACCAGAGATTGCACCAATCATTGGATTTCTAAAAACAAGGAAAAAAGCGGCTTGTTTCCCAAACAAGCTTCCTGATTTGGAAACAACCAAACCAATTTACAAGCAACTGTTTCTCAAACAAGCTGTAAATTGGTTCCTGGTGGTACTCAGCCCAGACAAAGTGCTCAGCCCAAGGTGGTACTCAGCTCTGGCTGGTACTTAGCCCTGGGTGGTACACAGCCCAGGCTGGTACTCAGCCCTGGGTGGTGCTCAGCCCAGGCTGGTACTTAGCCCTGGCTGGTACTCAGCCCTGAGTGATGCCCAGCCCTGGGTGGTACTCAGCCCTGAATGGGTACTTAGCCCAGGCTGGGGGTTGGTGCTCAGCCTGTTTTATCTCATTTCTGTGGCCTGCTCTGTGCAGCCCACTGCTCCCTCTGTTTTCTGATGGCTCCAACCTGCAGGAGTATAAAAGCAGCAACCTCTCACAGAGATCAAACAAGGAATCCAACCCCCTCCTTGCTGCTTTGACAGAATCCAGTGCAAAACAAGCCAATCTCTCTTCCTCCATTTGCTCTCTCTTCCATCTCTGCCCACTCACTCCTCTCTCCTCTCTCCATCCTCTCACTCCTCTCCCTTTTCCATCATCACTGCTCTCTCTCTCTCTCTCTCTCTCTTCATCCCCACACACACCAAGTCCCTCCAGTCCTGGGTGGGATTTCATCACAACGTGACTTTCACAGCAGACACAGCCCTATTGAATCCTCGGGTACATGGTTCAGACTTTACCATTGCTCACAGGGACACAGGGAATGTTTATGTTGTGGACCCTTCTCTTCTGACGGAACATACTGGTCTCAACAGGGCAGAACTTGGAAGGGACGCGCCGACTCCTTCGGGGGACGCCCCAGGTGAGTCGCAACAGCAAACTGCTCCTTTGCAAACTGCAACCCCAACTTTCAGTCAAACTGACCCAGACCCTTTACCAAACCCTCAGAACATTGAAGCAGTCCGAGCTCTTCACAAGAAATTTGGTCACCTGTCTTTATCTTCTTTGAAGCGTACTTGGTCAAATCTGAATAAAGTTGGTCATTCATTTTTCCTCATTCATGACATTCCCTCCATGACATGTGATGTTGGGAAATTGAAAGCTTCGCCTATCCACTCCACTTCCAGACCAAACGCCACACTGCTTGGTCGTTTACACACTGATGCTGTCCCACTGCCCGCACGTGGACACCATGGTGAAAAACATTGGCAACTGGTTGTGGAAGAGTCAACCCGTTGGCTTGACATTGAGTTCCTGAACTCTTTATCCGACGCGCCCACAAGATTCCGGTCTACGATCGAAAGGTTTGAACAACAACATGGCAAACATATCACATCTGTGCGCTGTGACAGGGGGGAAATCTTCAAAGATGGAGAATTCAAAACTTGGGCCAATACTCGGCATCCTCCTATTGTTTTAGAACCTAGTCCTGAAAGATTTCGTTGGGCTGGATTGTCTATGGGTTGTGCTGCTGTGGTGATGGGTGGAGTACACTACTGAAGGTGGTGGTGGTGGGGGGTTGATCTTGGCTTCTGTCAGTCTTGTGTTTGTCTTTATACAAAACTGTTACAAGGACCATCACTTGCAAAATGCTGCAAGTCATCCTTGCAGAGCAGTATCAGGTCAAAGCTCCTGCACACTGCTTACACCAAAAGACCCAAAACTAACACTCCCCCCTAAGCTGTGGGCAGGAGCAAAGGCCGGCACGGAGGAAAACCTTAAGCCATAGTCAACTTAAGGAAACCGTACACCGGAGAAAGAAGAATCACAAACAGGTATGACTGGCCATCGGATGGCAGAACAGAAAGGACAGACCACACTAGCAAAAATGGATGGGGGCACATATTGAACTTCAGAGGTAAAAGAAAATGAGTCAAAGTAATGAAAAAGAACAAAGAAGAAAACAACTTCACAGATAGAAAAAATGAATCAGAGGAAAGAGAAGAAACAAAGGCCAATACGACTCAAATGGTATTCACTGAGAGCAGCTGAGAGAGATTTCGTCATATAGTCTGCAGGCTGTTCTCCTCCAGCAATCCACTCAAGCCGTACTACTTTTTGTTTCACAAGTTCTCGAATATAATGATACTTTACCATGATATGCTTTGACCGATTGGTGTAAAGATCATTTGAACTGAGGTTGATCACACCGCTGTTGTCAGTGTAGATGACAAGAGGAGTGGGAGACGGAAGTTGAAGTGCTGAATAGAGTTGGGACAGTGCCTTAAGTTCTCGTCCCAGTTCAGACACCGCTACATATTCAGCTTCCTGCGGTGACAGCATGACAGTGCTGCTTCGAACAGATGTCCAACTAATAGCTGTTCCTCCAAATAGAACATAGTAGCCAAGCTGTGATTTCCCATCTGAGTGGACACCATGGGCAGCATCGGAGTAACCGGCTATATCTGTGCAGTTGCAAGAATAGAATAAACCATACTCACTAGTACTGTTGAGATATTCGAGAACCCGAATAAGGATCTTCATGTGTTGCTTGCTAGGGTCCTTGCTGAAGGCACCAAGGTAGGAAACTGCTGGGGCAAGGTCTGGCCGCGTGTGTGTTGCAAGGTAGTTGATGCCGCCAAGGATTGCCTGGTACAGTCTCTGGTCTGCAGCTGCTTCGTCGATCCCACGTGGGTGAAGATTGAGACTACTGGGAAGGGCAGTTACTGCAGTGCGATTGTTGATAGTGTTGGCATGGCGTTGAAGTAATTCCTTGATATAGGCTTTCTGGTGCAAGAAGATTCCGTTGTGGCGGTGTTCCAGTTGCATATTGAGGATGGTTTTGATTGTTCCTATTTCGCGGAGCTTGTAACGAGATTTTAGCAGTGTGATGGCAAAGGTGATCTCCCCAGAATCCCCAAAGAAACAAATATCATCAACATAGATGGCAATGAAAATGACTTTTCCATCCACTTGACGGAAGAGGATACAGGGGTCTGCTGTGCTTTGCTGATATCCATTCGACTTCAGGTGGCTAATCAGTTCTTGGTACCAACACCGGCCGGCTTGCTTGATACCATTAACAGCTCTCTTCAGTAGCCATACTTTGCCATCACTGCGGTAGCCATCTGGCTGCTCCATGTAAATGGGCACATCAAGCATGCTGTTCAGGTACGCGTTGCTGATGTCGACAATAGCAGTGTGCCAGTTGTTTGCAGCCGCCATGGCAATGAGCCAACGAAGACTGTTGATTCGGACAACAGGAGAGTGAGTATTCCAAAAATCAATGCCATGACGTTGAGTGAAGCCCTTAGCCACAAGCCGTGCACGGAAGCGCTCAATGCTGCCGTCTGGTTTAAGTTTGACCTTATAGACCCATTTGTTCTGCACGACGTTGATGTTGGTGGGCCGTTCCACAACTTCAAAGGCTGCTAAAGTGCGAAGGGCATCGATCTCAGTCTGCTCTGCTGCAATCCACTCCTTGGACCATTTACCCGACATGGCTTCTGCACGAGTTTGGGGGTCGGGACATGTTGTGCTTGTGAGGTAGGTTTGCCCAGAACGCGTACGCTTGGCTGAGTTGTCAGGTGATGGTGAATGTGAATGTTGGTGATGAGGAGGTGGTTCTGGTGGAGGTGGTTCTGGAGGTGGAGAAGCCTGTGAGGCATCCCTAGTGGGTGTGTCTGCCATTGTTTTATCTTGTAGGGACTTTGGAGGAATTAGTTATAACAGTCTCAGATATCCAACGCACAAAAGTAAGCAAGGATGAAATGCACAGGTGAGCCTTCCGCACGATGCTGGTCTGGGCTCCCCCCAGTACCCTATGAGGTGAGGCAACCACTCCCCCATACACAGCTTGCCCTCAACGCTACCCCCCGCGTCTCGCCTGGGCACATCAGGAGAATAACTGTCTCCTGGTTGGTGCTCCTCACGGAATGGGCTCCCTGCTCAGGACTCCACCTCCTCTGACACAGGTCTGGGCCACACTAGCCTACGAGCTGGGGCTTCGGTTGTCGTGGGCCTTCGGTTGCTTCACATTGCCGGTCTACCCCCCGATCCGGTCTCCCTCAGTCACGCCTATAGTGCTCCCAATAAGGCCCACTGGAGATGACGTTAATTGCAGTAGCACGGAATCCAACCCATCATGCCGTCACCTCCAACACCAGAGCTGTACATCGTTATCTGATTCACTTTCGCTGTGCTTACCTGAGGGGTGACACTTTTTACCAATTCCACTGGGGCCACTGGTGTTGGTTCTGGCTCAGGTAGCTGTTCAATGTGTACGTTTGCTTCGCGAAGGAGGGCCTTGATGTTGCTGTTGGTTTCCTGAAGTTCGTCAGCTGAGAGTAAGGGCGTGTGGTGATGCTGTAGTTCTGAACTGTCATCATCAGCATCTGATTTGTTGAGTTTGGGAAAGCTGTCTTCGGCGATAGTGAGGTCGTTGAGGCGATGTGTGATAACGCGACCAGTGTTGATGTCGATGAGCCGGGCAATGGATCGGCCTATATTGCCAATGTATATTGCTGGTCGTGCTCGTTCTGCCAGTTTCTTGTACTGGTGTGTGCTGCCGCGTTCCTTGGCTGTCACATGGTAGAGGCAACCAGCGCCAAAAACCCTAAAGTGGCTGATGCAGGGAGGAAAGCCAAGTAGCATTTCAACCGGTGAAAGCAAACCACGACTGAGAACTGGCAGTGTGTTGATGATGTCCACGGCATGTCGAATAGCATAACCCCACCAAGACCAAGGTGAGCCAGCATGCTGAAGGAGTGAACGAGTTACATCCATGACTGTCCTAACTGCACGTTCTGCTTTGCCGTTGAGCTCTGGTGTGTGTGGTGGACTGACTTCAACCCGTATCCCACGAGAGGCACAGAAGCGTTCAAAGGCAGTTGACTTAAGTTCACCCCCATCAAACCTAACTGACTTAACCTGAACGTCTCGCACAGTCTGGAGTTGCTGAATGATTTTGATGGCTTCTGGTAAAGCATCAGACTTCCGTCGTAGGTTGGTTGACCAGATATAATTGCTGACATAGTCAATGGCAATGAGGGCAAAGCCATACTGCCCCCTGAACTTGGGTTTGACCTCCACAAGGTCAAACGCCAAGTGTTCCCCAGGTAGCTTGTCCGGAGGATCTGTGTGGGGAATAGAGGCACGTGTCTGCTTTGCAATAATACAGGCCTTACACTCGTCCTCAAGCAGTTCTAAGTCTATGTCTGGAAAGTCAGCACAGGTTCGTCGTTCCTTCATGGAGCGAAGTCGAGCATAGGGAATGTGTCCTAGACGTTGGTGCAGTCGGCGAGTGTCTGGTTTTTTGCTGTTGAGAAATGCTGCACGAATGCTGTGTGTGTCTGCAGGTTCTGCTGACGTGAAAAAGTTGTAATATCTGCTGGCGCAATGGGCGAGAAATTGAGTGCTGTAATTGAAGGTTGGGTTTGCTGCAGTTGGGAACCACTGGAGACCGTGCCGAAGGATCATTTGAAGAACTGCTGGGTCACCTTCTTCATGACTGCTGCGGTGAATAACACCTGGTTGGAGGTCTCGTGCCAAGTGATAGTAACCGCATAGCTGGAGGTCCCTGTCGGCAATAAGGTTGACTGGGCATTCTGGAGCAAACTGCGCGCCTTCAATAATGAGAGTGATGTTGTTTGCAAGAGGAATTCGTGCAACGCCTGAGCCCTCGCAGTTGAGAACTGGGCCTTCCTTTGCGATGCGCATGCTGGATTTTTGGTTGTTGAAGGTTGATGGGATAAAGAAGGAGAAATCACGAAGAGTAGTAACATTGCAACCGTTATCAATAAGGAGAGGAAAGGAAGTAACAGGAGGTGGAATGTTGACTGCAAATGCCCGGATCACTCCCGGGCCATCCAAAAATCCTGTTGGTGGTTGTCGTCACTTTGGCCGCCAAGCTGTGAGTTGTAAGTCTCTTCCCATAACTGCTGTTCGTTTGCAAACTGCTGACTCTGTTGTTCATCCCAATCACTGTCTGCTGGTGCACTGTATGTTAGGAGTGCCTGCTGGGATTGCTGAGGCATCTGCTCCTGCACATTTGCAGCTGAAGGACATTCCCTTGCATAATGTCCACGACCACTGCAATTGTTGCAGGTGACATTTGCAGATGCCCGGCTCTGGTGTGGACGGAATGGTTGCTGTGGTCGCCATCCACTTTGCTGGAGTCGCCATCCCATCTGCTGGGGTCGCCAACTTCCTTGAGAGAGTGGAGTGGACCCTCTGCCAAAGCCACCATAGGGTCGTGGGGTGTATGGCTGTGGCCTTGGTTGGAGCGGTCGATAGCTTCCACGGCCTCGGGGGTGGGTATAGTGAACTTGGGCAACATTTGCAGTTGGTGCGTTGACCTCTGGGGCTGCAGTGGAGGTGTCCCCTTCTCTTTGATTTGCCAGCTCGATGCGTCGCTTATCATAGTTGTTTTGACGAACAGTTTGTTTGAAGAGTGAGATTAGTTTGGCTAAACTTGTTATCTCAGGAGCTGGGTTGCCGACAACAAGAAAAACGTTTCCTATCCCCATGTCCAATAGGCTTTGGTTCAGTGAACCAACAAAGATTCGAACAACTTTTTGGAAAGGGCGGATACGATGGAGAAGTTCTCCAGCTGCTGATTTTGCAAAGCTGTCAACTCGATGGTATGCTTCAGTGAATCGGGTAATGAAGGCATCTGAGGCTTCAGTTGGTTCCATTTTGATGCGTTCAAAGTCGTCAATGATCTCCTTTGCGAGTCCCTGGTCTGCTGTGCGGCAAATTATTCCCAATTCGCCAACCAACTCGTAAGCAAAGTTTCGACCAGGTGTGATTTGGGTGAGAAGGGCTCGAGAGATGTGGCGGCGAATAATTAGACAGCAATGTGCATTCTGGTTCTGTGTACCAGGAAACCAAGTTACTTTCTCTTGTCCACGAGGCGGAGGCACCAATTGGAATCTCTGTCCTTGGAATGGTCCATCTCTGATGAGACAGGTTCCAGTGTCGCGGAGGTCTAGTGGATCAATTGCATCATTCTGCTCTGCGTTGATGTGACTTGTGTCAATGCAGTGGCGTAAGTCGACATTTTTGTTGGAGAGTTCTGCTGTAAGATCCTCCAACCAGTCACCGAAATTCTCTGGTCCCTCCAAGACGCTGAAGGACTTGGCAACATACTTGGTTGAGTCAGTAGTCATGCTGTTTTCTCAGGACGATTATGTGTGCCAAGTTTGAAAGGATTTCGTTGGATTTTGGGTGTGTTGTGAAGGTGGTGTTGCAGCAGATGAAAAGTTGGTTTGTTAGCTTGGTGTGTGTCAGGTAGGGGGGTGGTCGTTGTCTCCAATTGGGGACAAAAAATCAAAAATTAATGGTGAGGGTTGGAGGTAATCTGGTGACCCTGAATGGAAAAAGGCGTCGCTTATCACGAAGGAGAGTGATTTTGGGATTCCGCCGGTGACAGTCGTGTAGTCCAGAAGCAGGCCTTTCCAATGATAGCTTGGGATCGGCTGGGGGAGGTCTGGAAGGCGAGCAAATTGAGGTTGAAGTTGGAAAAGTGGGCGACGACTTTGGAGGCGGTGGATACGACGTAGGAGCGTCCGATCCGAGATCAGGTGGGTTCGTTGGAAAGAGGAGATCGAGAGCTTTCCGATGGTAGTAACGAAATTGCTGTACGATGTCTGTAGCGTCCGTGATCGATCCCCAAAGTTGGCAGATCTGAAAAGCGTACAGGCTCTTCTACTGATTGGATCTTGTTGAAATCAAGGAGGAAGTGATTGGGATGGGTAACAGTTTTGTATGAAAGATTTCGTTGGGCTGGATTGTCTATGGGTTGTGCTGCTGTGGTGATGGGTGGAGTACACTACTGAAGGTGGTGGTGGTGGGGGGTTGATCTTGGCTTCTGTCAGTCTTGTGTTTGTCTTTATACAAAACTGTTACAAGGACCATCACTTGCAAAATGCTGCAAGTCATCCTTGCAGAGCAGTATCAGGTCAAAGCTCCTGCACACTGCTTACACCAAAAGACCCAAAACTAACAGACAGTGGTACAAAACAATCCGCAACTTCCTAGTAGAAATTGGATTTACGCAATTGAAGACTGACCACTGTGTCTTTGTGCAAAGGCACCCTGATGGAAAGGTCAAGACCATCATCACTCTATACGTAGATGACATCCTCATCTTCAGTCACACTGAAGAAGAAATTGCCAAAATTCTTTCTCTGATCAAATCAAAGTTCAAAATCTGCGAGGACCTCAACCCAAAAGTTGCTGTTGGCATCCAAGTTGAGAAAATCAAAGATGGAATCTTTATTGGACAGAAAAACTACACACAGCATGTCTTGGAGGAAGCAAACTACTGGTGTGACGATGAAGGCTTACCTGTCAAAATCAAAGCGACTCCCATGTCCACGACATGGATACACGATGTGGACTCTGGAAAACTTCCACAAAAAGAGTCGGAATACTTCCGAAGCACACTCATGCAACTTGCTTACCTTGCAAACTTGACGCGCCCTGACATTGCGTATGCTGTGAATACACTTGCACAATACCAGTCTGCTCCAACCCATTCAGATTCCCTTGCGCTTGACAGATTGCTGCGATATGTCCGCGCTACCTGGGATCATGAACTTTTCTACCAGAAGGGAGACTCCCAGATGACATGCATCACCAATGCAACTCTCCCAGAGGTAGAGAAAGCTGCGGGTATTTCTTACCCAGAGTGGGATGAACCACATGGCTACGCTGATGCCAGCTATGCTGAAGAGGATGGACGCAAGTCGAGGTCAGGGCATGTGTTCATGCTTTGCGGGGGTGCTATTACATGGTACAGCAAGAAACAATCAGTTGTTGCTTTGTCCTCAACTGAGGTGGAATACTTCTCCCTTACTGAGGCCATCAAAGAGGCAATCTGGCTACGAATGCTCTTCCAGGAGCTGGGTATGGATTCAAATAAGCCCACTACTGTTTATGAAGACAATCGTTCAACCATAGCTATTGCTATGAATCCAATACACCATGGCCGGGTCAAACACTTTGACGTGAGGTTGCATTTCATACGGGACCACTTGGAGAAAAAGGAGGTTCAACTCATTCATTGCCCAACGGACATGATGATTGCCGACCTTCTCACCAAAGCTCTTCCTGCAGCTCAACATGCAAAGCTTGCATCACTGATGGGAATTTGCAATCTCGCCGACCTCCAAGGTGTAAGCGTGGTGCCCACGCTCAAATCAGCACAACGCTTAGTCTAAAGGCTCTCTCTGGCTTCTCCAGCTACACTTGTGGGTTCATGCAGGTTTTCACAAGTGTAGGGGGGTGCATGGGTGGGTTCGAGTCCCACTGCTTGGCTGGCATTGTTGGACAGCCATGTACTCCAGGAGAAACAGTTGCCCCCTCTCTTTCTATTGCGGGGGTGTGTTGAGATTCGACCCACGGGGTACACTACGCCCGTTACTGATGATCCCTTTGAGAACTCCATCCAATCACATTGGATGGGGTGTTTGAAGGGCTCAGTAGATTCAATACTTGAATGGGGCGCTCGGAAGGGCTAATCTGTTCTCAATAAAAAGAGATAGGCAAAGGCGGCTGTTGTTCTAGCTTTGTTCATCCTACCGGTAGGAACAATGCAATTAGAACATGCACAAAAACGCTCAAACTACGCACTCTGCACATGTAACACAGCACAGCAAGCATGCAGAAGCAGTGTACCACTGCCCAATGCTCCGGAATTCCGCTCTCTGCATCGGAATTCCGCTCTCTGCATCGGAATTCCGCTCTCTGCATCGGAATTCCGCTCTCTGCACCGGAATTCCGCTCTCTGCATCGGAATTCCGCTCTCTGCACCGGAATTCCGCTCTCTGCATCGGAATTCCACTCCCTGATCCGGAATTCCAGCTTTCCTGCTGTTCTGTGCAATCTGAGCAATGCAACAGGCATTTAGGAATCAGGGATTGCACCAATCACTGCATTTCTAAAAGTGAGATAAAAACTGAGCTCACCAGAGATTGCACCAATCATTGGATTTCTAAAAACAAGGAAAAAAGCGGCTTGTTTCCCAAACAAGCTTCCTGATTTGGAAACAACCAAACCAATTTACAAGCAACTGTTTCTCAAACAAGCTGTAAATTGGTTCCTGGTGGTACTCAGCCCAGACAAAGTGCTCAGCCCAAGGGTAGCTGCTGGTAGCCGGTACAGCCCAGGCTGGTACTCAGCCCTGGGTGGTGCTCAGCCCAGGCTGGTACTTAGCCCTGGCTGGTACTCAGCCCTGAGTGATGCCCAGCCCTGGGTGGTACTCAGCCCTGAATGGGTACTTAGCCCAGGCTGGGGGTTTGTGTTCAGCCTGTTTTATCTCATTTCTGTGGCCTGCTCTGTGCAACCCACTGCTCCCTCTGTTTTCTGATGGCTCCAACCTGCAGGAGTATAAAAGCAGCAACCTCTCACAGAGATCAAACAAGGAATCCAACCCCCTCCTTGCTGCTTTGACAAAATCCAGTGCAAAACAAGCCAATCTCTCTTCCTCCATTTGCTCTCTCTTCCATCTCTGCCCACTCACTCCTCTCTCCTCTCTCCATCCTCTCACTCCTCCCCCTTGTCCATCATCACTGCTCTCTCTCTCTCTCTCTCTCTTCATCCCCACACACACCAAGTCCCTCCAGTCCAGGGTGGGATTTCATCAGTCCAGAACGCGTACGCTTGGCTGAGTTGTCAGGTGATGGTGAACGTGAATGTTGGTGATGAGGAGGTGGTTCTGGTGGAGGTGGTTTTGGAGGTGGAGAGGCCTGTGAGGCATCCCTAGTGGGTGTGTCTGCCATTGTTTTATCTTGTAGGGACTTTGGAGGAATTAGTTATAACAGTCTCAGATATCCAACGCACAAAAGTAAGCAAGGATGAAATGCACAGGTGAGCCTTCCGCACGATGCTGGTCTGGGCTCCCCCCAGTACCCTATGAGGTGAGGCAACCACTCCCCCATACACAGCTTGCCCTCAACGCTACCCCCCGCGTCTCGCCTGGGCACATCAGGAGAATAACTGTCTCCTGGTTGGTGCTCCTCACGGAATGGGCTCCCCGCTCAGGACTCCACCTCCTCTGACACAGGTCCAGGCCACACTTGCCTACAAGCTGGGGCTTCGGTTGTCGTTGGGCTCAGGTAGCTGTTCAATTTTGCTTCGCGAAGGAGGGCCTTGATGTTGGTGTTGGTTTCCTGAAGTTCGTCAGCTGAGAGTAAGGGTGTGTGGTGATGCTGTAGTTCTGAACTGTCATCATCAGCATCTGATTTGTTGAGTTTGGGAAAGCTGTCTTCGGCGATAGTGAGGTCGTTGAGGCAATGTGTGATAACGCGACCAGTGTTGATGTCGATGAGCCGGGCAATGGATCGGCCTATATTGCCAATGTATATTGCTGGTTGTGCTCGTTCTGCCAGTTTCTTGCACTGGTGTGTTCTGCCACATTCCTTGGCTGTCACATGGTAGAGGCAACCAGCGCCAAAAACCCTAAAGTGGCTGATGCAGGGAGGAAAGCCAAGTAGCATTTCAACCGGTGAAAGCAAACCACGACTGAGAACTGGCAGTGTGTTGATGATGTCCACGGCATGTCGAATAGCATAACCCCACCAAGACCAAGGTGAGCCAGCATGCTGAAGGAGTGAACGAGTTACATCCATGACTGTCCTAACTGCACGTTCTGCTTTGCCGTTGAGCTCTGGTGTGTGTGGTGGACTGACTTCAACCCGTATCCCACGAGAGGCACAGAAGCGTTCAAAGGCAGTCGACTTAAGTTCACCCCCATCAAACCTAACTGACTTAACCTGAACGTCTCGCACAGTCTGGAGTTGCTGAATGATTTTGATGGCTTCTGGTAAAGCATCAGACTTCTGTCGTAGGTTGGTTGACCAGATATAATTGCTGACATAGTCAATGGCAATGAGGGCAAAGCCGTACTGCCCCCTGAACTTGGTTTTGACCTCCACAAGGTCAAACGCCAAGTGTTCCCCAGGTAGCTTGTCTGGAGGATCTGTGTGGGGAATAGAGGCACGTGTCTGCTTTGCAATAATACAGGCCTTACACTCGTCCTCAAGCAGTTCTAAGTCTATGTCTGGAAAGTCAGCACAGGTTCGTCGTTCCTTCATGGAGCGAAGTTGAGCATAGGGAATGTGTCCTAGACGTTGGTGCAGTCGGCAAGTGTCTGGTTTTTTGCTGTTGAGAAATGCTGCACGAATGCTGTGTGTGTCTGCAGGTTCTGCTGACGTGAAAAAGTTGTAATATCTGCTGGTGCAATGGGCGAGAAATTGAGTGCTGTAATTGAAGGTTGGGTTTGCTGTAGTTGGGAACCACTGGAGGCTGTGCCGAAGGATCATTTGAAGAACTGCTGGGTCACCTTCTTCATGACTGCTGCGGTGAATAACGCCTGGTTGGAGGTCTCATAGCTGGAGGTCCCTGTCAGCAATAAGGTTGACTGGGCATTCTGGAGCAAACTGCGAGCCTTCAATAATGAGAGTGATGTTGTTTGCAAGAGGAATTCGTGCACCGCCTGAGCCCTCGCAGTTGAGAACTGGACCTTCCTTTGCGATGCGATGCTGGATTTTTGGTTGTTGAAGGTTGATGGGATAAAGAAGGAGAAATCACGAAGCGTAGTAACATTGAACCGTTATCAATAAGGAGAGGAAAGGAAGTAACAGGAAGTGGAATGTTGACTGCAAATGCCTGGATCACTCCTGGGCCATCCAAAAATCCTGTTAGTGGTTGTCGTCACTTTGGCCGTCAAGCTGTGGGTTGTAAGTCTCCTCCCATAACTGCTGTTCGTTTGCAAACTGCTGACTCTGTTGTTCATGCACGTTTGGAGCTGAAGGACATTCCCTTGCATAATGTCCACAACCACTGCAATTGTTGCAGGTGACATTTGCAGATGCCTGGCTCTGGTGTGGACGGAATGGTTGCTGTGGTCGCCATCCACTTTGCTGCAGTCACCATCCCATCTGCTGGGGTCGCCAACTTCCTTGAGAGAGTGGAATGGACCCTCTGCCAAAGCCACCATAGGGTCGTGGGGTGTATGGCTGTGGCCTTGGTTGGAGCGGTCGATAGCCACCAAAGCCTTGGGGGTGGGTGTAGTGAACTTGGGCAACATTTGCAGTTGGTGCGTTGGCCTCTGGGGCTGCAGTGGAGGTGTCCCCTTCTCTTTGATTTGCCAGTCGATGCGTCGCTTATCATAGTTGTTTTGAGGAACAGTTTGTTTGAAGAGTGAGATTAGTTTGGCTAAACTTGTTATCTCAGGAGCTGGGTTGCCGACAACAAGAAAAACGTTTCCTATCCCCATGTCCAATAGGCTTTGGTTCAATGAGCCAACAAAGATTCAAACAACTTTTTGGAAAGGGTTAATACAATGGAGAACTTCTCCAG
Organism: Zopfochytrium polystomum; assembly: GCA_025765615.1. Lineage (NCBI taxonomy): Eukaryota > Fungi > Chytridiomycota > Chytridiomycetes > Chytridiales > Chytridiaceae > Zopfochytrium > Zopfochytrium polystomum. The sequence continues at coordinate 212,319 of JAIVFJ010000033.1, forward strand.
CTCTGATTTCGCAAAGCTGTCAACTCGATGGTATGCTTCAGTGAATCGGGTAATGAAGGCATCTGAGGCTTCAGTTGGTTCCATTTTGATGCGTTCAAAGTCGTCAATGATCTCCTTTGCGAGTCCCTGGTCTGCTGTGCAGCAAATTATTCCCAATTCGCCAACCAACTCATAAGCAAAGTTTCGACCAGGTGTGATTTGGGTGAGAAGGGCTCGAGGGATGTGGCAGCAAATAATTAGACAGCAATGTGCATTCTGGTTCTGTGTACCAGGAAACCAAGTTACTTTCTCTTGTCCACGAGGCAGAGGCACCAATTGGAATCTCTGTCCTTGGAATGGTCCATCTCTGATGAGACAGGTTCCAGTGTCACGGAGGTCTAGTGGATCAACTGCATCATTCTGCTCTGTGTTGATGTGACTTGTGTCAATGCAGTGGCGTAAGTCGACATTTTTGTTGGAGAGTTCTGCTGTAAGATCCTCCAACCAGTCACCAAAATTCTCTGGTCCCTCCAATACGCTGAGGACTTGGCAACATACTTGGTTGAGTCAGTAGTCATGCTGTTTTCTCAGGACGATTATGTGTGCCAAATTTGAAGGGATTTCGTTGGATTTTGGGTGTGTTGTGAAGGTGGTGTTGCAGCAGATGAAAAGTTGGCTTGTTAGCTTGGTGTGTGTCAGGTAGGGGGGTGGTCGTTGTCTCCAATTGGGGACAAAAAATCAAAAATTAATGGTGAGGGTTGGAGGTAATCTGGTGACCCTGAATAAAAAGTCGTCGCTTATCACAAAGGAGAGTGATTTTGGGATCCCCTTGGTGACAGTTGTGTAGTACAGAAGCAGGCCTTTCGAATGATAGCTTGGGATTGGCTGGGGGAGGTCTGGAAGGCCAGCAAATTGAGGTTGAAGTTGGAAAAGTAATTGCCAACTTCGAGGTGGTGTACGCAACGTAGGAGCATCCGATCCAAGATCAGGTGAGTTCGTTGGAAAGAGGAGATTGAGAGCTTTCCAATGGTAGCAACGGAATTGCTGTACAATATCTGTAGCGTCCGTGATCAATCCCCAAAGTTGGCAGATCTGAAAAGCGTACAACCCCTTCTGCTGATTGGATCTTGTTGAAATCAAGGGGGAAGTGATTGGGATGGGTAAAAGTTTTGTATGAAAGATTTCGTTGGGCTGGGTTGTCTATGGGTTGTGCTGCTGTGGAGATGGAGGTAGTACACTACTGAAGGTGGTGGTGGTGGGAGGTTGATCTTGGCTTCTGTCAGTCTTGTGTTTGTCTTTATACAAAACTGTTACAAGGACCATCACTTGCAAAATGCTGCAAGTTATCCTTGCAGAGCAGTATCAGGTCAAAGCTCCTGCACACTGCTTACACCAAAAGACCCAAAACTAACAAGGGTCTCACACAAACAACATCGAGTATCGCTATCCTCCATGGAAGCAGAATACTGCTCACTTTCTGAAGCCTTCCAAGAAGCACAATGGCTCTTAGCTGTATTATCAGAGTTGCAACTCCCCGCACAGCGGCCACTACCAATCCTCGAAGACAATCAATCTGCAATCGCACTAGTGCTCAACCCTTCCACACATGCTCGCACAAAACACATTGACATACATGCTCATTTCCTCCAACAAGGCGTAGCCACTGGAGAGATCACTGTACTCTACATACCAACAAGCGACCAGATCGCAGACATTCTCACAAAACCACTCTCGATGTCTCAGCACCAGCGGCTGACCTCACTACTTGGCCTCCGACCCCGCTCCGACCTTTCGAACACCCTTTCGGTTGAAGCTTCAGACGCTTACACACGCTTTGCATAAAGGGTGCAACACCCATGGCCATCGTGCGGGGGGGTGTTAAGCGGAACTGACTGGTTAGCAGCAAGAGGCACAAGACGGACCCGAACCTATTGTGACTGTCAGTTATCGTTCTCACAATGCCCATGGGAGAGCGAGCCACCACCAATGCGGGCGCTGGCTTGCGCTGATGACAAATACTCTGAGTATTAAGTGGAACGGAAACCCAGTGTCAACAGTTTTCCTCCTAATCTGCTCAAGCAGATAATATAGGAGAGGTTTTTACCCTGTGCCGGTCACGCTTGCCTAGCAACTATTATAGCGTGTATATCATCATCATGTAATCAATAATTCATAACAGAGTTTTTTCTCTTTCTCTCCTTTTTTCTCTTTCTCTCCAAGTTGGGGAGAAGGACCACCCAAAAACACACATCTCCACTTCATTCACTCCTTCCACTCACTCACTCAGAGTAGGACTGTTTACACTTACTCATTTTCAACAGGGCATAACAAATTCAGATTTAATGATATGGTGTTTTCCTCGCCTATCAACCCATGGAGTCAGCAGTTCAATTTCTGGATTCCCTGATACAATTATCATTGACATGGCCACCTTTTGAGATCAGAGTGTTTTCAACCACACTGCAACTCTCACCATCAAACATATTAGTGATTGGGATGATCAATGGTTATGCAAGTGCCAACTCTCACAACCATGGCAACCTTGTGCAATTTCCTCATAACTTTGGACTCTGTTACATCAAGCTAAGCCTCTCTTTATCTTTGCTCACATAACGTCAGTCAAAGACAGTTTGCTGTCCATTCATTGATTGAACCAGGACTGGTTGAGTAGTTGAACCATCCTCTAACCATTTTGCCAGTGCAACATCAAACATCATCTTCCACTTAGGGGGGAGGATGCTAGGGATAAGTGAAAGATGATCATCAGCACAGAGTTGCAAAAGTGGTCTCAGCATGGATTGGCACCAACTTGGCATGGTCCTCTTGGTGCCAGGCTGCTGGCTTTGAAAACACTCTGTCTAATTTAGCCAAATGAATCTGGACTCAGGATTCGAACTATGGAATACCATTTTATTGCTGGGCTTACCTGATCCTGGCTAGGGACCTCAACTCACGCATATCACAGACGTACTAACACACTACACCAAGTCCCACATTGCAGGAAATTCCACAGCCATACCTGAGTCCTCACCTCAATTGCATCACCTTGATGATGAATAATGCTAACCAACATTTATCATTATTGGACACTCAATAATAGCACTTTTTCAGAGCAAACTATAAACAAGCTCAAACTTGCAAGATTACTTAAGTTCTATTCTCGCCTAAGATTCATCCTTTGTAGAACCAAATCTAACTGACTCTAGAATTTCAAACTGCTCTTAATAGAGGCACTCCAGAACAGCTATGTTCTTTGAATGCCTCATGCATTCATGCAGCATAACCAGGATCTGGATACTTCAGAGATTGCCCTCAACTCTTGTAATCTGACCAGAAACTTAATGGTTCTGGCTTGGATGTTAGATTTGACAAAAAGATTCTGCTGATTCTTTAAAGAGGTAGAGTAGAAGACATCAGGCTAAGTCTTTGTTCCCTTTGCTTGCATTAACACCCTTCTACCAGCATTAATTCACCACAACATCACTTGGAGACTAAAGGCAATTCATCATCAAGCAATCAAACTCTGTGGAAACATCTGGATATACTAACTCTCACTAATGCTTTCTACCACTAACTTCATCTCTATATTTATTCGCCCCTCTCGACCAACAAAAACAAAAATCAACCACCTCAAAGTCAAACAGTCACAATTACCACATCATCAAATTATTCAAACTGCAGCAGTCTCAGCAAAATTCTGCAAAACCTTCAACCATTCATTACTGCAGATCAGCTTCGGAAACAACACCAACATCACCACTTTGCTCCATTCAGCCACCAGTTACCTTGAACTATCGTTGAACCAGAATTTTGCCAGTTGAACAAGTTGAATTGGAATTGCTTTCAGTTTTCAGCAGTCTCAACAGTTTTCAGCAGTCTCAACAAAGTCAGACAAAGCATCAACCATTCCCCACAACAGAGTCACTCCCGAAAACACTAACTTCTCCATTCGGTCAGCATTCAACTTCAGCAATCAGAATTGGAAGAAGTTAAACTGGAATTGGTACAAAGTATCAACCACATGGTAATCCACAGTGAAAGTGAATCGGATAATGGTGTACAGCTCTCGTGTTGGAGGTGACAGCACGATGGGTTGGATTCTGTGCTACTGCAATTTACGTCACCTCCAGTGGGCCCTACTGGGAGCACTATAGGCATGACTGAGGAAGGCCGGACCAGGGTGGCAGACCGGCAATGTAAATGAAAGAAACGATAGCTGCTGTTTGTGGATGGTGGTGAACTACTCTGGTGGACTACTCTCTTGTGATGGTGAAGCTGGGATGGGAGACTGTTGCACAATGTATGCTGTTTGGCTTTATACAAAATTGTGACAAAGACCAGGTGAAAATGCACCAAATCCTCATCACAGTTGGTGCTCTCATGCACCACAGTGTGAGGTGTTGCTCCTGCACACTGCTTACTGCAAAAACCCAAAATCTAACAGTAAATCAACCGAAGGCCCACGAACACCAAAGTCCCAGCTTGTTGGCTAGTGTGGCCCGGACCTGTGTCAGAGGAGGTGGAGTCCTGAGCAGGGAGCCCATTCCGCAAGGAGTACCAACCAGGAGACAGTTATTCTCCTGATGTGCCCAGGCGAGATGTGGGGGAAAGCGTTGAGGTCAAGCTGTGTATGGGGGATTGGTTGCCTCGCCCCATAGGGTGCTGGGGGGAGCCCAGACAAGCATCGTGCGAATGGCTCACCTGTGCAGAGTTTTCTCTCGTGCTTTCTTTTGTGTGCAGGGTATCTTAGAAAATCTGAACTAATTTTCCCTAAAGCTTCCTAAAGTTAAAACCATCACAAGTAGATTCCATTTCTCTACAACCACCAAAACAAACATAACACTTAAAATTTGGAATCCACCACAAACTTCTTACCTTCAGGCGAAATTCCATCTGAACCACTTCAGCTGTCGCTGCCGTCTGACAACTCTGCAAAGTGTACACATTCAGGCCAAGCCCAAACCCTTGTATATGTGCAGACAGCCTTTGAAGTTATTGAACAACCCACCAATGTCAACATAATCTGGAACAAATAGGTCTACAAGGTCAAACTTTGTGGAGACAGCAGCATTGAGTCCTTTTTTGCACAGCTCATGGCTATAGGCCCCACTTAGTATCATTGCATTGATATTCAGATTCCTCACTCACCTATTGTCCAAATTGAAAGAAATGACTGCTGCTGTTTGTGGATGGTGGTGAACTACTCTGGTGGACTACTCTCTTGTGATGGTGAAGCTGAGATGGGAGACTGTTGTACAATGTATGCTGTTTGGCTTTATACAAAATTGTGACAAAGACCAGGTGACAAAAAATGCACCAAATCCTCATCACAGTTGGTGCTCCCATGCACTACAGTGTGAGGTGTTGCTCCTGCACACTGCTTACTGCAAAAACCCAAAATCTAACACTCCCCCCTAAGCTGTGGGCAGGAGCAAAAGGGCCAGCACGGAGGAAAACCTTATGCCATAGGCAACGTAAGGAAACCGTACACTGGTTAAGGAAAAGCAATAAACAGGTATGACTGGCCACCAGGTGGCAGAACAATAAGAAAAGAATGCCCATATGAAATTTGTAGATGGAGAGCAAAGAAGCTTGAATGCAGGAATATAAGAAGCAATGCAGAAGAAGAAGAAGGGCAAGAAAGAGAAAGGAGAAACAGGATGCAATATAAATAAAGAAACGGGACAGAAACTAAGGCACATGACAAAGACCAATATGACTAAAATGGTAAGTACCCAAAGCAGCTGGTAATGATTTTGTAAGATAATCTGCTGGTTGCTCGCCACCAGGAATCCATTCCAGTCGAATCACTTGTCGATTAACCAGTTCCCGGATATAGTGATACTTAACCAGAATATGTTTTGACCTATTAGTGTAGAGATCGTTTGAGCTCAAATTGATAACGCCTTGGTTGTCAGTATAGATTGGAATAGGAGTCGGGGACGGGAGCATAAGTGCTGTGTGTTGTTGTGAGATGGCCTCCAGTTCTCGTCCTAGTTCTGAGACTGCAACGTATTCTGCTTGCTGAGGTGACAGCATAACTGTAGGACTGCGAGTTGATGCCCAGCTGATAGCGGTATTTCCAAACAAAACGAAGTAGCCAAGTTGTGATTTCCCATCAGCATGAACTCCATGAGCAGCATCCGAGTAGCCGAAAATTCCAGACCCTGTGTTGGAATAAAGCAAACCATACTCATGTGTACCATTGATATATTGAAGGACTTGAATAAGGATCTGCAAGTGGTGTTTGCTTGGGTCCTTGCTGCAGGCGCCAAGATATGAGACTGCTGGTGCCAAGTCTGGTCGTGTGTGTGTTGCCAAATAGTTGATGCCACCAAGGATTGCTTGGTAGAGCTGTTGATTTGCTGTGGGTTCATCATTTTCTCGAGGTTGAAGAGTGAGAGGACTGGGGAGAGCAGTTACTGCTGTCTTCTTTCCATTGACTAGGTCTGCATGGCGTTGGAGGAACTCTTTGGTGTAAGCTCGTTGATGCAAGTAAATGCCAGTTGGTGTTCGATGAACTTCCATATTCAGTACGGTCTTGATATGACCTAGTTCGCGGAGCTTATAGAAGGATTTTAGCAAAGTGATGGCAGAGGTGATTTCCTCTGTGTGCCCAAAGAAACAAATATCATCGACATAGATAGCAATGAAAATAATACGTTCCTTTGTGCGCTTGAAGAGGATGCACGGATCTGCTGCGCTTTGTTGGTAGCCGGCAGACTTGAGACGACCAATGAGTTCCTGGTACCAACAACGCCCCTCTTGCTTGATACCGTTGACAGCTTTGTGCAAAAGCCAGACCTTGCCATCCGAACGGTAGCCATCTGGTTGCTCCATGTAGATGGGGACATCAAGTTTGCTGTTGAGGTAGGCATTGCTAATATCGACCATGGCTGTGTCCCAACCGTTTGAGGCTGTCATAGCAAGGAGCCATCGTAGACTATTGATGCGAACAACAGGAGAGTGAGTGTTCCAGAAATCAACGCCACGACGCTGTGTAAAGCCCTTCGCCACTAGTCGTGCGCGAAAGCGCTCAATGCTGCCGTCTGGTCGAAGCTTGACCTAGTAAACCCATTTGTTCTGCACGACATTGACATTCTTGGGTCGATCAACGACTTCGAAAGCTGCAAGCATTCTGAGAGCGTCAATCTCTGTCTGCTCTGCTGCTATCCACTCTTTGGACCACTTTCCACTCATGGCCTCAGTGCGTGTTACCGGGTCTGGACATTTGACACTGGTTAAATATAGATGTCCAGATCGAGTATGTTTTGGAGATGGGCTGCGCATAGGGCTGCATGGTGATTTGCGCACATATGTAGGTGGAGGCTCTGGTGGTGGTGGTTCTGGTGGTGGCGCTTGAGGTGGTAGGTCTTTAGTTGGTGTTTCAGCAATTGTTTTGTCATCAGGGGTATGCTTTGGTGGTGTTAGTAAAATGACAGAGGTGTTTGTGAGTATTAGGATGTAGAAAAGGGAAATTAGGATGTAGAAAAGGGAAATAGAAAAATCATTGGCAGGTGAGCCTTCTGCACGATGCGGCTCGGGACACCCCATGCCAGAGAGCCTTCTCTTCCTCTCTCCACAGCCCGCCTTCCGCATTTTCCCCCATGCGTAACGTCAGGCGCCAAGGGACCTATCTCCCCTGGTGGTGTTCCTTACGGAATGGGCTCCCCAAACAGGCATCCATCCCTTCTGACTTGGGTCCACGCCACACTAGCTCCCGCAGGGTCGGTATGGCCCAGGGCCTTCGGTTGCGCCACCCACGTCACTCCCAGCCGAGAGTGCGCCTGAAGTCACAGAGCCGGTCGCCGCCCTCACTCATCCGATTGGTCCCCCGGCTTTAGTGCTCGTAGGTAAGGCCCACTGGAGGTGGCGTTAATTGCGGTAACACGGAGTCCATCCCGTCGTGCCGCCACCTCCAACACTTTGTGCTGTACATCGTTATCCGATTCACTTTCGCTGCCGTACCTCGACCACTTCATGTTCGTTTGGTGCTAGTTCTGTGGAAGGTTGTCATTCAGCTACCGCTGCTGGTCTTGGTTCTGGGAATTGATCCACGCGAACATTGGCTTCACGAAGGAGGTTGGTGATGTTTTGTTCAGTTGATGTAAGTTCATCTTTGCTGAGGAGTGGTGTTAGCTGATGAACAAGGTCCTGAGCAATATCCTCTGCTGCTGAGGTGCTGAGGCAAGGGAAACTGTCTTCTGCAACCACAAGGTCATCCAATCGATGAGTGATTACTCTACCCGTGCTGATGTCAATCAAGCGAGCAATGGAACGACCAATGTTTCCAATGTAAATTGCTGGTCGGGCGCGTTCTGCAAGCTTTTTAAACTGATGTGTTTGTCCACGTTCCTTTGCTGTGATATGATACAAACATCCTGAGCCAAAAACTCTGAATTGACTGATGCATGGAGGGAATCCAAGAAGCTTTTCAACTGGAGATAGTAATCCACGGCTGAGGACAGGAAGTGTATTGATGATATCTACTGCATGTCGAATCGCGTATCCCCACCATGACCATGGTGAACCAGCATGTCTTAGAAGAGATCGTGTGACATCCATGACTGTTCGAACTGCTCGCTCTGCTTTCCCATTCAGCTCAGGTGTATGAGGTGGACTAACTTCAACGCGGATGCCACGTGATGCACAGAAACGGTTAAAAGCGAGTGAATTAAGTTCCCCACCATCAAAGCGGACGCCCTTTACACGAACATCCCTAACTGTCTCCAATTGTTGGATGATCTTAATGGCCTCTGGTAGTGCTTCTGACTTTCTCCGAAGGTTTGTCGACCAGAGATAATTACTTGCATAGTCAATGGCAATGAGAGCAAAGCCATATTGTCCTTGAAACTTTGGTTTGACTTCCACTAGATCAAAGGCTAAACGTTCGCCTGGTAGTTTATCTGGAGGATCTGTATGTGGAATAGCAGCACGAGTCTGTTTGGCAATAATGCAGGCCTTACACGGTTCTTCAAGTAAGTCCAGCTTAATGTCAGGAAAGTCAGCACATGTACGGCGCTCCTTCATTGCTCGTAGTCTTGCATAAGGGATATGGCAGAGGCGTTCATGCATGCGCTGAGTGTTTGGAGCTTTGCTGTTGAGAAAGGCTGTGCGTATACTGAGTGTATCAACTGGTTCTGCAGAGCTGAAGAGGTTGTAAAATTTACTGGCGCAGTGTGCAATAAATTGTTTGCTGTAGTTGAATTTGGGGGTTTGCTGCTGTTGGGAACCATTGGAGACCATGTCTAAGAATCATTTGAAGGACGGCTGGATCTCCTTCCTCAGGACTGCTACGATAAATAGTACCAGGTTGAAGGTCTCGTGCAAGATGGAAGAAGCCACATAGTTGTAGGTCCCGATCAGCGACCAAGTTGACAGGACATTCTGGAGCATATTGGGCACCTTCAATTATAAGTGTGATGTTGTTGGCGAGTGGTATGAGAGCTGTGCCGAATCCTTCACAAGTAAGAATAGGTCCTTCTTTGGCGATACGCATGCTAGATTTCTGCTGAGTATAACTATAGGGAATGAAGAGAGAGAAATCTCGAAGTGTTGTGACATTGCAACCGTTGTCGATGAGTACAGGAAAGAAATTGGAAGGGAAGGGACGTTAACTGCAAATGCCCGGATTACTCCTGGGCCATCCAAAAATCCTGTTGACTTTCATCTAGTTCAGTCTCTGATTGGAGTTGCGTTTCCATCCACAATTGCTGTTCTGCAGCATACTGCTCACTTTGCTGGTCATCCCAATCACCGTTCTGTAGCAGAAGTGCTTGGTTTTCAGGTATCTGCTGTTGTGGAGGGTTTGGTTGCTGGAGTAAGAGCGCATTTGGATTTGCTGGTGGTCGATTCTGTTGCTGTTGCTGCAATTGCTGAAGAAATGTGTTGGCACACTGTTGAGCAACATGACCATAGCCTCCACATGCATGACATTGGACTCCAAAAGACTGTTGCTGTGCAGGGTACCAACTCCCCCTAGAGCCACGTCCCATTGCGGTACCACCAGTTGCTGTTCCACGTGAACTTAGTCCTCGCCATGTTCCTCGGCCTCGGCCAAAACCACCATATGGGCGCGGTGTGTACTGTTGGGACTGAGGGTTTTGGTACTGCAAGGTTGTTGGGCGGATATTAGGGTACGGCTGGTACTGCTGAGGTTTATGATAACTGCCACGACCACGGAGTTGACTATAGTGTACTTTTGGCCGAATAATTACATTTGCTGTTGGTGTAGTGACTTCTGGAATGGCTGTTGTCAGGTCCCGCTCCTGTTGTGCTGCAAGTCGATCCCGCCTCTCATCATATGTATTTTGGCGGGCAGTAGATTTAAATAAGGTGATTAGTTTAGTCAATGATGAAACAGAAGTGATAGGATTCCCTGCAAACATGAACGTATTGGCAACACCCATATCGATTAGCGTGTTGTTCAGGGCAGATACGAAGACTCGCACAACTTTGGAAAATGGTGTGATGCGACTGCGGATTTCCACTGATGAACTTTCTGCAAAGCTTTCTACTTTGTGGTAAGCTGTAATGAAGCGCATTGCAAATGACTCGGATGATTCTGCAGGTTCCATTTTTATACGTTCGAAATCATCAATAATTTCCTTTGCTAATCCTTGATCTGTTGTTCGACATGCAATCGCAATTTCTCCAAGCAGTGTGTAGGCAAATATCTGCCCACGTCGGGGGAACTGTGGTAGAAGCTCTGGTTCAACATGTCGTCGAATGAGAAGGATACAGTATGCGTTCTGGTCTTCTGTCCCTGGGAACCATTTGACCGGCTCACGCCCGTCTCGTGCAAATGCATAATGCTCGCCATGGTTGGGCCCCCTGCGTACTCTGCATGTTGGGCCAACATTAGGATCATTGGGGTCCACTTGATCATTGCGTAATACGTTAATTCGGTCTGGGTCAACGCAGTGGCGGACACCATTGCTTTTGTTGGATAGTTCTGAAATTAGGTCGTCCAGCCAATCTCCAAAATTTGCTGCGCCTTTGAGGATGGGGAATGCACGGGAAGCATACTTGATTTGATCACGCTCGCTCATGCTTGTGAGGAAAATGTGTGAGAGCTTTGCAGGAGAATAGAAATTTGAAAGGCAGTGATTTCCCTGATTTAGTGGTAACCCTTCGTAGGGAATAGTAGCAGACTCAACAAGCGTGACACGACACTTGATGGTCAAGGTATGGGTGTGGGTAGGTGGATAGGTGATGTGTGTAACGAGTTGTTGTTGAGAAAACAGACTTGTCACGTTTGTGGAGCGAAATTGAGTGACTAGATGGGCCAAAATGCAGATGCAGCTTGTAACTCAATAACCCACGAGGCCAACGACGAAATTGGAGAATCACTGAGTTGCCCCACGTAGATCAGTAGTTGCTGAGTGCAGAGAAATTGGTTTTAAGTGATTTGGTCGGGTTTTGGCTGAGTTGTGTTGGTGGGAAGCTCCAATACAGCAATTTCGACGAGTTGAGTGCTAATTGAACAGTAAAAACGCGGACAGCTGTTATTCTGCAAGGAACCAGTCGAAGATCACGATATTTGGTGGATAGATAGAGTGGAAGTAGCTCTTTCCTGTGGTGGTAAGCGATTCCTGAAGCAATTGAAAGAAGTTGCAAACGTAAACTCTCGAAATTTGGCGTTATCAGGTGGCTGATGTTGTGGATGAGTGCTGTTACACGCTCTGCAACGCTGCTGCAGCGAAAAACGATCGTCAAAACGTCTTCCCCAGTGTTAAAAGTGGTGTGGACGTGGTGAAATGGTGGGGGTACAAAAACTGAAGGTGTTGGTTCTGCAAGTAGTGATGCTGGTGATGTGTGGTGGTGAGTGGCACTGTTTGTTTACTCGTTTTTCAAGTGTGTTGCTGCGTTCTGCACGTTCTTCCTCAATTCTGCTTGTTGTTTATACTCCAGATGATTGGGATGGGTCACAATTTTGTATGAAAGAAATGACTGCTGCTGTTTGTGGATGGTGGTGAACTACTCTGGTGGACTACTCTCTTGTGATGGTGAAGCTGAGATGGGAGACTGTTGTACAATGTATGCTGTTTGGCTTTATACAAAATTGTGACAAAGACCAGGTGACAAAAAATGCACCAAATCCTCATCACAGTTGGTGCTCCCATGCACTACAGTGTGAGGTGTTGCTCCTGCACACTGCTTACTGCAAAAACCCAAAATCTAACACAAATCAATAGTCTTTAACTCACTGAAATGGCTGCCTGAATCACTGGGACACTGGCACAGTGGATATCAGCAACAAATACCTCAACAGCATATTTTATGTGCCAAATCTGCATCGAGCAGTTCATTACCACCGCACTGACTGCTGGAGTTGAACAGCGACCTAAATCAAACAGTTGTCAGGAAAGCGCAATCTTCTTGGACCACTGCATCCTCTTTTGTCAGATTGACTCATCATCCACACCGCAAGCTAAGTTAACAATATTTGTTTTTTGGCGATTCTGGCAAAAAACTTCTGCCATTGCCTTGCCTAATCTTGTGATAAACTCTGCAAAGTGGGAGCAATGAAAACCATCCTCAATATGCAGCTGGAACATCAACATGACGGAATGTTCTTACACAAGAAAGTCTATAGCAAGGAGTTACTTCAGTGCCATGCAAACATTATCAACAACCGCACTGCAGTAACTGCCCTTCCCAGCAGTCTCAATCTTCAGCCACACAGGATGGACAAAGCAACTGCAGATCAGAGACTGTACCAGGCAATCCTTGGCGGTATCAACCACCTTGCAACACACTCGCAACCAGACCTTGCCCCAGCAGTTTCATATCTTGGTGCCTTCAGCAAGGATCCCAACATAGCCGGTTACTCCGACGCTGCCCATGGTGTCCACTCAGATGGGAAATCACAGCTTGGCTACTATGTTCTATTCGGAGGAACAGCTATTAGTTGGACATCTCTTTGGAGCAGCACTGTCATGCTGTCACTGCAGGAAGCTGAATATGTTGTCTGAACTGGGACGAGAACTTAAGGCACTATCCCAAATCTACTCAGCACTTCAACGTCTGTCTCCAACTCCTCATGTCATCTACACTGACAACAGTGGTGTGGTCAACCTCAGTTCAAATGATCTTTACACCAATAGGTCAAAGCATATCATGGTAAAGTATCATTATATTTGAGAACTCGTGGAACAAAAGGTAGTACAGCTTGAATGGATTGCTGGAGGAGAACAGCCTGTAGACTATATGATGGCATCTCTCTCAGCTGCTCTCAGTGGGTACCATCTGAGTCGCATTGGTCTTTGCTTCTTTTCTTACCTCTGATTCCATTTTGCTTATCTGTGAGGCTGTTTTCTTCTTTGTTCTTTTTCATTTCTTTGACTCATTTTCTTTTACCTCTGAAGTTCAACATGTGCCCCCATCCATTTTTGTTAGTGTGGTCTGTCCTTTCTGTTCTGCCATCCTATGGCCAGTCATACCTGTTTGTGATTCTTCTTTCTCTGGTGTATGGTTTCCTTAAGTTGACTATGGCTTAAGGTTTTCCTCTGTGCTGGCCTTTGCTCCTGCCCACAGCTTAGGGGGAGTGTTAGTTTTGGGTCTTTGGTGTAAGCAGTGTGCAGGAGCTTTGACCTGATACTGCTCTGCAAGGATAACTTGCAGCATTTTGCAAGTGATGGTCCTTGTAACAGTTTTGTATAAAGACAAACACAAGACTGACAGAAGCCAAGATCAACCTCCCACCACCAACACCTTCAGTAGTGTACACCACAGCAGCCCAATCCATCATCAGCCAACATAGCGAATTCTTTCAGTTGCTGAACAGCTGTAGGTGGGAGTAGCTTTTGTCACTTGTGGAATCACTGCAAGGGGAGGCCTTGTGTGTCCTGCGGTGGGTAGTTCAACCCTCTTGAGCAAGGGCTGCCTACTCTGCTTGGACTGAACAGATTGACCAGTGACAGAACAGGTGCCTTGTGGCGCCTTGGTGAGTGAGACACAAGTTGGCAGGTAAATCTGTTCACACTGCTATTCCAAGTGGACCTCCACCTTCATTCCTTTGTGGAAATATTGGAAGCCTTCGATGTCAGAAGTCAATTTGCTCGTTGCTCAAATTCGTCAGTTAGAGCGGCGCAAGGAGGATGTCGAGAAGGCAAAGGAGCTCATTGTGAGGATGAGGTCTACGTCTGCTGAGAATCATAAATTTGAAGAATCAACACCGTAAGCGACCAGATAGACTGGGTTCTCTGGTGGGATTCGACTCTGGACAACCAGTGGGACTGGAAGCTGGATGATTGGTGGCTCAGTCCTTTCATTGTTGTTGAAGCCTGGGATGGTGGGATTTCCATGACGACACCCCATTCGACCTGAGTGTTGCGAGCAAGTCTGGTGACGACGACTCCAGCGCAGTTTTGGTTAACAGTGTTTATCCTATCCTAACCTAACAGACGTACTTTGAGACAGGCCCCCAGATAAAATGACATGGTCATATTACGAAATAAGGAACAATGGGCCACAAAATAGGTTTTGACAAGGGTACCGCAACCATGCTGGCACAATCACTTCTGTCTTAATTTCTTGGAAAGGCAACCTATGCCATTTTAACTTTGGCTTGCTGCTCGCCGTCTGTTTTAACCTCGCCGATGCCGTTCTCGTGATGGAGCAATGCTCACCCCCCTCCACGTTTTCTTCTGTCTCCCGACACCGTAATCTTCTTGCTTACCCTCGCACCACCGACCTTCGCGACCTTCGCCTGCTCCTTCCCGCGCCGGCGAAAGGTTTCGCAGAAAGGTTTTTTGGTCGCCAAACGACACGGCCCACCCTGTAAACAAAATAGGAGGAGCGATGGTTCACACTTAACGCAACTGGCAAAGGGTAGAAGGCCTCCAATTTCGTTCATCCACCTACGGCGAACATCCCCAGCAATTTTTTTTTATGAGTTTCTAATTGCTTGGTATTATGGCCCAGAACGCCATTACCTCGCTTCACGCCCCCCTCGCAGAGTTTCTGTAGGTTAGCCATGTTGTGATGGACTCAGCCTCTGACCGCAACGCCCATCTTGCTCAGTGTCCAGATTATTCCATAAGAAAGAACTTCGATGGACAAAGCGAAAATGGATTTGAAGGTTGCTTAGCAGAGAAGGCTACGTCTCTTTTTGAGTTTCTACGTCAGCAGGGCTCTCCTGCTCAATCATGCGGGAGCCCACAAAGACAGTCCACATGCAAAGTCCAAACACACTTAAGAAAACAAGGTGCTCGATAAGAGTGGGGATCTCTCGAAACAGTACTATGCTTGTGAGAACAGCAGCAGTGTTAAATCCAGCAAACAGCACTGGTTGGAAGGTCGAGACCGGGTATCGGCTCAGTGCCTCTTGCTTGAAATATTCTTGACCGACGATGGAGCAAACAATCATCACCGCAACTGCAGCAACTGCAAGTGAAAGGCTAGTCTTCGAAAGCACTGTCGGCTCTTCGGAAACGGGTTCGGTCTCAGTGTCCCCGGACGAGGATGCACTGACCCGCACAAGAACCGATATTATTCGGCCGCAGGTTACATTGATCGCGCCAAACAAGGAGCACACGCCCACAAGTTCGGCCAAACCAAATCTGCCACGTCCGAACACAAGATAGATGAGGCCCGATTGACAAATAACGATAACTAGGGCTCCGCACAGAAAAATGGGTGACAGGCAAAAGCTAATAACATCTGCTGCGGTGTCGCCCAGGACTTGACCGCCTTTCGGTGCAACAATCAGAACCCCAAAGACAGCAGCGATGAGCAGTACATAACCACGCCGTTGGCGTAGTGTAATTTCCTCGCCAAGAATTCTGCAGGAGGGCTCAGCTTTCGAAAATGGGACAAGTCCCTTACATTGAACCGAGAATGGCAGTTGTTAGAACGCTGATCACGCCCATGGGAGTTACAATAGCGGCCGAGACATATCCGAGGGCAAACCAGTTCCCAAAAACCTCGCCAGAGTAGCTCAAAATTATGCCAGCGATCCAAAGAGGATCACGTAATCTCGCTCTCATTGACTCGGTCACTGGAGCAGACCTTGGTTGGAGCGAGCCAGGAGGAGACGTGGCAACCGGAAGAGAGCTGTACGTCGAGGAAAGTCGATTGATAGCGTACTTCTGGCAGGTTTGGCCACAACCTATCAGAACTTCGAGAAAAAGTCAAGCTTTGGATGGCGGAATTACGGAGCATACCTGAACCGAAACAGCTAAGAGCGATCCCCTTCAACACGTCCTGTGAGAACGACATTGCTGAGAGTTGGGCTAATGTCGACGAATTTGCGGAGACTGAAGGCGCGCCACCATCCAACGGTGGTGTTGATTTTGGCTGGGCCGACGAATTTAACCAAATGTGACAAGGCGGTCTTATGGTAGCATCCATTTCGATGGCGGAAGAAATACTATGGTTGGGACTGTCCGCTAAGTGGGCTTTCAACGTTGGCCCTGGGCCGGCTTGCGTGTGAGCTTTCTGTGCGCTCTGCAGAGGGTGGTGGATGTCTGCGTGACTTTAAGGGTCGCGGATGTTCAACGGAGGACGTGCAAAACAACTGTGCGGGAGACAAGAAGGAAACGAACGCGGCTTCGCCGTTGGTCAAAATGCATCCATTCATTCAAACTATTCACTGCGAATGCTTTGCAGACAGAGCAAAGGACTCTATTTTCGCCTGCAGAAGCGTTCTCAATGTGCGATGCGTCGGCATATCCAGTCCTATTCTCTGGGCACACTCGATTAGATACCCCGAGATGAAATCGGCTTCGGTCTGAGATGCCCCACGCGAAACTGCCACCTCCATGCTGTTTCGATTAAGCTGAGTGCGTTTGGCAACATCCAAGACTAAATCAGCAAGCGAATCAACGGTCAAATGTGCGTCGCTTAGTTGGTCTGTAAGAACAGGTATCAGTTCCGCGCATAGACTTCGAACCAGCAGTGCAGACGAAGGTGAATCAGCAACAACGCCATTTCGACAAGACAAGATAGCTGTAAGGGGGTTCAGGCAAGCGTTGACAGCGAGCTTACTCGCCGTTTGAAACAATCTGGATAAGACCACGAACAGTTGCACAATCTAATGATAGTGGTACCTTCGTGAAAAGAACACTCTTCATGCTGCTCCAAGGCAGACTTGTGACGATGCCAAGAGCGCTAGAGAAGGATGGCTGACGGAACAGATCCAGAACTGCTTCACGGCGATCGTTTCGTTCTAGTGGTCCATTAAATCCTTGGAATTCCAACCTTTTGGAGAAGGAGGGCGAGGGCAACGGTCCGAAATGAGCACTGCCGTTGCCCGCATGATAAATTTCAAATTTCGCTTTAACCGATCGAGTAACACCATGCGTTGTGGATCCGAGGATGATGCGGTCTGCAGAGATTGGTGGGAGTCGGCAAAACTGCATCTGCTTTTCGCTTGAGTTTGTACAAACTGGAGCTTGCCCTCCGCCCGAACGAACAGTCAGTTGTTCCGCCACACGAAGAACGCCATTTTGAAGCAAGACAAGTATCGAATCTCCGTCGATCCGGCCAGATTCACAGGCGAAGAGATCGGAAAGGGCGGAGGCCGTTTCGTGGGCCTGCGTGCAAACCAGTAGTGTTGATATCGGACCGTTTGGGCTCGTTTGGCGACCAATGTACTCAACGCGGTGAGTAGAAACCGATGGAGACGACGAACAAGATGAGGCGGCTGGGAAGACGGTAACCGAAACGTTCTCCTGTGCGAGGAAACCTCGAACGCACGCGTCGCCATGGGAATGGGGATTCCGAAGAAGAAGCACGGTTTCGACATTGTTGGCGGCTGCGAAGCCCCGCTTCAAGTGGTGCGCAAACAAGAGACCGATCGCTCCAGCTCCCCTGTTTCGGAAATAACGGTAGCGGGTGGAGACGAGAAGAAGGTTGGATGGAGACCAGCAGACAGAGACAGAGACGGAGGGAACGAACTAACGCACAAAACGTGAACGGTCGTGGTCATGTTCCTTTTCCCCTTTTGCGAACATCACGTGCCATCTCTGATTGATTCCAAAGGGATATGCTTGGTCAAGCTGGAGCGAGACAGAGAGAAGGTATCAGTCAGATAAGGCAGCAGCAGCAGACAGACAGACAGACAGACGGACAGACAGACAGACAAGCGAACCAACAAACACACAGAAAGTGAGAGGAAGTCCAGTCGGTTTGCACCTGCCGCTACCGCCGCCGCACTGCACTGGGCCAGCCAATCCGGCTAACTCACACACTCGCACACATTCATACATGTCTTCGCCGTTCTCTTTCTTCGGCACCGGCATCGGGCTGGGCCTGGGCGACTTTCACCTTGGCGGTAATGGCACGAACGCCAACTCATCCTCGAACAGCAGTGCGGCATTGCAGCAGCAGCATCAACAACAACAACAACAACATCCACAGGTTTCTGCCACACCGGGCAACAACCCAGCTGGCACAACTTCACCCTTTCGAATGAACTCATCGTCTGGCGTCCCCGCTACAGTCCCCTCCAATGCTAGCAACCCATCGGGATCATCCGGCACTTACTATCGAATCCAGCTCTTTCCCCATAGAGAGCGCATTGGTATTCCCGGTCAAATGCCCATCATTTCGTCTGGATTCAACTTCGCTCCCATTGAGAAGGACGTCAAAGTCGGTTCAACCATTCGAATTGGTAGGAAGGTGGACCGCAGGGCAAACCCCACCACATCCGCTGCCCCTGTCCCGCCTTTACCCCCGAACGCCCCAGCCTCGCCTGCAGCTCTCAGTGGATCCCAGCACCCAGTGGCGGCAGGCTCGGACTCCGAAGCGGCCGATGTTTCTGCTAATGGCTTCAGCAGCACGGAAGAGGTATCTTCTGGCGCTGATCTCTCCTCATCCGCACCGGCAGCATCGGCCTCCGCTTCGGTTCTGGAGCATTTCCGCCGTCGCAACTCAGCAAATGCTCCACCTAACGCCGCCGGCCACGATCTTGGAAATGCTTCCACTGCTGATGCGGGAGCCTCGTCCGATGTGATTCCCGCTTCAGACTTCATCGCTTTTCGGAGTAAAGTGGTCAGCCGCACCCACGCTGAGATGTGGGTGACACCCGCTGGTCAACTACTCTTCCGGGACGTGGGCAGCTCATCGGGCACTTTCTTGAACCGTGTGCGTCTTTCTCAATCAGGACGGGAAAGTCGTCCGTTTACCGTCAAAAGCGGCGATGTAATCCAGCTGGGTGTTGACTATCAGGGTCGGCAGGAAGGCGAGTTTCCGTTTTGCATTGATACATGTCTTAACAGAGCACAATGTTCAATTTGATGATGTAGAGGTCTATAAATGCGTGATGATGAAGGTGTTCATTAGCGTCAAAGCTCGGGAGAAGCCGAAGGTCAATCCTCTACGGTGAGGACGCTCGTTTGTTTTTAATTGTCTGATGGGACTTAATAAACCTTTCTAGGTTACGAACGGCACTGCGGGCATTGCTGGCTGCAATGAACCCAAATGCTCAAGACCCAACCGATGCCACAAGCACCGATTGCTGCATCTGCCTCAGCTCGATGGCCCCTCAGCAGTCTCTTTTCTTGGCACCATGCTCACACTGCTTCCATTACCGATGCGTAATGCCTTTGCTTGACTCCACAGTGATGTTCCAATGTCCCTTGTGTCGACAGGTTGCAAACCTAGTTCCGCTTCCATCGGAAGAAGAGGAGGCTGTTGAGGATGAATTTTGCGCCGCAATTGCTATTCCCTCGGACGATGACCGCAGTTCTCCGCCAGTGAGCAATGACGTTGCAGTGTCAGATTCATCTTCCTCGAGCAATGCTCAACCAATGGGATCGCAACCGGCATCACAGGGCGTTGCCGTCAATCCAGCCAACACGCAACACTCAGACTCAGACCAGATGGAAGGAACAGAAAGGGCAAATGCGAGACCACGAACTCTTTTCTTAAGCGAAAGTCTTCAGACCGACACCGGAATGCATTCGCCAACTTCTGACAACGGCTCCGCAGACTCGGGGGCTGCTTTGGACCATCAGCTTCTCCGCGAGCCAATCGTCGCGCTGAATGCGTCCTCCACGTTAACTACTGCTTTAAGATCGTCGGCCCCACCCAGTCCGAATCCTCCGTCAGAGGTTTTGGACTTAATCAAAAGTGCCTCCTCCCTTATCAATGGAGTCGCTCAAGGCGGGCTCCTCTCTAACTTAATGACGGACCAGCAAAAAGCGGATCTGAGCGACATCCTTCGCCGGATGGAGCAATTTCAACTTGTTGCATCAGGAGGCAACTCGGCAGTTACTGGAAGCAATGGTTCATCAGCGAGCGCAACAGCGGACGACGATAATGGTCCCATTTCCTCCGACGACCGTCATTTTCAGTCTGAACCGCTCGGTCGGGATGCCTTGTCACTTTCTGACGATGAACTAGGACGGAAACGAACGGATTCCCAACGCGCGGAACAGAGATCTCGAGCGACTTCAGGCCCGGGCACACGAATGTCATGGTCACCCTCAGGCTCCTCAGCTGATGCAGCCGCTTCCGCTGCGGCTGGCCTCGAAAGTGATAGTGGAGGTGGCGCCTCGTCTGCCACCGATGCCTCTGCATCCACTTCTTCAGCCTCGTCACCTACCTCTGGCGGGGCACCTCGGGAGAAGAAGGGAAAAGGGAAAGGATTAACCTCCGCGTTTGCTGCCTTGACTGGATCCGGTCGAGTCGTTAAGACGTAGACGACGTGACGAACTCGCGAATGAAAATGAGCGAGACAGGCCCCCGCTGCTGACGCTTTTTTTTTCTTTTCATTTGGTGAAAGTTGATCCTCGAGAGAGTCTGTGCAAGGCTCCCAATCTCTTTTTCTTACCATCTTATCTCATTGAGCCGTTGCTATTAAATTGTTTGTTTTCCTTTCGCTTTCTGTTCCTCCCCTTTCCTCTTGACTTCGATCGTCTTTTGTTTTTTGGTAAGCGGCAGCCACGAAGTGGAGTCCGTGATCTCCGAGCAAGCGAACGTGATACGTGGATTGCTACCGGGGTGTCGGCCTCATTTATTCTTTTTTTGTTCGTGGCAAGAGGAAAAGGGTCCCGTCAACATTCGCGTCATGAAGTCTTGCCGGAGTCTTGAGTTTATCAGTGGGGTTGGAAAGAGAAGAAGAAAGGCGTTTGGGTTTGGGCCGAGATGAGCCAGACTGACCGAGTCCCATCGCTCCGATGAGCCGCAACTAGTTGACGCCTAACTGAAGCCATATATCTGAACATTTCGATCTGGGTCAATAAAGCATACACAAGTATTTGCTCGAAGAGTAAACTCAACTCTCTTTGCTGGGCTGGTAAACCATCAAATCCACGTTTGCAAGCCTCCTCGTTAAACACGTCCAGCTCCAACAGGCGCTTCACAACCCATTCTGCCACATCGAGCACGTAAACGGGCGCACGAGCCATGTTCTTGACGACTCCTGCGACATTGTGAAGCGCTAGCTTCGGGTTTAGATTCCTGCTGTTTCACAAACAAAAAAGAAAATAATAAATAAAAAAAGCGGTGGGTCCCACATCTCTCCTGGGTTCGAGCGCGGTCTTTTCCTTTCAACTTTTGCTTCTGCCATGGTGGCTGGATAATGTGAACTTGAGCTTCAACTGCATGCGGGACGGGCTGCCTGATCGGAGACACGGTGGATTCGCCGAGATAATGATGATGGTTATCGCGTTCCAAAAAGTGTGCGGGTGGGGTCTCGCCGAGTTCACTCAAAATCAGCTGAATTAAATCGGAACGAGCGACTACGCAAAAGCCGCCTTTTCAGATTTTGAGTGGCAAATCGCAAATCGTACCTTCTGCCTCCGACTTTGATGCAAAGTTTTTTACTTTGATTACAGCCGGCTTTACATCTTTGCTCTTCACTATAACGCACAAAGCAAAGGCTGAGACAAGTAAGTATTGATGATTTCACTGGAGTGCAAACCTTTAGCTGCTGCATTTTGGACGAAATCGGTGGTGATCTCGGGGTGGTCCAACAAAATTTCAGCAGGTATTCCCGCACGCCAACAATCCCCCAAAATTGAGAGACGCTCGTCAAGCGCGGTGGTGTCTTTGCCAAATGAAGTGATTAAAACGGAAGGACCTCGGCTGGAGGTAGCTCCACGAGACCAACTTGTCGATAGCGTTTCTTCGTTCAAAGAAGACATCGCCACCAATTTCGATATCGCTGTCGAATTGGGCAAGCGCATCAAGTAGAGCCCTTAGGTAAAACGTTGCACTTACCAATATGAACTCCGACAGCATACAGAGGGTCCCGTGGATAAAAAGGCCTCCGAAACTCAGAAACCAAGTGGTCGTACCTTCCGCCAGCCGCCAAAACATCTTCATTTTGGGTAAGTACTCCACTCTTATGCGTATTATCGAACGTACCCAGTCGTCTACCACGGACGCAAATTTGAAAAAAGCATGATCCTTGGTAGTAAGCGGGGTTGTGGGCCATTAGAGGTGAGAAAACAATCCTTGTTTTTACACCCAAATGAAGTAAGTGGCGAGCAATAGATCTAAGTGTATTCGAAGCGAGCTTGAACGATGCGTCACTAAACGAAGAAAGGTATGACTCGATTTGGTAGAGGCCCCCTTCAAAGTCCTCGAAGGTTCTTTGGCTCCCTTGCTTTGATCCATGGACGTTGCTTGATGCTCCAAGTGTTTGGGTGTAAAGAAAATCCAAGCATTCCGACAACCGAGGGGGAACATTACAGAACCTGGACAATTGATTTCTAATTTGCTGAAGACTGTATGGACGATCAAGATTTTCCAAAATGTGATACGCCGTTGTCCGTAATTCGACAGAAACAGACATAATATCCAACACTGCATCGAGATACAACGTATGATTCAGAACGATTTGCAGCTCATTTAGCCGCGCCTCCGCTGACTCTAGAATTTCCAGCGCAACCGCAATGACTTCAGCGTCAGGGAGCATCAAGCTGCTACTTTTGGACACAATGTCGAAATCGCATTCTACGAAGTAGCCAGGCTGGCCTGGGTCCGAAGCTCTGTCAGCCGTCCAGAATTCGTTGCATTGGCGAACCTACCACCGACAGTATTCTTGCGGAACACACGATCGAAAACGTACCGCTTTAGGACTGGAGGATTTCGTACACGAGAAATGAAACGAGCGAAGGGTAAAGTAAGATCGTATGGAAGCTCGACGACCAGTCCCGACGAATCTAGAAGCTGCACAGGTTTCTTCCAGTTAGGGAAGGCGGAGGAACTTTCGGTGTTCGGGTGTGTCAATTTCCCCTCGGCCGTTGAAGGAATCAGTAAAGGTCCTAACATTTCCACAGCTCCATGTTTTTGAAAAATAGCAAGCGAGCGGGCATGGATTCGTGAAAGTATATGACCTTTCAAGATCAGCTGTTTGCTTGTGGCAGAGCCACTGGCGGTGGATGCTGATAGGAACGTTGAAGCAGTCTCCTGGGTGAAGTCGTAAGCAAAATCCTTATGCTTATCGGCCGTCTGATTGAAGAGTGTAGACATCAATCTTGAGTAATACGAAGGGTTTTCGGGATTAACAATACTCCGCAACGCCTCAGATAGGAGATCTTGTTCAAGCTTCGCGGGAAGGAGCTTGCTCTGCGAGGGATTAGTGCAGCAAACGTAACACGACCAATACCTCCAACAGCTCCTGGCAGGATGGTCTCTCTTTTGGTGCATGTCGCAAAAGTGAATGAACGATCGAGTACCCGCTCTCGTTTTTCTTTCTGTCGAAGTCTGGACTTTTTTAAGTGGGCAAGGGAAGCCTCGGTAATACCTTCAGGAAAAATTATCGAAGGCATTCGTAAGTCCGTTATGACCTTAACCCTTTGCATTCCAGTGGAAAACGGATAAAGCATTTCAAAGAACACAATCCCCAAAGAGTACATGTCGACCTAACAAGTCGTTAAACGTAGTGAAGACACGAGTTTTTTCAGCAACCTTCGAAGTGTACTTGACAGATGATCCTCTATCAAGTAGCTCCGGTGCGACGTAAACTGGAGTGCCCACGTCCATGGTCTGAGCCGGTAAGAAATTAAGCCAAGAGCTGCATCTCATTTACCAAGGACGGTTCCTCACGATCATCCTTTATTACGAAGGATTGGGCCATCCCTTCAGTTAGTCCTGAACCATGCCTCGCCAAGCCAAAGTCGCCGATTTTAACATTTCCAAGGGAGTCCATGAAAAGGTTGCTGATAATTTAAGCATCAGAAGTTGCTTGGCCAAAAGAAAACTACCGCATGCCTTGGTTTGAGGTCGCGATGTATGATTCCCACAGAATGAAGGTAAGCCAGCCCCTCCAAAACTTGTCTGAAAAGTCTCCACGCCTGCTGTAACTAAGCTTCAAGCAATCGACGGAACACCACCAACCTCATCAATGTCCATTCCTTCGCGAATGAGGTCTTGCAGTGTGCTGTTTTCGCAAAATTCCATTTGAATGAAAAGAATTTGATATTTGTTCGATCCAGGCACTGTAGTTTGAACAGAACCTCCGGCGGACTCTGATTCCGAACTCGGCTCCGATTCATGCGATCTGCTGGTATCGGCAAAGACGACGCTGACGTGGCTGTGTGAAGAATGCCAGTCAGAACGGATCGACGAAGCTCCGAAATCATCGTTTTCGTCATCTGAATCAGTGTCGTTCTCACTGCTGCAGTCATCATCCGACGATGAATCACTGGGATCCAACGCCAAGGAGAAGGAAGAGGCTACGAAATCTTCAAACCTGGGCACTGTTAAAAGCTACGGAGCAACAAAGTGTAACTTCAACACACCAGGCTTGGTAATATCGCACTATGTTTTGATGATGGAGACGAGAGAGCGTTTGAACCTCCCTCAGTAGCTTTCCGGTTGTGCCTTTCTTTGGATCAACTCGAATTTTCTTCACGGCGTAGAATCGGTAGTCCAGCCTATTTCGCGCTTTGGCGACACTGCCAAACCCTCCCTTTCCCAGCAGTCCGACCTCCTCAAAATCAGATTGATAGCGTGAAAGTGGTTGAGATGCCATCAAAGACTCTGAAGAATTCTGTCTTCCTGGAGTGGGAAGTTGAATACCGCGAACCTCAGGGGTCGGTGTAAAAGAAGTTCTGAGAATTTCGAGGCCTATCGGCATTTCGCCTTCCGCACTGGACAGGAAAGGATCCTAACTATAAGTAAGTCGTACAGTCTGTTGAGTACCTTCAGAAGTTCCACGGCGGTGGGCCTATCCAAGGCACTTCCCTCAAACAGCTTTTTCAAAAAGTCCAAAACGGGTGTGGGGACAAGGGCTGGGCTGCTTTGGGTTCGTTGCCAGAAATTTTGTGTGTTTCGAAGAAAAAAGTCCTCTGCGCCTCGGTATTCTTTGAAGATCCTCTCGCCGAACAGCATATGACAGAAGGAGCGCCCCAAGCACCATATATCGCCTTTTTTGCCGTAGACGCGGCGCTTTTCGGTCCATTCTGGTGGATTCCATCCATCAGGGAATGCTGTTTCTGTCCGTAGCTCAGTCGAGATTGGATTTAATAAATGCAAATCTGGCTCAAAATCTCAGCCGTGAGGTTATTTGAAAGTGTCATCGAACCTAGGAGGCGTCTTCCGAAGCTTGTCTCCGCAACTTTTATTTCTTGCTCCTCATCCCTTCCAGCGAAAACCAGGCTACTTAGCTTAAAGTCTATCGAGAGCAGGTTACGTATATGAAATTTAAACAGCGCCTCCAACCTTTGTGCGCGATGTTTAAAGAATGTAGGTACGACAGAGTCTTCAGAGCTTTCCGAACATACAATAGAGCTGTTGGTAAGGCGATAGTCCCGGATCTTCGAAGGACACCTTCCAGGTTTCCGCCGCTGCCTTTTTCCAGAAGGATTTCGAGCTCACAGTCACCGGCTTGACTATCCACATTATTCAATCGGACGTCATAAACTGAGAGAAGACCAGGGTGACGAACGGTGGCAAGCTTGGCAATGTCGGCTAACACTTCCCGGACAGATGCTTTTCCCTCCGTTGTTCGATAGAAGGGCGAGGCAAATGTAACAACTTCAATAATATAGTCATTGCGCTCATTGTTTCCATTCGCGGAAGGGACAGCATTGAACGCCGAAGTCAGAAGCCCTACAAAATTTAGAAAAGGCACCGACGGCGCAGCTATCACCTTGAGCGAAAAGTGATCCGCGCGAAAAGTCCGCAAGCCGAACCCTTTCGCGATGCTCGTCGAGGTCGTCGACCAAATTTGTTGGCACAGAGGGCGTTCCTGGATGCGACACAGGAGCGAGCATCACTTTTTGTGACTCTTTTCTCGCAACTTTTGCGGCCTTAGCGATTTCCTGCTTCGCTTCCAGTTCTTTCCGCAGAAGTTCGCGGAAGGCGTTGTCCTCCTGTCTGAGTTGATCTTCTTTCCGTCGCTGCAGGTCCAAAGCCTGCTGTCTGATTCGGTCTTCCTCTTCCTGAAGTGTTTGGCCCTGGCGATCTTCCCGTTGTGCGTAAAAAGATGTGTGGGTTTTCTGGTTCTGCATGACTGTTCTACTGGTCAACTCCTCGCGAATAAATTCGGCCAAGTCATGGCACATTGGCTGCCCCCGGAAAAGCTTGGCCTTCTCCACAACTCGTTTCTGAAAGAGTCACGTGTCTCAACAGAAGACCAGAGGGCAAGGAAACGGAAAATGCTTGCCTGGAGGTCTTCCAACTGCGACGGTGTGAACCCGTGAACGTTTCGAAGGGAAATAACGGGTGATTCGACAGGGTACTTCTTAGTGAATCTGACGGTCTGACAAGGTAAAACGATGGTGCACAATAAAGCACAAGACAGAGCCACCCACTTGATAACGAGGTCGACAGCAGGATCAGGCTCGCCCGAAGAGGCATCGAAGGTGGCATCGTTACCGAAAGGACGAAGCGACAGAACGACCCGGCGTGATGGCTTTGTTGCCACTTTCCAGGCGTTTGCGGCCGGCGTTTCCAACTCTATCCGAAAAAGCTCCATGTAGATCGCCTGGAGCGCCTCCAGCTCGTCGTTGACGGTATCATTACCTCCATCGTCGAGGTTCATCGCGCACGATGCGTGCAGTGAGAGATGGCGCCGTGTATTGGGATGTAATATGGGGTGGTGGCGCGAGGCGGCGGCCAGATGGCGGTGATTTTGGATGTGGCCGTGCCGCTGGTGCGCGGGGAACAGAACTTGGCGAAACAAAGGAGACAAAAGTGAGAGAGAGAGAGAGAGGAGAGAGAGAGAGAGCGAGAGAGAGAGAGAGATAGAGAGAGAGAGAGGGACACTCCGTCTCCGCGACACCACACGCGCACTGGCAGACCGACTTCCTGTCGCCCGCGCACACGCTGATTGAAGCCAAGTGGCGGCGGGCGGCCAAGACGTGCGATCGACCTTCCGCCTCCTTCTTTACTCTAGGAGCAGCTTTTTCCGTTATTATATTATTATGTTTGTTCAACCTTTGGTGCAGCTCCTTTCGCTCCACGCCACATTCCCGAGGATGGCGACGGGGAAGAAGTGGGGGAAGCACAAGAGCTGCAGCGAGAATACCCTCGGCGGTTTGGGAGCGTCTCCTACTCAGCGGTGGTGAAGAACAGGGGCAGATTCATTGAGCAAAAACATTTGGGTGAAAATAAATAATGCTTCGTCAAACAGAGGGATAATTTTACCTGCCGGGTATAAGGTTGACCGCAGGAGGCGCAGATGCTACAACGGCCACCGCTAGAAAGAGCGTTAGGATGGGCCCCTTTGGTGTGCCGAGTGAGGTCTTGGATAAAGCATATTGCAAATCAGTCTCCAAACTGCAAATACCAATTACAGAGTGGACTCACCTTTTTTATGGTAAAAGGATTTTGAGCATGAAGGGCATGCGAAGGAGGGGACTCTGTGCTCATTGTGTGTGGATTCGTGTATCTTTTGGTTCCACCTTCGGCTGAAAACAGCATTGCATTGCGAACATGCGAATCCTTGCCTCGGTGTACCACGAGGGCGATCCATGCAGCCGTCCATTGAGACTCTTGCGCGGCGACCGCGAAGGTCCATGGCAAGATAAGGTATGGACACCTTGTCTTCGTGTTTCAAAAATGTAAGCGGTGGAACTGGTGGCAGAGGTGAAATAGGGGGTACGGCGAAAGTAGTAGGACTGGCTTCCATGCCCTGGTCGCCAGATGGATTCCGTTCAAAGAGAAGTGGGGGCTGGTTTTGAGGTTCAGAAGCGTAAGCTGAACGAGCCACAGCGCCGAGTTGCGCGAGGACAGCAGCGGCTTTCTCCTCCTCGGTCTGATGCTCTGCCGCTCGCTTGGAAACTCTTAAGTTTGCTGTGACCAAATTACCAACGTCTACCAACCGGTATAGAGCTATCTGACAATTCGAGCCGATCTTCGAAACCAGCCGTATTGCTTCCCCTCCAAACATTAGCCTGTTGGGAGGTTCTTGTTCGATCCGGCCCCGCATTATCAGCTGCGGCCACTGCAATATCGGACACGTTGGCCACTGATAGCGATTCGGTTTTCGGTTGAAAGGATTCCTGCTGCTCCTGCCTATTTTGATTCTCCTGAACGCCGACTTTGCCTGCAGCAGAAAGCGATGGCATGTGGTCGAATATGGCAAGGAGATAGCCATATCTGTCAATTTTTCGGACAGGAACCTCTTCAAAGCCGAAGCCAGCAGTTCGAGAAGTATTATTTTGATCCGCTTCTCCGCCCATGATCGGATAATCGAAATTCTTCATTTTATGGAACCGCCGAAGCGGATCTCATAAGCATCAGTACCACGTCTGGATAAGAAGGTAGAGCTCACAAACCCAATGTGCTTACTATCTCAGCAGATAAGTCGACGACTGAGGCTCGAAGTTGTAGACTGAACGATCTAGCAAAGCTGCATCTATCACGTTTCTCTATCTCTATTAAATGCGAACGAGGTCGTTTACGTCAATGAGGGGTCGTGAAACTGAGGGAAAAGAGAGCGCGCGGTGGTGGTGGGCTGGGATCAAGTGCCTGAGGAGGTTGGCAAGTTTCTCGACAATTTTTTCTGTGCATGGATTTGGTTTGAATGTGGTCGGCATTCGTCAAAATTCTACGCAGTGGAGAGTTTCCTGCTAGCACTGTCTACTTCACCACGGTGACTGCTTTTCAACTTGACTTAAACCTTGGCGTGCAGTGTCGTAGAGCAATGACATAATTAAAAAAGGCCTTCCGTTTCCTAACGGTGAACCAAGTGATAAGCCTCGCTTGCTTTCAAATCTTTGCTTAGCTACTCTACACTGTAGTGGATAAGGTGACTGACTGGGGGAAATCGGCTGTCACCATTTTGCTTTTTCATTGTTCCACGTTTCTTTTTCGTCTGATCTGCACTTTTAGTCTGCTCCATGATACGTCAAGTATCACACGGCCCTCGCGGCGGCCACGCACTATTAGCGGGGCTGAAACGACCCGCAACTTCTCCAGCGACGTTCAACTCAGCAGTAGACTTGGAGACGCTGACCCGAATACCCGAGTTCACACCAACCCCACAATCCGATTGCGCGCAAATCGTACCAAACTTTGTTTCAAAACATGTGAGGCAGCACTGCGTCGCGATCGCACGGAATCGCATGAAGGTTCGTCTCCAAAAGTTGCGTCCCGATCTTGGCGTGAACCCTCTTTTGCGACGCGTTCGATTCCCGGAACACGCCACCAATACTTTTTCTGCGCGTTCACAACGCGTGTCTTCGTCCCCACAGAAAGCTCGACCTCCACGGGAGCCTTCAGCAGTTCCATCTTTCGCAGCTGTCATGATGGCAGACGTATCAGGTTACTCGACTCTCACATCTATTCTGGCCGAGCGGGGATCGACTGGAGTAGATCTGCTAGGAAAAACAATGAAGGGCTATTTAGACAGAGTAAGTTTGCTGAACTCCGCGTCAAGTTTGAGCGAGCACACTGAATACCTTCGCAGATTATCGCTACGATTCTCACGCACGATGGAGACATTGTTAAGTTCGCTGGTAAACCGGAATTCTTAGCTCATGATTCGGTCATTCACCCAACGCCTTTCGCAGGCGATGCCGTGATTGTGTATTGGAAACTTCAAAGTCACGAGGCGGAAACAGAGATTAATCGGGGGGAACTGGTCCTGAAAGCGGCTTTCTGTTGCATGGACCTTTTGAACTCACTTGGAACCTACGATATCAACGTTCCGAATTGTTCAACGAAGGTTCTTAGATTGCACTTAGGGATCGGAGCAGGGCAGATATACGATGTGCACGTTGGTGGATCTCCGGGACGATGGGAACACTTCATAGCAGGTGACGCACTGCGACAATTATCCCAAGTGCTCGACCTCGCAAAAGCAGGTGCGTCCTGGATATCGGCGACTTTCCTGCGCATTGCTTACTTCGGAAACTAGGGGAGCTAGCGATGTCCCACGCTGCACTCAAATGGTTCAGTTCAGTTGTAGATATTGAGACGATCAGGGTTGCCGGATACGACAAGAGATGCGTGCTGATTCATGGTGAGGGCAGATAGTTTCACATTGAAAAGTTTTGAAAGAAACTCGAAGGGCTGGAGAAAGCAAGGCGGAAGATCCCAAGGTCGAACCAGGCGCCTTCCTCTGGACCAGCTGAACTGGAACTGTCGCTATTCTCCGATATATTGCATTCTTACATAAACGAGTCTGCTCTATTCAAACTCCAAGCGGACATCAATCAATCCAATCTCTTCAGGCTTCCGTCAGATCTCCCAAATCTTCTCAAACTACAAGAAATCCGACAAATAACGACAGTATTCATCAAGCTCGATACCATTATTTCGAAGTGGGAGTCTGGGGATGCGCTGAAAATTGCACAGAGCACCATGCAGTGCGTTCAAGAAGCGCTTATTAAGTATGAAGGCTCTCTGCGGCAGTTTCATGTTGACGATAAGGGAGCCGTCATGCTTGCGTTTTTTGGATTACCACCCCTTGCTCACCTAAATGACGCAAGTCATGGAATTAAAGCAGTTTTGGAGATTCGACACAGGTTGATGGATCTTCTAGATGAGTTTTCCATTGGAGTAACTACAGGAGTCGTCTCCATTGGTGGCGTGGGCATCAATGATAGAACTGAATACGCTGTGGTACGTTACAACTCTGTTCTCTCCCGCACCGTTAAACTTTACTTCAAATTAGATGGGAGACTCAATCAATATGGCCGCGAGATTGATGTGTCACCCAGAAGCAAGAAACGCGATGCTCTGCGATGAAAAGACGTACATACTTTGTAAAAACGAGTTCGAATTCGAAAAACTGGGTGAAACTAAAGTCAAGGGCAAAGCAAATCCTATAAGGATTTTTCGACCGCTTTCCGCGCGCCTGGAGGCAATACACGATGAGGCCGCAAGAGCGCAAATTTCGAAGGAAATAATTGGACGGGCTCGAGAGAAGGATCTGATTTTCTCTGTGCTTCATTCGTTCGACAAGGAAGAAGTCGGAGTCGCTGTACTGGAGGCCGATGGTGGGCAGGGCCTCTCCACTTTGTTTGGATTCACCAAAGAAGAGGCCCTTGGGGGCGGGTGTTTGACTTGGTACGTACTCGCTGTTATCTTTCAACTGCCTTACGAGTGACTCTTGATTTGGAAAAGCTGCACTTACGGCACGGAAATGGAAAAGTCGACGAGCTTTTATCCGTTTCGGTCAATTACGTCTGATCTTTTGCGTGCCATCGAAGATGCTCCTACCGATGACCTGAGTCCACCCTCGGCGCCCCACTTCACCCTTCCCGATGTATTCACTCACCAAGAGAAATCAGAAACAAATTCAAGGCCAACGTCAATTCCGGCACGAGCGCCCGTTCGCTCAATGGAGAGGCTCGCAATGGCCTCCTCTAAACATGGTTTCCAACGAACGAACTCACGCGGCGAGGCCTCCTTTCGCGCGAGAATCAAAGCTGGAGCGCGAGTCGACGACACGAACTCATCCCTGTCGAAAATAGAAAGCGGTTCCTCCAGTTTCGTTGCGCAAAGATCCAACGGTGATGTGGCCGATCCAGAACCAACTGGTCCTTCAGGCCGTGAGGAGACCCAGTTTGAAGTACGGGTTAAAAAAGCGCTCACGAAGATTCGTGAGCCTGCTTATTTATCCAACCTCTTCGACATTATCTTCCCATTCGACCCGCGAAAGGGCGCAAGCTTCGTGTCTACGAATGCCTCTTTGCGGGCTGCCCAAGCGCAGATTCGAATAAAAGAACTCACTGAGCTCCTCAAGCGGATGCTGACAACAGTGGCAAGGGCTCGCAAGACGGTTCTTATCCTTCATGAGGCTCAATGGATGGATTTGCAGTCATGGGAGCTTTTATGGGACATAGCTAGTTCTTGCCCTCAGGTTGCTATTTTCATTTTCTCCCGCCCGGATCGGTCTTACGAGAGTGTGGACTGTGCCAACGCAGTCAAAAAGATCAAACGTCTGACTCGGGCTTTCTCTATTACGATTGAAGGATTCAGTGTGGAGGAGACCAAGCAAATGATTCTCCATTCCTGGCCAGACCAGCGAATCAAATCATTTATGGACAAAATTGTTCACAATGTCTACAAGCGGTCGAACGGGAATCCTCTGTATGTCCGTTCATTGGTTTTGGCATTGAAGGAGACTGGCCAATGGCGAATAGACGATCAGGGCTGTCTCTGCACTTTGACGAACGAATTTAACTTCGACAAAGTCGTCATAGGGGGAGACTTGCAGAATATTGTGGTCGCGCAATTCGATCGCCTCAACAGGAATTTCCAGCTGCTTCTGAAAATTGCCTGCGCAATCGGTCAAAGATTTCTCATCAGTGACGTTTTCCAGTTCTTGTCGGAGATGCCTGGAATTCTCGAACAGTTCAAGTATCCAAATTTTGATGAGGTCTGCCGGGTGATGATGGAGGTAGATAAGTACGGGTACCTGCACAGGGTCATTGCCGAACCAGAGCGGATGTGCTTCGAGTTCAAATCCGCTGTTGTTCGGCGGTGTATATATTCCATGATGATGGATTCGCAACGGCAACAGCTTCACCTCAGTATTGCGCAATATTACGAAGAACAATACGAAAGGACGAAGTCACCGGCCTTATTGACGCTCATTTACGAGCATTACAACGAAACAGATGACGCGTACGCAGCCAAGAAAGTTAAAAGCTTGGAAAAAGTAGCACACTTTTACTACGCTAAACACATGCCAAATGAAGCCGTTAAGCATTACGAGAGCCTCTTTGGCTGGGTCAATTCCAACACGTTGAGTTCTGACTTTTTTCCTGTTTCGAATCGAGCCACGTGGCACCGCGAGCTTGGCGAATCGTATTTTCGGCGGCGGGATTTGGAGAAGGCCAAGGAGCACCTCAATCTAAGTCTCAATCTACTTGAGTGCCGACTGCCGAGCAACAAGATTCAACTGTTCCTTCAGACGAAGAAGGAAATTACAATGCGGGCGCGGTACAGCATCCCCAGTAGCGTCGACTCCCTCTTTACCCTACCATTCGCTGAAACGGCTTGGAACAAGCTGAACAACAGTGAAGGCTCTTTTCAGCAACCTCGTGATTTCTCCTGCTCTTCGTTTCCGACAAGGGCGGCCGACTCATTGGCGCTCTTTCAGATATTAGACAACATTGCGGCTGCGCCGGAGCCAACCCAGCCAGGATTTGAGCCTTACGTGCCTCCCGGACAGACTGGCGTTTTGTCTGAGGAAGACGAGTTTTCCAAGATACCTCCTGACTCGCCTTTGATACGGCTCTACCACATTAAGCAAGCCTTGATGACACTGTCACAGGTGTATTTACTTACCGGTCAGACGCAGGAATGCAAGTTTACTATATTCAAAGGAATCAACATTGCGGAACGGTTTCCGCGTTCAACTGTTTACGCGAAATTTCTAGCTCTTGCTGGGCATGTGTTCTGGAGCATGGAAAGGCGAAGAGGCCTTTGTTTGCGCCACCTTGATGCCGCCGACAGGATGGATAACCGCACCGATCTGATTTCCTCTGTCACGATCCTTTTGTTCACGGGCGAAACTCTCTTTCTAATGGGCCTATGGGACGAAGCCATCGTTCGGTACAACACTGTTTTACGCCTCAACACAGTCGTCGGCGATGTCCTTCAAAAGGAAGAGAGTCTTAAAATGCAATCAGTCATTACTTTTTATATGGGACCACATTCCCAATCTGCCTCTTCCAGCCGAGAGCTCTATGCCCAATCCGTTCAAGAAGACCGATTTCTCGGTCGATTTTGGGGTTGTTTCATGATCTTGTCAAACCTCCTCGCCTCCCATAGTAGCCTTGAGGAAACTCGGGATATGCGGGGAACTTTCTTGACTCTATGGCAAAGTTGCCCTGTAGACCTCAAAACAAGCGCACCACTGCAGCTAGCCCGACTTGGTCTCGTAGCATACAGCGATCACTTTCTGGGGTACGGGTTCACATCTTCGGAAGTGTGGAGGGAAATTGACGGTTTTGTACGTCAACTGACCTCGCACGACTGGCCAGCTGTGCTGGGGCTCCACCATATTGGCCTATTAGTCAATGCAGTACATCTAGAAAGCGCTACTCCGCTGGACAAGGGTGTGCGTCGAGCACTCGAGCTGGTTGTCCGGTCTGCTATCCGGTCACTGACCAGGATGAATACATCGGCAATTTCGCGGCCAGTGCTGGCGCTGTTCCGCGGTCTGCAGGTGCTCCTGCAAGGGAAGCGGGTGCTAGCAGTGCGACGGTGGAAAGTGGGATTGGTGGGAACGGAAGTATCGGAGATTACGTATCTCCAAGCGTTGCTGCACGAGCAGATTGCCAAATGCTTGGACGACCCGACCGAATCCGACCGGCATATGCAGCTTGCGCAATCCAAGTACCGAAAGGTTGGCGCCTTGACGGATTACGAGCGAAATGCAAAGTAGTAATTTTAAAATGAAAATATGTTGTGTTAGCCCGCATTTATTTACCAAATAGGCCCAAACAAAGAAAGCATAACAGTTCACGTGACTTGCATTCCACGTCACGACCGAAGGAAAAAAAGGAATATGAACCGATTGCCCCGCGCCTGCAAGGCGGCTTCGCGGCTGTCTTGTTTCTCACAGGCAACCGCTGTCAGTAACGCATCGAGCTCGCGATTATCGATAGTATCCAGCCCGTCGAACAGCGCTGCGCTCCTCTCCACATCGTCGCTTTCCTCCAGTTCCTCCTCGTCGTTCCAGAACTCCCTCAGCCCGCCCACACGATCGACCGCATGCGCTTTCGCTTCGTCAACCAACCTGATCTCACTGTCCTCCTCTTCCTGCATCCTCTCTCTACGGGCCGTTGTTCTGCCTCTCGCTCGCTCCTCGGATCAGCCAACAGACGGGCAACGCGCCAACCCGCATTCGTCGCCGTCGGCGTCCTCCGGCGCGTCTTTCTCCAATCAGCCTGCCCCTCCGGCCGACTCGGCTCGCGTTTTTTCGGTGGAACGGACAATGCGGGATGATCAGGTTCGGTCCCGCCATTTAAGTGGGTGGTCCCGTTCGACACCTGACTTCCTACTACTCCCTGCAGCTTTCGGTTTTATCGGAGGCACTGTCAAATTCCCTGCGGGCTCGCTTGATCTCACAGTCCATCGGCTGGCACTGCACACTGGACGACGACAATTAGTGGCGGCTGCCCTTTGTACGTGGCAAAGCTAAGAACACGCGTTCGTTGAGGGTGTGTGGTCAATATGGTATTGATAGATGACCGAAATAAATAATGTCACAACCGTGCAGTGTTGTATATTCTCGGCTCTAACACGTCTGTTTTCGGGCTACAACTCGACCACAGTTTCTCGACAGTGAACACTTGGGAGTCAAAAATACCCCTCCAACCACGTGCGGACATCCTCATACGGCCGAAATGCAGGAAGCTCGAAGCAACCGAAATCGGAGGAGGCGCCGTCCCAAGCCGGGTGGGCCGTCATACATCGAGACTCGACAGCCTTGGCCCCACCGTCCTCTTCGACGAATCGAACGACATCAGCCCCAGCCCGTTGGAACCCAAAGCCACGCTCCCCGAGGGGGTCTTCACCCGGTCGCCGTCGACCGAGGCTGGTTCGTGACTTTGACGAACCAGCAGCTGCCACTGCCGCCTCGCTCGACAGTCGATGCCAGCGGTCCCCGCCGCACACCAAATGGACGCCAGTACCGAAACGCTCGGCCAAGCGCCACGCTGTACCCGCTGTGATGAGGCTGCCGTGCCGAGCAGCGATTAAGACCATGTGGGTCAGCCCGGCGCCCGCAGAGTCCACCAACTGCCGCAGTTCTTCGTCGTGGACGGGAAAGTGGACAAGCTGCAGGCAACGAAGACGCGGCAAACGTGTCACAAGCGCGATGCGAGTCGCAGGGGATATTTGCATAGACGTGGCAGACTGGTTGGATGTGGGGTGCAGAGCCAGGCGGAGGTGGGTCAAGCGCTGCAGGTGTGGGAGACAGCGAATGAGAGTCGCATCAGACAGCTGCGAATGGGTGTGGGCGTTTTGGAAGTATCCAGCGGACTCGTCAATGTCCAGTACTGCTATTGGACACGACCGTGCCATCGACTCAAACCAGCCTGAACAAAGCATGAGAGGGGAGACTCAGTACAGTTGAGGGAGAACGTTTGCAACCGTGAAAACAACAAACGGCTCACAATCGTTTTCCCAGGTGCATTCTTTGAGCTGAACAATCTCCAGCAGTGTCACACGACCTCCGAACAGGTCCAGTTCTCGCTGGCAGAGTTCTTCCCCTCTAAGATATGCCAAAGTTCGCATTGAGGAAGGCGATCCAAAAAGACCTTCTGCGAGCCGAGGGTCTCCACCACGATACCAGAGGTTCTTCAGCCTGGACAGAACTGGAGGCGCCGCGGCAATATCGTCTTCTCCAATAGCCGATCGAAAATCCACTGAGACGTTGAGCTCCAATGTGTGCAGCTCACTCAGTAGCGCGATCAGCTGGCGCAAGCTCGCAAATGCTATTATCTCATCTCCAACCATTTGGCGGAGGCTTAGAATCCGCAACTGTGCGAGTGACGCGGACGCCGCCACGGCCGCGGTCAACGTCTCGATCGTGTCGGTAGATATGGAGCCACGGACGTGGAGGGATTGGAGGAACGAAAATGCGCGGAGTTCGATTGAAGAGTACGAGCAAGCGCTCTCCAGACGTTGTCGGCGGTGGCCCAGCCAGACGGGAGAGACAGCGTCCTGATCGCGCTGAGAATGGGATTGGCGGCGGCTTTCAACCATGAGCTTCAGAGATCGCACCAGATCTCTTGGCTGTGGAAGTCGACCAACAGCCGCCCCATCTTGCGGTGGGAAGGTTGCAGTGGACGGTGTGAACAGCGAGCGGACGTTGGAGTTGCAAAACGCGGCGTGCAAATCTGGACAAGTTGCGATGCAGAACCTCGCAAGGCGGAAGAGGAGAACAGATGCCTGGCGGCACCACGCAAGGGAGACCAGCCGGAGTCGTGCAAGCCGAGCGCCTTCAAGCTGGTGAATTGAGTCCAGCGGGTTCCAGAACGTGGTGAAAGAGGCTGCGTCGAAGGACTCGTTCAGTCCGTGAACAAGAATAAGACTGACCAGTTCGTCTGGTAGCAGGAGCCTCCTCGCTGGAGGCGGGCTGTGGTTGACGTTCGATGACGCGAGAGCTGGCGCAACCGGGGTGGCGGCCACAGGAAGGTTGGGACCGTCCATCGCGGCACCCTTGCGCTCGCCGGGTTGCTCGCTTTATTATATTTATTTATTTATTTTTTTGTGTACCTTCCTGCCTGATCGTGCGATTCGCAGTCTGTCTGTGGACGTATGTTCCGTTTGTCTCCCCTTATCTCTCAGCAGATAATACAGCGCACGTGAAGATATTAATAACGCAAAAGTGACGTCAATTTTTGTTTAGAAAAGTCCCGTCTTCGCTGCTGACGTCCTCTTTGTCGGTACTACCCGGTAGCTTTCGTGCCGCCTCCGCGTACGTACGTCCCCGCGCTGGTTCCGCCTGCTCTCTTCGTCGTTGTATGATGATGTCGTTGCACTGGCGGTCATCGATGTCCCTCCAATCTCGACCAATTCGTGAACTTTTACAGACTCGCGGATCCCGACTTGCCAGAGATGCCATTGGCCAATTCGATAAAGTCAATATTATTGCAGCAGCTTTTCTCCGCGACTCGAAGACCGAAGTCCGAGCATCACCCTTAACTGACTGAAACTCGACAGTAGACGTCGAATAGAACATTTCGACTGTTAAATCCTCGAGCCAGCCTTGAAAGCTTCGAAGCCTTTCACTCATGCTCGCTCATAGAGATTTCAAGCTAGCATCCTCTCTTCCTTTCTCTTCAGTCGAATAGCGGGAGTGGCGGTCTTCACTTCCAAGATGGAAGAAGCAAGATGATTTGTGAACTTTTCTTGCAAATTCCAGGCCCTCATGTTCGTCTTTACTGTCGGGAATGGGCTCTTGATCGCCACTTTCTTCTTCTACGGATTGTTGCGGAATCGGCAGCGCCAAGTTTAGGGGAGCGGATGTGCCAAGCTGCTTTGTTAACGTTTCCGCAACGCCTTCTCGAACTTGACCTACTGTGGACAGCGAAGCCCTGCTCACACCGGCTACGTTAATATTTTCTTGAAACTCGCTCGTGACACTGTCCACTTTTTCGATTGGAGAAGTAGCGGATGCGAAGCCTTCCCCACGCTGAACGATTTGGTGCGGAGGTTAGTGGATCGAGCATTTCTGGCTAGAACATATTAACAGCAACCACATTCGACGAAATAAATTCGGCTTCCTCCACATTTCCTTCGAGGCAACCGTAATTCGAAAATTCAATTTCGTCTGCGCCGTCTTTAACAGCAGAGGGCTCGTCAGCTCCAAAAGTCCTCGCAAGGGAAGTTCCGTAAATTTCTACCCTTTCTGAATTGAGGAACTGGGCAGATTGGAAGCAGTTTCCAGACCACGCCTTGTACATCACGAGGCCGATTTGTTTGAAGGAAACGGAATGGCGATTCTTCTGCCACATGTGCGAGACGCTGATTGGTTGTCATATCGGACGGCATCGAAGAATCGATATGCTTGTGATGAGCTACTTCGAGATTTTGCGCTCCGGACAAGGAGGCCTGTTCGTGGCCCAAACAATTCGAAGGACTATTCATCTCGCTGTGGTTGGCGGAAAGTTCAGCTTGCGACGTTGACACTGAGTGAGGAACCTGTTTTCCACCGTCTGTGGCATTCAATG
Source organism: Zopfochytrium polystomum (assembly GCA_025765615.1). Lineage (NCBI taxonomy): Eukaryota > Fungi > Chytridiomycota > Chytridiomycetes > Chytridiales > Chytridiaceae > Zopfochytrium > Zopfochytrium polystomum. The sequence continues at coordinate 251,348 of JAIVFJ010000033.1, forward strand.
CGCTCTCCTTTGACGCTTGGGGGAATATTTTTTCTCCAATGGTATCATACGGTGCCAATGCTGCAATGCATGGGCCACCTTGTTCGGCGGTCATTTGATCCCTGGTCTCCCACCAGGAAACTGTTTTTTTCCGCTGCGGGTGGAAGTCCCGACCCTTGATTTGGGGAATAACAGGTTCCGCTGACTTGGTTATGGTGTTTCCGAATAAATCAAATTCTGTGTAGACTCCGCCATTTCCCAAATCGAGTCCCTTGCATGATAAGGTAGGAACAAAACTCTCTCCTTCTTGGGGAGTCGGAACTTGCCTTTGAGTAGAGGCTTACACCTCCAGATAGACCGTGCGGAAACGTAAGTTGCGTTGGCGAACGTGGTACAAGTGTAGTTGTTGGCTCTCATCCATTCGACAATTGTTTTCATTTCGGACATGCCAACTAGCTGACTTTCATTCGTTGCGGATGAAGCTCCGATAGACTCTGTGTAAGCGTGTGCAAGTGTGTGTTGAGTGTGTGTGAGTGTGTGTGTGTGTGTGTGTGTGTGTGTGTGTGTGTGTGTGTGTGTGTGCGTGTGGGTGTGTGTCGGGAACGCGAAGTGCTGGCACCCAACCTCCCTCGTCCTCGCACGCAATTTCAATGTCACCTTGTCAATCGCAGCCAAGTCTTGGATGTGGCCCGACAAAGGACAACATAAAGGAGACTCGGCGAGCTCACCAGCGAGAGCGAGGAGAGTGATTCTCATGCGAGGTAATGGAAGGGACGGACTGGTAAGGCAGAGGCAGGCTACGTTTGCTCCTTCCCCCCAATCGACCGAGCGGGTTAGGACTCTCTTCTGACCCTACATTTTGCTCAGGTTGTCCTGGCTCGGGCAAGTCGTATGAAGCTCGCACCATTCTTGTGCGAGAGGCGGTCCAGGGGACCGTAGCCGATGAGTCTGCGATGCCAACGGATCGGTTCTTTGGTTGCATTCTTTCAACCGACGACTTTTTCCTGACGCCCGTTGTCGATCCCACGCACCCAGACTTTGTGTTGGAAAAGATTCTGCATGCAAGGTCCCAACCTTTCGAACAGACTTATGTGTTCGACAAAGATCGCCTCGAGGAGGCACACGCATGGAACGCAAGGCGGTGCGAGCTTGCCATGTCGGGTGCCTCTGTGTGGTGGTGCGGCTCAACAGCTCACGAACTGAGCGCGGACACTAACGCCGCTTGCAGCACTGACTTTTTGCTTACCGGCACCAGCTCCGCGGTCTCGACCACGCCAGGACATTCCATGAGACACAGCCACTTGCCCTCCGCATCGGGAGAACCGTACCGCATTATTGTCATCGACAACACCAACACGCAGCGGTGGGAGGCACGGGCATACGCCGAGCTCGCTCAACGCTTTGGCTACTCTCTCGAGACCCGGGAACCAGAAACGTCGTGGTGGTGCGAGCGAAACGCGGCCGAGATGGCGCAGCGGAATCGACATGGGGTTTCGGAGGTCGTGATTCGCAGGATGCTCCAACGATGGGAGGACGCTCCGACGGCGGCGGGCTGGACGATGCAGGACCTGTTGGAGGCGCCGACGCAGCGCGCGTCGCAAAACCAAAACTAGTGTGAGTGGTGTCAATTTGGGAAAAAGAACGGAAAGAGAAAAAAAAAAAAAAAAAAAAAGAAAAAAAAAGAAGAAAAAAGAAAGGAAAAAAAAGGATCGAACAGAGCGGACAATGGTGTCGGAAGTGGCTTCTGGGCCGGGTTGGCCCGACAGCGAAAGCCGCGGTGGGGGTGGCGGTGGCGGCCACAGTAAAGGCTCAAGCAGCGGCACCGGCACTGGCACTGGCACTGTCACTGGCACTGGTACTGGCCCCAGCAGCACGAAAGCTTCTGCCGCTGCCTCCAACGCTCCCACCAACGCGGCTGCGAATGGCACTTCCGCTGCGGCGGCGCGCCACTACGAACACCCGTCAGACGCCACGGCCGCGCGATCGAAGGTGTCGGCTCCCCACGTCGACGTCCGCAACCACTACGACCGCGTGGCGCCGGGCACCATCCGCGAAGGCGGCAGCCACGGCGAGGTCGACGACGACGACGACAACCAGCTCGCCGATGACGACTCCCAGGACGAGACGACAGAAATGGGCATTCGCGCCGTGAATGAGGTCCGATCGCATTGGTGCTCTTCTTTCTCTTGGCTCTTGGCCGCGGGTTGATTGGTAACAGCAGACTTCTCGTAGATTATATCCGCCATCGGAATGGGAAACTACCAAGTGAGGCCGTTCAGCCGTGCTGCCTTGTGAGCCGCAATCCTTTAAACAACCGTCTCTTTCTTTCAAAGTGGAAACTGTTCTACCTGTGTGGCTTTGGTAAGAACTCAATTTTGGACGGATGAAAGCTGTCCGGATGAAAGCTGACCAATCCCGTGTCGCCCACTGCTCCATTTAGGGTGGCTGGCGGACAATATGTGGTTGCAAGGCATTTCGGTCATTATCCCCCAGATACAAAAACAGTTTGATGTCCCCGATGCGTGGTCGGGCCTTGGTACAAGGTTCTGCACATCGTTTGCTACATGTACGTTTCTTCGTTCCTCCTCTCACTCGCTTTACTTTCAGTTCTGCGTTTATTGGTATGATAATTGGCTCATCTTTTTGGGGACCGGTGAGCGACATCATCGGCCGGAAGCCCGCATTCACAATGACGTTGCTCATATGCTCCGGTTTCGGCTTCGCGGCTGCGTTTGCACCGACTTTTCGACTATTTTGCTTAATGCTGATGGGAATGGGAATCGGAGTTGGTGGAAACCTGCCGGTTGACGGTAATTCTTGAAATGATTGGCACACGCGTCGGAACGTCCAGCTTATTTTGTAATATTGACAGGATCTCTCTTTCTGGAATTTGTGTGAGTGCATGCGCACCGTTTCTTCACTTTCTACTGCTCCAACTTGCCATAAAACAGGCCTCAATCTCATCAGAACCTTCTGACGTTACTGTCCCTCTTCTGGCCGGCCGGCCAACTTGTTGCCTCTATATTCGCGTGGTATCTGCTTGTGGGCGGCGATCCAGCGGTCAATACAGGCTGGCGCTACGTCCTTGGCGCGCTCTCCCTCACAACACTTGGCATGCTGATTGCTCGAAGGTTGACGTTTGATATGCTTGAAAGCCCGAAGTACCTTGTGTCAGTGGGCAAATTCGACGAAGCGTTTGCCGTTCTACGGAAGTTGGCTGTCGAGAACAATCGTGGAAGTGCTGTTGGAGTTGGAACGGGTGGCTTTGCTTACGTTGAGGTCGCGTCTGGGGAGAGCGGCGTCGACACCGAGGCTGGTTCACGGGGACCAGTGGGAGACTTCGTTGCAAGGATGCGAAACACCCCGCGCGCCACCGATGCCAGTGCAACCGGACCACGAGCGATTCAGCCTTCTGCTAATCCGAATATTGGACGCTTGCAGCGGTCGATGGAGGGATTTGTGAAGGGCGTAAGGGTATTCAAAAGGCGGTTCGAAATTTTGGTTGCCCCTAATATGTTGAGGTAGGCGCGTTCGGCCCGTTGGTTCATGAGACTTACACTGTCTTCGACAAAGGACTTCAGTGCTGATTTGGTGCATATGGAGTTTGATTTCGGTCGGGTACACCATGTTTAACGGGTTTGTGCTCTTTTGTCCTCCCAGATCTTCGGTTTTCTAACTGTCAGGCAGTTTTTTGCCGAAGTTTTTGGGGTATGCTGGTTAAACGATGCCCAATTGTTTTCGACCATGTAAAAGATTCTGCAACGCAAAATAGGTCTCTGCCGGACTCGGACGAGCCTCCACCAACCGATTACGAAACATACCGGAACTATTTCATCGTTTCAATAATGGGTATTCCGGGCTCGTTTGCTGGTATGATCCGTGCTTGCGTTCCCAACATGTACTTCGTCTAATGCAGAGAGTCTAGGAATGTACCTCATTGAAACCACGCTTGGCCGTCGCGGAACCATGGCAGCGACTGCTGCCGGCACTGCAGCAGCCCTGTTTCTGTTTACTTTGACTCGGACGCAAACCGGACAGCTCATTGCAAGCTGCATTGCCGCGGTCTTGCAGAATGCAATGTACGGCGTCCTCTACTGCTACACTCCAGAGGTCTTTGACTCCCAAGTGCGTGGCACTGCAAACGGGATTGCGGCCGCTCTGTCTCGTGTGTTTGGAACAACCGCTCCCATCATCACTGGTACCCTACTCGGAGTGTCCCTTCGTCTGCCACTGTACGTCTCCTCAGGGCTGATTGCGTCGGCCGCAGTTTGCATGATTCTGCTGCCGATAGAAACGCGAGGAAGGACGGCCATGTAGGAAGGGGATTGTGGAACTCTTTCTGACACTTCTCCAAATAAACATGTTGTCTGTCAAGAATGTATTGCCTGGGAGAACAGCACGTCCCTTCCCACTCCACTGTATCCATCCAGTTTCATCACGCACAAAAACCGACACGTCCCACCGAGATCCCGCCTAATATAAGCTTAGCGCAGGCGCCGAGCCTCACTAGGAACAGCCAAAAGAGCGAATCAGCAAACAGATGGGACACTCCGCCAGGAAATGATCACGTACCGCTCAGACTCGAGCAGCGTAAGGACATCGCCCTCGCGAACTGGTCCCTTGACGTTGCGGACAATCGACCGGGTGGAGTCGTCCATGAATTCGACGCGCACTTGGGTAACACCACCGCTGTTATAGGCCGACCGTTGTGCCATAGTCAGAAGTTGGATAGGCGCAAAGTCTGCCAACGATCTAAACAAAAAGAGGCAATCATTGTCGAAAACGAACCGGGATCCTGTGCGAGCAAGAACCTTGACAACACGGGCGAGCTTAGGGGCAGCGGATTTGGAGTCCTATGGCAAAATTGCATATCAGCTGAGAAGCGATAACGAGTTGATGTATGATCGACGATCTGATGCGGTGCGGTCGATGCGATGGGGGTTTGGCTCCAGGTCGTCAATGTCTGGATCGGTGGAGTGGCCTTACCCTCCCATACCATCCCATCCCATCCCATGCCATCCCCAGCCACAATGACTCCCATTGATAATCAAATCCGAACTGCGACCGCTGCAGCTGAAGATCCGTCCTATGCGATCGCAGCGAAGGTAGCCGCAAAAGATCGCACCGTTGGTCTCTTGAGAAGGCTGGGGTTGGGAGGATAGTAGAACCTACCATGGCTGATTGACGGATTGGTTTGTTGGCGGAAAGGTTTGATTTTTTTGGTTCAACCAGAATCTTCGAGCACCTGCAAGCAATCTGCCAAAAACAGTTTGTGCTGGCAGTTAGCGATTTGCTGAACGGAAGTTGCGTGAGTGAAGGCCGAACGTTATCATTCGTCTTTGGCAAAATGGCCATGGAAGGGAGCTGCAGGCCTTTCAAAGGATTCGAGTGTATTGTCGGACAGTTCAAACAAGGAATCGAAGTATGCCAGGCACCAAAGCCTGGCAGGCCCCTCCCAACCAGCCCAACCGTTTTCCGGAATCTTGGCCCATTTCTTTGTGGTTCTACGCATACTCTATCCCTACGTACACGCCAATAAATGTGGGAGGGCGCTTTCTATCGAGAACGGCCACACAAGTCCGCCCTCAACGGACGACGGGGGTGCAAGCAACAAGTCAGCCAAAAACAGGAACAAAAAAAGAAAAATCGAGTTGGGAAGCGACCAACTGTTAGCGAGTTCACATCCTCCTGAACAAGAGGGGTTTGCCGCTGCACAGGACTCGAACCCGCCGACAGCATCTGCCTTCGCTTCTACTGCTGCGCTTGTACGAAGATGACTGACCTGAGCAATGTGAAGGATGCACCAGCGGCCGCCAGATCGGGTACGGCTGCCGATGCCAAGCGCGGGGGTAGGCCCGCTCGCCGTTCTTCTCGGGACTCATCGCGCTCCTACTCTAAATCGTCGCGCTCGTCCTATTCGCGCTCTTATTCCCGGAGGTAAGCCTGCGCCCGGATTCCTCGGACGGCGCGCCAGTCTATTTCGCGCCCACTGTTTTCATAATTCACGTGTTTGCACAGCTCCTATTCGTCCTCTCGCTCGTCGCGCTCACGAACCCGATCAAGAGCCCAGTCACGGAGTCGGTCGCGTTCGTGGAGCTCCAGGTCGCGCAGCAGATCGTCGTACACTCGGTCTTCGCGCAGGTACTGCAATTTCTCGCCAGAATGGATGTCTCTTTCCCTCGCTCACTCTTTTGCAGCTACTCCAGCTACACTGGCTCCTCGCGTTCGCGGACTCGCTCTCCACGGCCTCGATCTCGCTCTCCAGTCCGCAACCAACGCCCTCCACCAACTCGACGCTCCCCGCCCCCCAGGAACCAGCGCTCCCCCATTCGGAATCAGCGCTCACCGGTCAGAAGGGACCGGTCACCCCCGGTTCGAAGCCAACGCTCGCCCGCTCCACAGAGGAAGCGATCTCCCAGATCCCCAGTGAGGTCGCCATCCAGGTCCCGACCTCCTCCTCGAAGACCGTCTTTCACTGCAAGCAGGCCAGGTCCTCAAAAGGTGGCTCCTCCGGCTCCTTCGGGCGTGCGGATTCCACGCGACAGAGCGAGAGAGGATACTTTCCGCAGTCAGGACCAACGGGTCGATCGGGAACGTGAAAGAGAGAGGGATGTCGCCCCGAGGCCGAAATCGCCTGCGCCTCGCCATCCCTCGCCGCCCCCGCATTTCGTTTCCGTTGCCCCTATTCCACGCAGTCTTACGACGGGGCACCTTCGAGAAATTTTCTCATACTTCACCGGTTTGAAGGCGAATGAGGTCAAGACTCCGAACGGAACGGTGAAAGTGGAAGGGAGGCATGATAGACGATACTGTTACAGACGTCAAACCATTGGTCGATGAGAGCGACCCAAAGTTGATCAGATCTGTCAACATCACCAACAGGGGAACAGCCTCCAGAAACTATCGGTCGTTTGTTGCTTTCATTGAGTTTGTCAACCACGAGGACGCGAAGGCGGCTGCCGAAGGCATGGATGGGGGATTCATCGATGGAATCGCAGTGCAAGTGTCGGTCATGACAGAAAATCAGATGACGAGGGAAAAGGAGAGGTATGAGGAGAGGCAAAAGGAGCGAGAGCAGCGCATAATTCGGGAACGTGAGCGAGACCGACGGGGCGATGGAAAAGACGTGGCACGCAACCGGTGGGATAATCGAAGAGACGGAGATTCGAACATTCGGCGCGATGAGCCCTCGCGGCGCTTTGACCCACAGGGGCGGGCGCGGTCTCCAGATCGCGGCCAAAGGGATGACCGACATTATCGAGATGGCAACACTTTACATGCTCGAACCATTGTGCACGAACGAAACAAGCCTGACTTTGGTCGGAAAGATGCTGCCGGCGCGAAAGGGTCTGGGTTTGATCGAGTTCGCGACCGTTCGAGGTCCCAAGACAAAAATTGGATCGGTCGCAGCGAAGGTAGCCGTGGAGTACCGCGGGGAGGGGACAGAGATCGGGACCGGGACCGAGATTCCCAGGACAGGAGGGGAAGTGGTGGGTTGGTCGGGTTTAGGGGAGGAAGAACTTCGACGATGCACAGGCAGTCGCGCAGTCGCAGCCCTTTGAGTCCTGGTCGACGGGGAACTGATTCACGCCGAGTTGCGAGGAGGGAGCGCAGTCGCAGCGATTCACCACCTCGCCGACGCTAAAAGTTGGCTGTGTGACGAAGGGAGGAGGTCCATTGTGAGGTGCTGGCTTTCCTGTTATTAATGATTCGCGCAACGATAAGTTTCTGCCTTGATTCGAGTGCTGGTGTGTACTTTTCCAACATGAAATGGGAGGATGTTGCATGCCGAAACTGCAGATCGGGGAGCAGACGCCCTCGATACGCCATTGACTTTGGCGACTCTGCCCTGAGTGGCTGCGCAGATGAGCCCTCGTGCCTTTCCAGCAGCGCTACGCTCGGTCGGGCCGGCACGAGAGCAAACACCTGTTTTATTTGTTTTGCTTTTGGACAGCCGCCGCATGCGGGCGAAAGAGGTTGAAGAAGGGGAGTCAGTCCCCGCCCGCATTGGTGCCCGACCCGACAGTCGGGGTGCCTGGCCCGTCCACAAAAGAGGGGAAACAGAAAAAATTCGCCAGGTGGGGGCAAATGGACGACGGTCCTTCTTTACCCGCCGACGCTGTTCTGAGCGTTTGGTGGGCCGGCCGGCAAGACCCGCCACGGCCACAACCGCGCGCTGGCCGCACAGAAGGCGCTGCGCCCGACGCCGAGCTCGCCAGAACTCGCGTCTCTGGGCCTCAGGCCGCAGCAAATGACGACCGTGACATCGCGCCCATGAGGTCCTCTTCCGGTGTCCTTTGCTTCCATGCCGGACGGCGTGGACGCGCGACCGATTCGGGCATGCTGAAGTTTACACTGTGGATCTCTAGCGATGAAGGGCAGGACGCTTACGATGGTGAGGCGATCCCCACTGACCGGTTCCACTTGGTGGAATTCAAGGTTAGGCTTGTGTTCAATGTACCGGATCGGTGTCGCGTTTTACTGAAATGACGACCATCAGTGCGACTGGACAGGGTCGGCACGGATAATTGACGGCAAAGTCATCGTTGTTGGCGATGAGAACGTAACAGTTTTGGCAGTATCAGCAGACGGTGGATTGCATCGACTTCAGCTGAGGAAACAGTCTGGAAATATTGATAAATCGGGTGCTGCAGAGCTCCCGCTCTCGTTGAATCCTCCAGCGAAGAAGCTGCGACTTCAGAAGAAACGGTCGTCTGACCAAGGGTCAAATAGCGCACCCGCTTCCAACAGTTTGATTGCTTCTATGGTGAGGTCCTCCTTAAAATTTATCTTTCTGAAGCGTCTTTGTGAATTTTAGGAACTGTCAAGCCCGAAACGGCTTAACCACGGCTACGTTTGTAACGCGGATAGACCGACAGCTGAGACTGTGATACACGACTGGCTGAATGGTGTGTCGATTATCACTCCCCATAAGGATGTATCCTTCGTTCTCCATGATAAGTATTCCGGTAAAGGATTAAGCTTGCCCCTCTATTTACTAAATTTTTGCATGATTTTGTTTTCATACGCACGAATGATTCGCAGAAAGAGAATGCCGTTGACCCGTCTCTCTTTGAAAGACTATTTGGAAACGAAAGGTTTGTCCTTGCACACCTAACAATACACGTAGTAACGAAAATAAGTAGTACAGACAAGAGTGGCTATTTTCTTTGTGGAACGACCTCTGGGAAAATATATGCGTCACGCGCGATTCAATGCGATTTGCGGCAAGCAAACGCTCTGCCCTTTCTAGACCAGGTCTTGTTGCGGCCCGATGTACTTTGGCCCTAACATTTGTTCATTGCGACTCACAGGAAGGCGCTATTGTATTCCTCAGCTATGCGAGCATGCAATCCACTTCGCGAAAGAGAAGGAACAGCTTCGATTCATTAATTCTTGTCAGGTATACAAAGGACCTTCCTTTCTCAGTGCTGACGTGGACCAGCCAATCGGGGCGTGTAACGCTCGTTACTTACGGAAATTCTGGCAATGAGACAGTGGAACCGTCGCTGTACTGTGCGTCCGTTCCCGACAGACCAGTGTCAGCCCGATTATTTGAGGTGTGTTTTTCTCATGCAGTTTCGCATATTGCTGACAACACCGCGGAAGGATGTTATTGTTTTGAAGTGCGAATCAAAGAATTTCTACGCACTATCTTTGCTCGGCCTATGTAAGTGACTTGTAAATAGCTTTTCGCCATAAAGATATGAGCAGTACATGGTTCACTTGCAGACTGGCTCCGCCTCTGTCCAAACGATGAGGAGGACCCTCTCGAATGCTTGTGCTTGGATGGCGTTCTGGGTATCGTTGCCGCAACAGAAAGTCCTGCACGTCTTATCGCTACCGCCCCGATGTTAACCAGCGAAACATCTCGACTGCTGGCTGCACCCGAATCTATATTCGATGCGAATGAAATTGTGAAGTGTAGGCCTTTTTCACAAGCTGGTCTTAACGAGCCATACTTTGCAGGTTCGGCTGTCGACGATTCGAGAATGTGAAATGCTCTTGGAGAATCGCATGACGAAAGCGCTGGTAGGTTTAGGATGCGAACTCGGAACTCCGAATCTGTTCTAAGGCACGGGAAGGAAGTTCCTGGCAGCCCGGTCTCGTGAACTTGAGGAAGTTTCTCGTGATCTTGACCAACTCTCACGGCTCCAGCGGGAGAGAGCACTGAAATTCACGGTTTTACCGTGCGAAATCCCTTTCATCGCTCACAACAATTCACGTGTTCCTGCTGTTGTTCGCGTTCTTATTACGAGCACAGCTGATTTTGACTTGTCAGATGGCTGGAGTGGTCAGTATATATCTACTGTGTGCTACGACCTAATACCAAGTAGTGCAGCTACTGCTCAGAGCTCCACAGGGGAAAAGCCAATTGCCTGCTCCGTTCCAAGTCGTCAGCCAACCCATATGGCACGTAAGTCCGACAAGCTGGTGGTAAGCTCACCCACGCAGCAGTTCAAGAACTGACGCTTCAAACTCGCAACAGGGAAACGTCCGTTGACTTGGATTTAGCTCTATTCCCGCACTTCGTGATTGCTGAGTTATCTTTGGTCCGCCGATCTACAGCTGGTAGCGTCGGGCCCGGTTGGTGTGTTTGAACTTCAATTCATCTGTTTGACCTTTTGCCAGAGTCTTTCTTGTCTGTTGTTGCAAAAACTGTACAGCTCAGCATGCTGGACTTTGTCGTGCCTTGTCCACGACAGTATCGGTCCGTTCAAGGACAGCTTCGCGCTGCAAGCTCTTCCGAGCTGGCAACTCAGGTACAATAGCAACTTTAACTTCTGCAACTCACATCTCTCAGTCGTTACGATTCAAAGTATCCCCGACGCGCGACTTTCAAAGAGCTGTGCTTGCTCACCTTCTATGCACTAAGTTCAGCCAAAAGTTCGTAAGTGGATTGATCTTGAAACTATGCTCAATAGCTTCCTTCAGAGAACGCCTTTCTCAGATTCTTGTAACATCTAGCCTTGGTTTTCTCATGTTTCCTGGATACACCCAGTTCGCCACCGTCAGTTTTCACTGTGCTGAACAAAACGTAGCGGAAAATGTCGCATCACGCGAGACTGCCATTCCAGCGGAGATCCGCATTCGGTCGATTTCAGAAAAGCTTGCCACAAAACTTGCAATTATGCTCGCACTTCGGGTCGTTGAGGTCCAGCATGAAGGGAGCGATTTGGCTGGTATAAGTATGGGTTGGCTAGACCTTGTCGATTTGCCGGCACTCAGGGCAGGAATCTCGGAGTTCGTCCTCACTATTGAATAAAGTGACGAAGTGTGCAATTGGCCAAAACTTTATTGCCCCAGTATGTCCTTAACCGTCTGTTTGAAAGAGAGATTGCGCCACTATCCAAGACTGCTTGTCGAGGGCGCTCATGTAGTGTGTGGAGCTATTTCCCACAAATGCCAGATTGAAGCGCATGGCCGTCTCTTCTTCAACGTCAACAACCTTGTAGTCGTTCAGAGGAATGACAAAGCCAGGAGAATCGGGCTCCCCGTCGCGGAATAGTTGAAGCTGACCGTCCTGTATCATTGAACAAGAATTAGAGTGTGCAAACTCCCTCAAACGCTCTCAGTAAGGAACCTCCGTCATAGCTGCAATTTGGATCTGGCTTCAGAGACCCACCTTTACAGAAGCGTAGTGTCTTTTCCATACAGCTGGGCCATTCTTGCTTTGAACCATCCTATTGAGCCACATTGCCGCCTGTCCTCCCCCTTCCCTAAGTTCAGCCCTTTTACGCGCAACAGCATCAGCCAGCTGCCTCCCGCGCTCCTCTACCGCCACCATTTCGCGCTGCTTTTCCCCCTCAAGCCGCTTCAGCAAGTCTAGGGCTGCTTGTCGACGCTGCGCAGCCCGTGCTACCAGCTCAGCATGATGAGCACGAAACGCGGCGTCGGCAACCGGGTCGTCCTCGTCGTCCACAGTATCAAGCTCCTCGTTGCGGGCCTCGTTAGTGGGCTGAGGCTTTTCACGAGGTGAGCGTCTTGGCACTTTTTTGGGAAGCCCAGGCAGGGACTTGATATCCTGAAGCTCGAGTGGAATGGAGCTTTGGTTCGACATTTGGGTGTTGTATTACTTTCTTTCCTTCTGGAAGCAAGGGAACGAAATTTATGAATAACTAAACGTAAGCTTCACAGTGTCTTGGTGGGATCTTAATGTGGAAAGGGGAAGCCCTTGACAACGTTTGCGGATATTTTACTCTGTTATCAAAGACCATGGCGTGCCCCCTCGGCTGCTTGCTCAACCGCTTCAGTTTTGCAAAACGCCTCACATGAGCTCTCCTGTTAATGTATTCTTTATATTCTTTCGTTAAGCTCTTTCCAAAGCTTGTTGCGCACGATCTTTGTGCCCTTGACGCGCTTAGCCCATGGGTTTTCCTTTTGCGGTAACAGTGACGGCAGCTTCTCCGCAGTATTCTGAGCGGACAGCCTCTGGCGCGCCGCCGTCGATGTGTTATTTCCCACGACAACTGTCCTGTGCTCACTGGCAACTGCCTTCCCATGAACGTCACCACGAAGAGGCGGGAGCGCGCCTTGGTGCACTGGATGATCATGGGTACTTTCAGTAGACCGGTCGGAGGCGTTCGCCACATTTGGGTGGTCAGCGACAGCCCCACTCTCGGGCTTTGTGGCGTTCAAAGAAGACTTGTCGGCCAGAGCTTGTGCAAGTTCCGCAGCGGCACCGCCATCTTCCGGGAACTTTTGATATAGACTTGCCCTTCCTTGGTAGTCCAAGTTTGAGTTGTGGTACGAGAGAAGGGTAACCTTTTTTCGTCGTGGTGAAGGATGGGCGGGAACGCCGAACGGTGCGGGTGGCGGAGATGGTGAAGTTAACCCGCTCAACGCAGATTCGTCCGAGGGGCTTCGATTGTGTAGGGATACTTCTGCTGCTGCACTGATTTCAGCCGCATCGGCTGTTCCATCGACTAGATTTTTTGATTCATCCTCTGCAGGCCCAGCAGCAACTTCGGTGGAGCCATCTGGGACTGCAGCTTTTGCGATTGGTGGCAGCTGGCGCTTCGCAGCCTTACTCTGAGCAATAGCGGCTAAAACGCCGTGGACAGCCTTTGAATTTGCGATTGCTCGAAGCTCAGCAAGGTCAAGGTTGAGCCCGGACACCGCAAATACTTCGCGAACCAGTTCCAATTCTTTGCGAAGAGAGTCGATTTCGTGCTGCTTCCTTTTATTGTCTGCGCTAATTCTCTCGATGAAAGCTTGATACTTCTTCTTTTGCTGATCAAGTAGAACGTAGTAGGGTGGATCTTCTGGTGACGGTTTGGTCTCACTGGGTTCAGCTGTGATGTCATCAACGTCTTTTGCAGTCGACTTCATGCTCTCTGTCCAAAGTTTAGAAGTTTACTTTGTGACCGTCCACCTCTGGATTACCTTCGATGTCAACGACTGAGCCGTGCACAATCTTGTTGTACGATATATCTGCGAATTTGAATTGAGCTTTTGGGGTTGGCAACGCTGTCAGCGCTGTCAGGTCTCACCGGAGCATAAGTTTTGTAGTCTGGCAATCTCTTGGTGCAGTCCAAGAAGAGAATTTTTGTGGTCTTCCTGGATCGATTCAATCGTAGTCTCAAGGGACTTCACTCGAGCAAGTGCTTTCCTCAATTTTTGTTGAGTTCCGGCCAATGTGTCAGACGTCCCAACAGCGAGATTAGAGCCACCTCCCCGACCACCAGAGTCTGCTCCACCACTTGAGCGATTGTCCCCGCCGCTGCCTCTACTGCCGCCAAGGCCTTTCCTATCAACTGTGCTGCCTGAGGGGGCCCCGAGAGCACGAGCACCGTCTGATTGCGAACGTGGCCCTGACCGGCTAGCGCCGACGCCTGCCCGGCTGCGTGGCTTGTCGACGTTAGGGTTCCGCGAGTTGACGAGGAAGTTGTGCCGTAAATCAATGGAGGAGTGCGAGTGTGGAACCGAGACAGCGAAGCTCACGGATGCTGCGGGCTGGACAGCCAATTCCATCGGCGGCGAGAAAACGCGCGGAGGGTTAATCTCCAAATTGTCACTTAAACTCGGCGTAACAGGTTGTCGCATCGTGCGCTCGCCTTTCGGACGGAGAAGACTGCACGCGCGGATCCGAGCTTCCCGTCTCTGCGCACTGCACTGCAGGCATCCAGGTGCCAATGCCACCCTCCCACATTTGTCGAAAATGTTTGAGCAACTCCGCTCTGCGATTTCCACGATCGCCGCCGCAGCCGACGCCGTCAGCGACGGCGATCCCAACTCGGGAGCGGCTGCTGCGAGCAATCCGCTCGCCGCGCTTAGTCCCTCTCAACGATCGGAATTCGAATCCCTCCTTGACTCGGTGTCCGTCGAGCTGCTAGAGCTGCAACGACTGAATCGGTCTGCATACCTGCACGCTCGCGGAGCGAAGAACGTTGCAGCCGAAGCAAAGCAAGAGATGGACAAGATGTTTCTCCTCCTCCAGAACCTCAACTACGAGCGGCTACATTTGCGGAGAGAAGTTGCCAAGTGCCGGGAGTTGGAGTTGAGTCGCCGATCTTGTTTTTTGCAACCATTCCCTCATCTCGCCTCCTCTCTTCCAGAACAATATACCAACTTGTGGAGTTGGAGCCGGTGGAAGTTTTCAGTGCCTCGATAGCGTCGGATGAGCTCGCCGCGATGAACGAGCACCAACTAATGGTTGCCCGACTCAACAGGGAAATGACGGAGAGGAAGCGGTCAGCCATTCCTCCCATTTTGCGTCTAGCTTTGTGCAATGGGAGAAGCTCATAACCACTTTATCTTCTTCACTAGGCTGGCGGACGAGGAATCTTCCGTGCGCAAGCAGCGGGAGGAGCTTCAAAAAGAGCTGGACGACAAGAACGCGTACTTGGACAAGCTTGACCGGGACCTGGAGGCCGCATTTTCGTCGTTTAAGCCGCTGCAGGACCAGCTTGGAATCTCCGAGGGCGGTGGGGGAGAGGGCGGAGGAGTGGGCGGAAATGGCGTAGAGGTCGTGCAGAGCGAGAACATCAAGGTAGCTGAGGGTATGGCGGTCGACCCTCCGGCAGTGTCGTAATACATACCATACACAGGGACAACCCGCCCTCGTTAACAGTTCGCTTTGCTGACATGGCGCTGTCCTCGACTGCATCGGCCAACGCGATCAACGCGCTGTTTGCGGCACTGCCAGTCCTGGTGGCGGTGCCCTTGTTCGTTGCAGTCAACGAGGTGCTGCCCGCCCCGTACATGGTGAGAGACGAACTTCCACGCCCACTCCCTCCCGCATTCTCCCACTACTCCCGTCCCTGGGTCTCCCCGCTCAAACGATGACTACCTCTTGGACACGCGTTGCTGAACCAGGGACCACCGACAGGACGAAATCTTCCACGTCCCGCAGGCGCTCCAGTACTGCAACGGCAACTTTTCTGGCTACGACCCAAAGCTAACAACTCCTCCCGGCCTGTGAGATCAATTTTCCATCGCGGCGCTATGTCGTGCTGATCTCCTTTTAGCTACATCACCTCGTACGCAATCCTGTCTCCCCTGTCCACAATCTCAGGCGTGAATCTATGCGCATCTGTAGCCCTGCTGCGCGTGGTTAATGGCGCCTTCTTCTTTGGCGCTACTCTCATAATTGTACGTGGCCTCCTGGATGACGTTCATGGCCGCTCCGTGAGACATGCACTTGACGCTATCGTTATTGCGGCGTTCCCTGTGTCGTTCTTCTTCCATTTCTTATACTATACCGACTCCGGCTCGACGTTCTTCGTGCTTCTAGCACATTGGCTGTCGCTGAAAGGGCGATACGGCCGAAGCGCGCTCGTTGGTGATTTTCAATTTTCTCAGCTTAACCAGTATTGTGCTCACAAACCGTTATCGTCAGGATTCATTGCGACGTCGTATAGGCAGACGAACATTGTATGGACCTTTTTCTCCGCTGCTCTTGCTGTACTTCGCGAGGTTTCACGTCGAGAAACTGGGAAGGACGGAAAAATCAAATTCGTTGATGCGAGGATTTCAGACTTCCCCACCACAGGTACGTAATGCAGCTTCGATAAATTTTGCTCAATTTCGATCTTGTTTAGCTAGTTTGGTGAGAGCCACCGCGGAGGCTGCCTTCGCCATAATGAAGCAGCTCCCTGTTGTACTCTGGACGATTGTTCCTTTTTCCGTTGTATGGTTGGCGTTTGGTTCGTTTGTTGCATGGAACGGCGGCATTGTGCTCGGTTAGTTCAAGTTGGATCTTCTTTGTCTCACAGTCCAATTGCAGGAGACAAGGCGAATCATGTTGCGACATTGCATATTGCTCAGATCTTGTACTTTATCGCGTTTGCAGCATTTTTCACATTCCCGCGATTTCCTTCTGCAGCTCGCGCTTTTAACTTCATGAGGTTCAAAACCTGCAAGAGTGAAAAAAAACTCTACTTACAGTGCAAATAGGTCTCACGCTGGTGTGACACTTGCTTTCTTCGCGATTGAGTTCGTCACTGTTCAGAACTTCACGTGAGCCACGATGGATTTCGACTTTGACTTTTTCTAACTTCCGCGATAATGCAGGGTGGAGCATCCGTTTCTCCTGGCCGATAACCGACACTACACGTTCTACATATGGAAATATTTTTTTCGAAGAAGCCCTTTGATTCGATACGCGCTCATACCAGGCTACGCAGCTGGTGCTTACATCGTTACTTACCGTTTGGGTAGGCCTCATTCTCTCTAATTTCAACTGCTTGACCGACTTGCCACCATTTCCGAAGGAGAGCGACAATCTTTGATTTGGATACTCGGATACTTTTTGACTGTGTTCATCACTCTTATTCCGTCGCCTCTTCTCGAATTCCGCTACTTCCTCGTGCCTTTCTTCATTTACCGAATTCATGTTTCGCCACCCTCTCGTACCATCTTGTTTCTAGAGTTCATCTTCTACTTTCTTTTCAATCTTGCCACGTTTTGGATGTTTCTGCGTCGCCCTTTTGAGTGGACACAAGAGCCTGGGGTTACACAACGGTTCATGTATTGACTGTTGACATTGTGCAATCCAATTTTATTGTGTCTATGCAGTTTTCACTTTACATGCGCTTGATGAAACACTCGGCCTTATCGTCCTGACTTTAGTGCCTGCCCATACGGCGAATACTCGCGTCCATCTCCAGGTCGTGCAGACGTTCGCCGAACTGCGGCAGGAAGCCGAATCCGACGGCAAATGCTTGGATGTCCAAACCAATGGAGATGAACCACGAGATCGCGCTACGGGGAAAATTCTGTTCAATGACAGTGACGCCAAAAGAGATAAATTCAGCCAGGGGCGAACTGAACCTGAGAATGTTCCACGCCAGCACCCAGTTAAACATATCACAAGAGTGCGACGTTCCAGGCGGGCAGTCTCCCGCCATCCGATAGACTTCTCCCGAAAAGCACGCGACCCAAAGAATTGTGATGCACGTGTCCACCAAAAGCTCCAAAGTAAGGATTTTCCGAGAGTTCCATGCGGTCACGATGAAAGGCACGAAGTCTAAGAAAGTTTTATTTATTGGACAGGCCGAAACCCTTTTAAGAACTTACATTGGCCAACCATTGCCCCGGCTGCACACGGAGCGGCAACAGAAAGAAACCAGTTGAAGTTCACTTAGCACAGTGCAATTGTTAGAATCGTGTGGCAGATCCCTTCGCCTATCAATTAATTCAGCTTACCGATCGACCACAGCTGGTGGCTGACCATAAGATCATTATTTTGCGACCCCAAGAAGTAGTAGCTTGCGAAGGCGGTAACAGCCTGAAAGAATCGGTTCGAAAACCGCACCTTCTTTTCAATCGGAAAGTTACGAGTATCCTTCGGTTGTTACAAAAATAAGTCCAAATGCACGCGTGTTAGACTACGTCCAGATATCGGTTGCTGCTCTTTCTACCTTTTCTGATTTCGCTCCGCCTCCAAGCAATCCGCTCCGAGTGCCGGAGGGCATCTTCTTCAGCGACTTCAACTGAGGTAAGGGCATCATCTTGGCGGCTTCTTGTTGTTGAGACGCGTACGATCCGAATAAGCTGAGAGAACTAACGCGCTCTCTTTCCGATCACTAAATTCAATTTCGTTCTTCCCTTTTCGAAACTCGAACATCAAATAAACAGGAGTTTCACCTTGTGCCTATACACGGTACTTCTCTCCGTCTCTCTCTCTGTCAGCTCCCTCTGTCTTAGTATGCGAGAGGGGAAACTGTGGGTACGCGACGCGTTTAGACTTGTCAGCTTGTGATTGTTCCTTCTTCGCTCTATCACGTGCTGGCTGACAAGGACAAACGTGCAGTCATGAAGCGGCGGGTGAGCGATGGTTGACTCTGCAGCTGCAGCGCGCAGATCATCGCTGCGCTCCCGCTCCACCCAATGATATTTCGTTCGAGATCGTAAAACTTACATCTGCGCTCCCTCCCCTTCCACAGGTTTTTAATAAGAAGCTGACACGATCGCTGGCTCATGAGCGCGATCTGCTTTCAAACATGGCATCTTCGCTCATCTTGCACGGCCGCGTCGAAACCACAGTCACGAAAGCGAAGGTCCTGCAACACCGGGCTAACAAGGTTTGCTGAGAATGGTATTTATTCTCTCCTCACTAGTCTCCCAATTTTCCAGCTTATCGAATGGGCGAAACGCGGCACAAATTCAGACCAGCACCGAATTAATCATGCACTATTTGTAAGCCCTCGCCCTTCAACGTTGCCGGATTCTTACGCCCTGCTTCCTCAAAGATGCGTGGAGAAACCATCCCTCAACTCCAACTTTTGGCGGCGCGCTTCAAAGATCGAACCGGCGGTTACACTCGGCTCACCCTTAACGGCTTTCGGCCTCAAGGCACTGACCGTGCCCCACTCGCCATCGTTGAATACATCGACGGGCCCCGTGACACCCGCGCACTCATTGCGAAGCAGCATCTCGGAAAGATCCGTAACGAGCTCGTTACAGTCCAGTCCGAGCTGCACAAAATCAACATCCACTCCCTCCGCGACCCGCTCACCGGTGCGGAGACCATTGTGCGTGCCTGGGCCGGCCGATCCCCGAACCTCACGTTTTCCAAAATTGCCTACCTCACACGTCGCGAACGCGTACTGCAGCGGCAGGTGGAGAAGATGGAAAAGTCACTGGTTCACGTGAAGGAGGGTCGGTCCAAGGAGGAAGAAAAGCTGGAGGTGATGTTTTCGGAAATGGAGGCGAGGCACAAGCAGATTTTGAGGAATCTAGAAGCGGAGCTGAAGGTTCGATCGGAAGAGCAGCAGCGGTCGATCCAACGTGGTTTGGCTTCCTTCTACTTCTCCAGCTCTCCACTCGTAAGCCCGGAGCTGGCTCAGAAGTCGGGGCTTGGAAAGCGGATCCGTTGGCACGGCGCGGGGAGATTTTATTGGCATAAGCAGAAGACTGGCGGGAGAGGAACGTTGCTGGAGATTGCCCCAGACTCGGAACTGCAGGAGCGGATGGAGCGGGACAAAGCGCTCGCTTTGGAGGTTCTCAAGCAGCTGGGAGTTTCTGACTTCGCACTTGCAGTGTCAAAATAGATGGAGCTTGTGCACCCGTCTTTCGTTTTTTGCATGTGATTGTGAATTGTCGATGTCGTCGGAGCGGCTGCCCCAAGTTACCCCCGCGCCGGGGAAGAGCAGTTCCTCCTCGTCTGGGGTGTGCATTCAGCCCGAAGCCACTCTCTCGTCCCTCGAAGCTGCTGCGAGCCATGCTTACCGTTGGAAACAATCGATCTTCGCTCCAGGAAGTTCAACGAAGCCGGCAAATCACCCAAAAAAACTGAAACCGCTCGAACAGCCCTTCCCCAAACCGCCCAAAGCATTCAGCTATGATGGTCCAGCAACGCCGAAAATACCGCCAATCCCATCCGCCCCTCCACAGTCAGGGTATGCGGCCTCGCACCCGCAGCTACCAACGGTTCTCATCCGCCCAACCTCCAGCACATCGTCTCTGACCACTCTGGCTGCGAGGTCCAACTCAGTTACAACGGCGCGCCCAAACTCACGACCGTCGTCCACTTCCGAGGAGCCGTCCCTCGTTTTGGCGGCCTCTGATGAGCTCGCAGAGACCACGCCGCATAGCGGAAGCTCTTCGGCTGCCGAGAAGTCGGGCCGATGCAGCAAGAAAGAAGTAGTTCTCCGGCACCTCGATGGTGTCCGCCAGAACCTGTCCGTCCCATCCAACGCGGTGCTCGTCGAGTTTATTGCGTCCCGGCTTTCCCCGTCGGGAAAACGCCGGGCCGGTTCCGACCTTTCGGCCATCGGGTCAAAAATGCGGAAAGGGGATCAGCCTCTGAGGAAATACGGAATCTACACTCTCGCGGCCGTCCGACGCAACGAGTCAGCTGTTCGTAACAGGGATGAGCACACGGTTGCGGAGCTTAAGCCAACGCGTCTGGATTGTGCGGCGCTTCGCGGCCGAACCGTCGAAGAGCTGTTCGGAGACGGGTCTGTCGTGGTGTTCATCAGATTGGAATGTTAATACAGAGGGGGTGCGCAAAGGACTTTTTGAGACCCAATGTTGTGAATTAAAACACACACGTGAAGGGGTTCTCAGTTGAAACGTCTTCATGGTAGACCTTAAAACATGTAAGATGTGCAGCTACGCAGATAAGAGCGATCCTATTCGCTGTGAGCGAACTATATCTTTATTTGAAATTCAATAATAAGGCCAGAGGCAAACGCCGACTTCATCTTCGCTTACGGCTTTTCGTGAGCCGCCTTCTGTAGCGTAGCGAAAGACGCTCCCAACTCCCTCTGTAAGTCGGTGATTCTTAACCTGTTTGGAATCTCACTCGAACCTGATCGAGCATGCCCACGCGATGCGGAACGGGATAAACCAGGGCCAAGACCTGGGATGGCCAACAGACCGGCTCCGCTGGTTCCAGGCCGCCGGACCTGTGAGCGCGACCTGATGAGCAGCCCGCCTCCTCCATCCGCTCCGAGTGAAGCATTTCCGTCCCTCCCGTCCCCAAGACGCTCGATTCGGTCGTCGGGGCGTTCACCTCCCACTCGCGTTGAAGAGCGTCGAAGACCTGAGTGCTGCGCCATTGGCGGCTGCAAAGACTGCGGTTGCCCCTTCTCGCCGGCGCTGAAAGTACGGCGTCGAGCGCTGCCGCCCGACGCCCAAGCCGACTCGTCAAAGGAGTTCGATGCCACAGTTGTAGCCGTGGCAGTCTGAGTCACCCTCTTTGATGAGGATCGCTGAAGGGAAGGGCTCGCGGGTGCAGAGAGGGTGGGCACGGCGGCGATATTTGCAGGGCGGAGAAGACCATCGGTTTCATCATTGCTCGTCCCCAGGATGGACGCAGTATTGCGTTCGGTTGAGGGTACCGTGCCAGGCCCACGTAGTTGCGAAAGCGACCGCAAAATTCCACTCACAGCAAACTCCACCCCAAGAGAGTTTTTTCTTTCTTTTCCGTCAACTGATCGCTCGCCCTGTTCACCAACCGGCTGAGTTCGGTTCTGGGTCGGCGAGCGCTTGAGTCCCACATTCCGCACTGGAAAATTGGATTCATGGTTTTCATCTTGAACGGCACTTGTACTGCTCAACGGGGCGCAACCGGCCCGCTCTCCTTTCGGTTCAGTAATTCCAGAGATGTCCGACTTCATGGTAAAGACAGCGCTTAGAGTCGCACGTCGGGACGAAGATCGGTGCAAAGAGGGGCTCGTTGGAGCAGAAAGTGTGGAGAAGGTCGTATTTGGCGCAGGAGCAAGAAGGGTGCGGCCATTATCGTTTTGTGTCCCAATAATGGGAGAATGACCGAGAACGTTCAAAGAGGGCGCCATGTTGTGCGTACTTCTCTGCGAGAGCGACCGCAAAATTCCACTTCCAGCTTGTTTGACCGCAATCGAGTTTCGCCTTTCTGCCCCACCATCCAATCCCTCGCCAAGTGCGCGAGTGGTCGAGCGTCTAGCAATTTGCACTTGGACTTGTTGCTGGTTCCTTTCCACGTGAATGGCGCTCGAAGCACGAGGGTCATCTCCAGCATTCAACGTCTGCGTCGGGTCAGCAAAGTCGGGGCCACATGCTGCAGCCGCGGAGAAGACCCTCTCAGACGTACTTAGGGACAACGAACGCGGCAAAGAGGGGCTCGTAGGGGCAGGCACTGTGGTGAGGGCGGTTCTGGGTTCAGGACTGAGAAGATGGTGAGTTTCGTGCTTCTGTTCCCCGGACCCACGGGAAAGTGACGCTTGGATAGAGTGCGAACCAGGAGGAGACAAAGATCGGTTGGCATAATTTGCTCCTGTACTATCAGGTGAAAAAGCTGCGATTTGCGACAAGCGAACGCTGGTCGTGCTTGTGGGGGACCTTTGTGAGCTGTCTTCACGATGAGGGCTGGGGGACGAGAAAGGTGGCGCCTCCTGAATTCCTGCAGCTATTGGTTCAGTCCCTTGAAGCGAATTCGAATGGTTATGCGGCGAAAGTGGAGTTTGTTGACGTTGTGATGGAACTACTAGTTGAGACCTCGTCTCAGGCATCGGATTTCGTGATCCTGCGGAAACTGGAGAAAGAAGGCTTCCGCATGGAGGAGTTCGAGGTGGCGAGGCCGGTATTACCACTTGCAAGTGAGTTATATCGCTTGCCGCCATTGATTTGAGACCTGGGACTTGCAGAAAAGATGGATCTCTGAATGCTGAAAGAGAGCTCCCAAGAATTGCCTTCTTATTGCCCGTGATTGGTGGCGTGTAGGTCCCCGTGATATCATTACCCACTTTGCTGGCACTCCCCGCCCAAGAAGCCCGACGAGCTTCATTGCTTGGACTGGAGGGCAAGAGCTTGCCGGTGTCGTCCACGAGTACTGATGTCGATTTCGCGGCGCTACTCCGAAAGCTCTTGGTTCTCGCCTTCTCAAAGGACCACGCCCCACTACGGTCGCTTACAATTGAATCTCTTGCACTTTGCGGAGGAGACTCTAAAGGTGGACTGGTTGGAGCCGCCTGCGCGGCTGTATCTTCCTCTGCAGGTTCAGCAGTGAATATGGTAGGAACCAAAATTGCACCACTTCTGTGGTCGTGTGGTCTAGCCGGTTCTTCCTCCTCTTCGCCGTCGTCGGAGACTTCAGGTATCAGCGGCATCAGGCCACTTGTTACTTTTCCTTGGAGATGCTCAATTGATCGCGCTCGGCTGTCCATGCACTGAACAATACGCTCCGCCAATTTTGGAAAAAGCTCGCAAACCTCCGCCAAATAACACTATATGTAATTTTAACAATGTTCTACGCTCCACTAATGGATCACCTTTGTAATCAAACAAAATTCTGTCTCTTCCATTGTGAGTGCAGTGTAATTCATTGTTTCGTCTATATCTGACTCGCCTTTGGAGAGAGGTGAGCTTCATTTGAGACGGAAACACAAACCAAGAAACTGATTAGGTCCAAGTACCGCGAATTCTACAAGCTCGTCCGAATCATATCCGGCGGAGGCTAAAAGCTGAACTCTCCCCCTTTTGATAATAAACCTGAAAAGAAGCACGTCATGGACCATTTTCGAGCTTTCAAAACCATAGAACCGCCACCCACAGCTCTTGGGCTTCTTGGCCTTGGAAGAACACGGCAGTTGTGGACGGCAGAACAGAGGTGCTTATGCCTCGTGCGATTGCCTGACAGATTTCTAGATCAAGACCCTTAAACAAAGGGCAGGCCGTGACTGTACTCAGATATAGCCCTTGCGTTTGAGGTCGATAAGGTGATTGCTTTTTCTAGCAAGGATGATCTACCATTATAAATATCCTGACACAACGGGCCCGGCAAATCCTGAAATGCCCATTTCTCTTGCTCAGCCTTCATCGCAAGAAAACGATGACGGCGGTGTCGGATGACTTCGTCTTGAAGCCTCGGAGGAATTCCAAGCCTCACCATAGAATCACGAATGGTTACCTCCCGAATGCTCTCCTCTTTCTCAAATCGCGACGCGGTAGTCTTTGCCTGAGACCGAACAACTCCAAGAATGACGCCAAAGAGCACTCCAAACACGATTGCAGCAAGAAGAGTCTCTAAAATAGCGAAAAGTCGTTCGAAATTTGTGTTTGTTTGTCGCAGGTGAAAGAAGATACCCAGTTGCGCGGCATAAAAGGATCTGTATAAACAAAATTGGCGGGGCCGGTTGGCGTGTCATTTGGATTGTGGCAAGCACGTACTTCGAATATTGAGCCATGAATGTAAGTTCCATTAGACCGTCGTTCCATGCCCAGGACTCTTTAGTGTTGTCCCATTGACTAATTGCAAACATAAGACAGCAGAAGAGGTGAAGAACCAAGAACAACGTCGCAATCGATTTTATCAAGCGCTGGACTGCGCGAGATACGCTTTTTGGATCCAGGTTCATCAAGAAAACGAAGATGTTCTTTCCAGCTGGTATGATGCGAGTGAAGCGGAGTCCAGCCCAATAAAGCATTGCGAACGGGTCTTTGTCAGCGACGTCTCCTCTAACGGAAGCGGTTGAAGCATGTTGACGCAGTGGTCAGACATTTGTCTCTTAAGATTAGAATGTTTTGTTACCCCCAATAGTTTTCAGTCACGCGGTTCCTCCAAGCTTGCTCAAGGAAGACGAATTCGATGGGTACCGTGCACATTGCAAGAATCCACCCTCGCTCAGACACGAAGTGTATCCAAAAGAGAGTGTAGAAGCTGTGAATTGGTCGGCCAAACTCGTCCGTCCTCTCCGTCAAACACGAGACGACCTGGTTGACGGCGATAATCACATCGGCAATAAGGCCAAGCAGGATGAGGGAAGGAGAGAGCATCTTGTCCGGGCCACGCAACATTTAGCGGTAGTGTTATTAGGTCGAACAGCGATGCGACAATCGAAAGAGCTGGGCGAAAAATGTTAGTCGCCATGTCTTCATCAGTTTGGCAAATGGTCACTGTGAAGTACCGTAGACCGTGGCGCAAATTCTCGACGATGGATTTAAGGGAAGCTGGACAGAAATATTCACGAGAGGAATGATCAAGTCCTTCTTTCCCCATTGAAACTCATCCACCGATGAGTTTTTAACCGACTTCACTGACCGGGACATTGTCGTTGGTGCTCGACTTTCTCTCCGAATATCAGGCGGCCGCGGCAAAGTAATGTCCACTTTCCCTATTTGCAAAATGGGTTTGCTCCTCGGGCTGCTGTTGGTTTCAGAATCGCTGTCAAATTCAGAGCTGATGTATCCAGATGCAATGATGTCTTCAGAGTCGAGGATGTGGTCCTTCATCCATGCGAAAGGTGTGTTGGAGTTTGGACCCGATCCCAATGCTTCGGTTGTGGCGCTTAGTCGTTTGAGAGTTTCGATGGGCTGATCGAGATAGCCCCCGCCCGTTGCAGCCAAAACGTCGATGTCCTCCTCACTTCCAGTGTTTTTATTTTCAGTAGTTGTAGAATGGGACGACGACCATCTCGCCAACGAGCTCAGAATACCGCCACCACCGTGCGCTCGTTTCCTCACGGAACTTTGAGTCCGGGTCCGATGCAACGGCGAGGAATCTCGCTTCACGTCCCGCCGTAGTTTGACCAAAAGCGAGTTCATGGAATCTGACATCCCCCCAGACACGGACTTTGTTCCGGAAAGCTGGACTTCGACATTGTCGGCACTGTGCGCTGTTGACTTGCTTAATAGGCCTGCAGGCGAAACACTGGGAAAAGCGAGGACAGAGCCGTTTGAAGCCCCATTAGCATCCAAAGACGTAAATCTATGCTTCGTAGAATGTAAGCCTTCAGCAGATCGGTCAATCGAATATGAGCTTCCACCATCCGATAGTTCCCGGAACCTGCGGATAGCCAACCTCTCCATGGGTAGAGCAGACGACGTTTGCAGTGGCTGTCTATTTCCTGTGTTGGGAGACTTACGCTCTTCGTCGCTGCCGCTATCACTGGTGTTTCCGGACTGCAGGCTGGGACGTACAGCCATCGTCACACTCCGCCCAGGAGCCTTTGACCCTGCTCCCACCCAAATCCACCCATCTTCAGATCCGCAACGATCCGAATCCACACGCCTTCCACGTCGTTCTGAATTATGGTCTAAAGTGGAGCCGTTCACATCTCCGCCGCCTGGGCTGTTCCCGTCGCACAGCCCCAGGCTCCCCATTCGCGGTTCAGACGCAGCAACGTCGGTTGAAAGCTTCGGACTGACGGCTGTCCCCGCGTACCCACCCGTAAAGAGGCTTCCACTGTTTGAAACGCTTTGCGTGTTGCCGATTCCTGTGGACTGGCCTCCGGCCGGGCTACTCCAGTTTCGGGTGAAGCGTGGCAAGCTGCAAAACCCGTCGCGACCCGACCCGCTCGAATATCCGCTCGCGGCCACGCTGAGCTTATCGCTGCGCGAAGGGGTTACTGCGGCAGACCGATCCGAGGAATTTCCGGGGGTGCCCGTTGTCGTCGCCATGGTGAGTGAAGCATCGCAGCCAAGAGCAGAGAGAGACGAGGCCGCGGAAGTGTTGTCTGTGGACGCGCGCAGTGGGGCCGTATGCTGTGGGGCTCGGATCGTTGTAAAGCTTGTATTGTGTGGATTGCGCGGAAGGCTATGATGTGGGTTATAATGGCGAAGAATGGGACCTTCCGTGCTTCTCCCTGATGCTTCTATCGCGGCGGTGCCGTGAGAGATACTTCTTGAGCGCAACGGCGCCTCCAGCGAACTTTGCGAACGGGAGGGGTCATCCAAATCCAGGAGATCGTTGCGGGATGGCGGTAACGAGTTCGGTGACGCCCGCTGGCGGCTTGCAGCGCTTCGACGGTGCTGCCACATACGGCGAAGAAAATTGTCAAAGCAATGACGGACTGACGTGGTGCCAAGAATCCATTTTTTTCTGCGGCGGTGCAGTGCAAGTTGTGAGGAAAACGAATAACGTTACTTTATTGAGAAGGCAAGGGGTCGAGCAGCGCGAAACAAAACATCCACGCAAACAGAAAGCACCCGGCAGAAGAAAGAAGAGGGGTTGAAACGGAGAGACTGGACCGAAGAGGATCGGTTTCGTAGACGAAAGCCTTGGTCAGCAAACTCGCGCGCGCTTCGGAGCGAGGGCATCCCCGAAAACCTCAGCGCCAGCATCTTCGTGGTTCCTCTTCCTCCCAGTTTTGATCTCAACGGGGACAGACGAGCTGATCCCGACTGAATTAGCGATTGCCGCCCTCTTTGCGATTTCCACTGCCTTCTTCACCAGTCTGCCGCTAAAGACTTGAAAAGCCTCTCGGCGAACGTGCAGCCGATGATCAATTGCATTAAGCATGTTGCGCTCGGCAGCAACAACTTCCGCCAGAGGAAGACCACAAATGTCGGACCAGGCGCGCGCGGAGTAAGTGCGATCGTGGAGGTACTTCGAGGAGAGGATGAGAGCTGCGAGAAAAGCCCTGCGAGGATTGTCCAGGCCATACGGGTAGGACGGGTTTGTGGAAGCATCGGCGGCAGGCTGATTGGCTTCGGCTGAATTGTTCGGGGCCAAAGAGTTGGACAAACCGTTACGGGACGTGACTGCGCCCCACAATTCAGCTTTCTGAAAGGCTTGATCATCCTGCTGTTGGTCTGGAGACAGAGGAGCAACACTCATGCTGGCCGTTTCCGCAGGCATCGTCTCCTCGACAATGTCAGAGATTAGGCTGTTCTGGGAGGATATCGACGGCGACTGCTGCTTCTGTGTGCGAAGGCGGATCAAGTAAAACAAGGCAAGCTGGAGGGTTGAGAAGGACGTTTTCGAGCGTCGCAAGATCTCCTGGATGAAATCGCGAGTCGACAAACCGCCTCGGGTCTCAACCTCCTTGTTCGGAGACCAAATGTGATCGACGATGACGGCTGCGACATCTTGTTTGGGCACGAGCTGTTAGCTTTCCACTTTAAAAATAAAATCATGAGCTGCACTCACGAACAAGGCCTCGAACCACATCTTGACGATCGATGGAAGAAGACTCATTCAACTGGGTATCATCGTCAGAGGAAGGTGGAGGAGTAGCCAAAGCGGAATCGTGGGTAAAAGCTCTGGCTGCGGAGTTGAGGCTGCCGCTGACTCCATTGTTGAGAGCTGACGCCGAGCGACGGAGCGAACGCAAGGTCTGCAGAAACTGCTTCGACAGCTCAACAGATGAATTCGCGGAAGCATCAGCTGCAGCCATTGCCATAGTAGAGACGGGGGGGCGAGTTCCTGCGTGGGCGCGGGCGGGGTAGACGCGCGGCCGGCTGGCTGCGGAAGGACCCGCCAAAGCGGCGGCCGCAGTGGCGGTGGCAGCAGTGCTAATGTTGCGGTGGTTCATGGGTTGAAGTTTCGGCTGAAGGGAAGATTGTTGAGGGGGGCGGGGTAGTTGAAGGGGAAGGGAAGCGCAGCGCAGCGAAGCAGGCGAAGTTTTTTTCACGGGGCGGGTGGAAGTTTAAGTGGCTGTCCCCGGCGAGTGGCGGTGGGTGGGGGCAAAGGCTTCTTTCTCGATCGCTCACGATCTGGGTGTTTTTCTTCCTTCTTCACGCCAGCAACAAACAGCAAGAGGGGCAGAGAGACAGCGAGAAAGAGAGAGAAAGGCGAAGAGTGAAAGAGCGAGAGACAGAGCGAGCAAGGGAGGAGAGAGAGAGAGAGAGAGAGAGAGAGAGAGAGAGAGACAGAGTGATGGGGGTCGAATCACACACACACCCACGACCCACACACTGCGGAAAATGATTGTGCCGGCTGCTGCTGTTCAACTTGGCCGCCCCCCTGATTCCAATGAAAAATTTGGCGATTCCAATCCCGATGTCCCACAACAAATCGTCATCGCATCAGAGCCTGCAACACGCGGGCGCGGGCGCACACACCCACCTCAGAGGGAGATAAGATCAGCATCGGGCAACGCGCCAATTTCCTTTTTTCGTGGCTCTCCGGTTGTTGCGCCTTCCCTTCTTGGCCATTCTCTTCGCACGCGGCATGGTGAAAAAAGAAGCCGGGGAGGGCAGGAGAACTTGTGTTGGGGGATTGCTACGCAAGCCTGCCGTTAAAAGCTGAAGAAGCAAAGCCCGGACGTGCCCAACTTGTTGCCAGCCAGCACAGTCGAGTCCACGCCACTAACCGGCCACCATTTGCTTTAACCGTGAGACGCTCATCAGGGACGACGAGACGGTTTTAGAAAACAGAAGCAGAATCCTACACACCACTCCTTCGCCATCAGTTCGATGCTTTCCGAAGGAAGTAAGTTTTCCCCCTCGTGGGCGGTTACGGTGGCGCTGCAGTGTACCTTGGGGCAGGAAAAAAAAGAAACAAGAAAAAATTATATTCAGACAACGATGCACCCAAAACGGCGCTTGTCCATCTGGTTGAATGGTCGCGAATTCACTGACAAGGACCCCGACCCGACGGAAAGGTAACCGTTGCCCAATTGTCGCGAGGGCCTTCCCCACCCCTCACCCCGCTGAACGAGTCCTCATCCTCCCGGCTCGGTGCGCTCTTTGATCGCGCCATTGCTGATAGCCTGTGCCTTTATCTCTCATCAATGACCATTCTTCTTTGATCATTCGTGCTAAACCAAATCTGACCCACTGGTTCCAAAGCCTTATCTCCTTCATCCGCCGCCAAGGTTTCACAGGGACGAAACTGGGATGCTCGGAAGGCGGCTGCGGCTCTTGCACCGTCGTCGTGTCGTCGTACGACAGGTCGACGGGCTCGGTCCAGTTGCGTAGCGGTCGCCTCGCCGTTTGTTGATATCTTATCGCAAAGCAAGCGTTTTTTGACAAACTGGCACGTGCCCCCCTGAACGCAGACACAAGTCCGTCAACTCGTGCCTCCTGCCTGCATGCGCTGCCGACGGCAAAAACGTCGTCACCATTGAGGGAATCGGGAGCGTAGATCGCATGCACCCCGTGCAAGAAAAGATAGCAGATGCCTACGGAAGGTTTGATTACGAGGGCATTGATTCGCGGCTTTGTTTACGTCTCCTCGCCTCTCCCACCCATTAGCCAGTGTGGGTTTTGTACTCCAGGTAGGCTCACGGGCACGGCATATTTGGGGATCATCACCACTCCGTAACCGACATACACGTTCTGACTACGGCCTTTTACAGGGATTGCAATGTCGTTGTTTGCAACGTTGAAAAACAACCCGAACGCGTCGGAACACGAAATTGAAGAGAGCTTTGATGGTTTGTTTCAACGCAAAAAGTGAGAGGGGTAAACCATAACGAAATGGACGTCCCTTTTGGCAGGAAACTTGTGCCGCTGTACAGGATATAGATCTATCTTGGATGGAGCAAAGAAGCTGGCCCGGAAACGATGCGACGAACCTTGCTCCGATAATGGCTACTGCACTTCGAACGCAACTTGTGACCACAAGACGAATGGCCACGATGTTTCGGACATTGAAGACATTAAGAAGGTATACTGCACTCCATCACTCCGTTTCCAATTTGTTCGTCGAAACCGTCTCCCCTTTTTGCCCTCAAAAGCAGCAACCCGATGCCACAGAAATGCCGGAAAAGCTGCTTAACCTTCACAAGAATGTGGCTCCGTCGTCATACTTCTTCGATGATGGTGAGGTGCGGTGGTACCGCCCAGTCAGAGTGGACGAATTATTGGACATCCTGGTATTGCTTAATTTTTGGATTTCTTTGAAAACACGTAAAAGAGCGCTTTTTTTTTTTAACGTCCGCTATGTATTGAATCAGGACGAGCATCCTCAAGCCAAAATCATTAACGGCAACTCTGAAGTCGGCATCGAAACTCGGTTCAAAAATCAGCGATATCCGGTGCTTGTGTATCCTGCGGAAATTCAAGAGCTGCTTCAAATCCACGTTGCGGGTACAGTGCTTGCCCATTGTTATCTGATAAACTCAATCATTGCTCCAGATGATGGAATTGAAATCGGAGCAGCCACAACCATAGCAACAATGCAGGCGAAGCTGAAAGAGCTGTGCACCTCTTTACCAGTAAGTGCGCTTTATCCACCTGATCAACATTGCTGCGTTGACACACTGGACAAAACACAAAGGAATTCAAACAGCGCGGGATAGTCGCTGTTCTAGACAACATCAGGTGGTTTGCTGGAAATCATATTCGCAACGTCGCCGCGATCGCTGGCAACATTGTGACCGCAAGCCCGATTTCTGATCTTAACCCGGTTTTTGTGGCACTGGTGAGACATCCCGAAACATTGATGGGCTGATCGTTAATTGCAAGTTTCCTTCTCACCACAGGGTGCTTTTTTGACGGTTAAGTC
The DNA here is from genome assembly GCA_025765615.1 of Zopfochytrium polystomum. Classification (NCBI taxonomy): domain Eukaryota; kingdom Fungi; phylum Chytridiomycota; class Chytridiomycetes; order Chytridiales; family Chytridiaceae; genus Zopfochytrium; species Zopfochytrium polystomum. The sequence continues at coordinate 282,426 of JAIVFJ010000033.1, forward strand.
GAAGGCAGGAGGCGTTCGAAAAATCTCTATGCGGGAGTTTTTTTTGGGATACCGAAAGACTGCGTTACGTCCCTCTGAAGTGGTTTTGTCCATTTGTGAGTTTTCCTTCAACACGCTCGGATGCATCATCTCACTGAACGGCTCCCTTAAAAAAATATTCGTTCACAAGACATACCGTTCTCGAAGGAAAATGAATTTGTCAAGTCGTACAAACAAGCCCGGCGAAAAGATGACGACATTGCCATCGTTAATGCCTGCATGAACGTTTCAATTGAATCGAACGAAAACGGCCACATGATTAAAGAGGCTTGCTTGGCGTTCGGCGGACTTGGTACGGCGCTGTTGCATTATTTTTTTTTATTTTTCTCTGGAAGATGTACTCACCACCTATCCCCGTTCGGTATTGGTGCTTCACCCTTCCCTTTTAAGGTCCCACAACTGTTATGTAAGAACCCCAGAGGTTCTTTTTACTCACTAAACTGCGTCTGTTTCTTTCCAGCGCCGCGAAGACTTGCACAAAAATTTTGGGGCAGCGATGGACCCACGAACTCATCGATCTGTCTGCACCCACCCTTCTAGAGGACTTTCCCTTGGCGGCATCCGCCCCAGGGGGTCAAATAGAGTTTCGAAAAGCCTTAGGTTTGATTTACGTCGCGTTTCCCTGTTACACTTCCTTATTACCGACTTTCCTCCTCCCCTTTAGCGCTGAGCTTCTTTCAAAAATTCCAGCTCCATGTTTCATCAAAGTTATCGCAATCGGACTCTGCACTGTCCATTTCATCAAGGGACGTCTCATCCCTCCTGGATATTGAGAGAGGCGTGACAAGCGGTTCACAGGTTGGAACTGGTGCTGCTCCTGTCGAACAAGTTTCTAACTTTACTTTTCGGATGTCTCCTCGGCTACCCTTCTACAAACGCTTTATAGGAATTCGTGGAGGCCCCTGAATCCGAAATTGTTGGTCGTTCCATGTTGCATGCTTCCGCTTACAAGCAAGTGACTGGCACCGCAATCTACATTGACGACATTCCGAAGCTAGCTGGGGAGCTGGCGATCGCTCTTGTTGGCAGCACCGTTGCACACGGTAGGATCCTTAGTGTCGACACATCGAAAGCCCTTGAAGTGCCGGGCGTGGTGGGATACGTTTGCGCGAAAGATGTGCCGGGCGATCGTCACAACAATCTGATTGGACCAGTCGCTCACGGTGGGTTTGTTAGACGGTGACAGATGACTTGACAAAGATCCGCTCACCCTGCATCCACTGCAAACAGATGAAGAACTATTCGCGACGGAAATTGTTCTATATATGGGACAACCTATCGGTGCCATTGTCGCGGACACGGAGAAGACGGCAAATTATGCATCCAAGCTGGTGAAAATTGAATACGAAAGGCTTGAGCCAATCTTCACCATCGAAGAAGCCATCGCGGCCAAATCATTTTTCGATCCACCCAGAAAGCTCCAGTCCGGCTGCTACGCAAAAAACGAACCCCTCAATAACGAAGGCCTTGTTTTTGTCGAGGGTTCAGCTCGGATTGCTGGACAGGAGCACTTCTATCTGGAAAGTGAGTGAGATCTTTTGCGGGTTCTTAATACCCACCACGGCTGATGCCGCTCTCCAGCACAAGCGTCACTGGTTGTTCCAAAGCAAGAAGACAACGAGCTGGAGGTCTTTGCATCCACACAGCACCCCTCGGAGACGCAGCATCTCCTCTCCCATGTCCTTGGCATCCCCTCCAACCGCATCGTCGTCCGCGTGAAGCGCCTCGGCGGCGGTTTCGGCGGCAAAGAATCCCGCTCCGCGTTTCTCACATGCATCCTCGCCGTCGCGGCACGCAAGTTCCGCGCTCCGATACGCCACCAGCTCACCCGAGAGCAGGACATGGCCATCACTGGTACGCGTCACCCGTTCCTCGGCCGGTACCGCGTGGGGGTGGACAAGGCCTCCGGCCGACTCGCGTCGCTTCAGCTGGAACTTTACTCAAACGGCGGGTTTTCGGCCGACCTTTCGTATGCGGTACTTGAGCGGGCAATGACCCATAGCGATAACACGTACCGCATTCCGAATGTCGACATTATTGGGCGGATCTGCAAAACAAACTTGCCTACCAACACTGCGTTCAGAGGATTCGGCGGGCCACAAGGGATGATGGTGGCAGAGCAGTGGATAAATCATGTCGCGGATGTCATCGGAAGGGATGTGAACGAGCTGAGGGTAGGAAGATTTTGGAATGGGATGATAGATACGCCAAGCTTGTCTAATCGTTTACTTCCACCGATCTCATTAGGTTATCAACTTTTATAAAAATGGAGACGTCACTCATTTCAGCAACCCACTGGACGACTATCACTTTGAACGCGTTTGGTGAGCATCAGGTCCTTTCCTTTCACCGCAGATGTAATGTACTGGGCACTGATTTACTTCCATCTCAAGGTCCGAGCTGCTGGAAACATCTGACTTTGAAAAGCGCAAGAAGGACGTTTTGCAGTTCAACAAAGACCATCGCTACCGTAAGCGCGGCATTGCGTTGCTTCCGACAAAGTTCGGGTTGTCTTTCACCGCTCGGCACTTGAACCAAGCTGGCGCGTTGGTGCACGTGTACATTGACGGATCTGTTCTCGTCACTCACGGTTAGTCCGCGCTATTTCGATTGGTTACTTATTCAGGTTTCCCGCTAATGTTTTTGCACTGTGCGTTTAGGTGGAACCGAAATGGGGCAGGGGTTGCACACCAAAAGTGAGAGTTTTTGATGTTCGAATGCCGTTCCAATTGAAACTGGTTTGTTTTCGCAGTGATTCAAATTGCAGCACAAGCGTTTTCGATTCCAGTCTCTATGGTATATCCATTTCTTTGCCGAGAAGCTCCCATTTAACATATTCAAAGGTTCATCTGTCGGAAACGAGTACAAATACTGTCGCGAATACCAGTGCCACTGCGGCTTCGTTCTCATCAGGTAAGGTTTCCAATGAATTGCTGATTGTGCTCAAAACATATCACTGGGCACACCAAAGACTTGAACGGAATGGCCGTTCTGGATGCGTGCACACAAATTTTGAACCGACTCAAGCCGCTGCAAGAGAAGTACCCAGAAGAAAGCTGGAATGGAATCATCAAGAAGGCGTACTTTGACCGCGTGAATCTCAGCGCAAACGGCTTCTTCAAGGTTGTACGCGGCATTTGTCTTTTCGATCATTCAAGTTCTCTGAGGCAACAGTTTTTTCATTCTAGACGCCGGACCTAAGCTATGACTGGGCGACAAACACTGGCCGAATGTTTTCTTACTTCACGTATGGCGCTGCATGTGCAGAGGTAGAGATCGACACCTTGACGGGTGACCACACAGTTCGTCGCGCAGATGTGGTGATGGATATTGGCACCCCTATCAACCCCTCCATTGACGTGGGCCAGGAAAGCATTTCAATGCGTGACGCAGCTATCGAGTGACAAATAACTTTCCACTTTTATATTTAGATTGAGGGAGCATTTGCACAAGGAATGGGATGGTCAACGATCGAGGAGCCCCTCATCTCACCGACCACAGGGTTCCTGCTTACTCGCGGACCCGGTGCGTACAAGATCCCCGGATTCCGGGACGTTCCCGAAGACCTCCGTATCCGCATTATTAAGGGGTCCCGCAACGCGCGCGCAGTCCATTCCAGCAAGGCCATTGGCGAGCCCCCCCTTTTCATGGGTGCCAGTGTATTCTTTGCACTCAAAGAAGCCGTGAGGGCTTCAAGGTTAGCGCCCTTGGTGTCGTTGATTAATTGTTTTTATTGACTCTCCATTGCTTTGCCGAATGCAGGGAGGAAAACGGGCTCGGCTCGGGACACTTTGCGATGAGCAGCCCGGCCACGTCGGAGCGCATACGCCTCTTGTGTGGCGATCGGTTTGTCGGCATGGCGGCGACACCGCTCAAGGTCGGCGAGAAGCCGTTCTCTGTAACGCCATAATAGAGACTCCACCGTTCCAGCATCCGAGCCGAGCGAGCGAGCTAGGTTTTAGCGTGCGTCCGCGCAGCGCGAAAGAAGGGCGACACAAGACTCGCAATGGAATAAGACATTTTTTTCTGCAACCCCTTGCCCGCGTGGTCGCCGTTGTTGGTGGCACTGTCGGGCCAACTTGGTGCAATGAATGCGAAAAGTGAGGAAGAAAAGTGACGCGACCTTGTCACGATGCTCTTCTTGGTGAGCGCCGCCCTGCCGTGATCGTCCCAGACCGCCTTCGACCGACCCATAGCGACTTCGCTGGGGTATCGACCCGGCGCGCGCCGCCGCGGCTAGGCTGAATGAAACCCACACACCACACACCACACACACCACACACACACATACACCGTGCGCCCCTGATTGCGCCTGTGCGGCTTGCATACCAAATCAAACAAAACAAAAACAAATCAATATTTGTTTAACAACAATAAACATCAAATCACGTAGAAAACCCTCACCCACATCATCCAGCTCCATCCGCAACATTTCGGCCCGCGAATGCGCGAGTCCCTTACGCAGCGCCTGCACGAGGAGGTCGAGGGAACGTGCTCGGGCCGCTTCGGCTACATCATCTCGGTCGTCGAGGTCGTCGACATTGGGAGAGGCGTGCTGCAGACCACGACTGGGTTCGCCGAGTTCCGGATCATCTACAAGGCGATTGTGTTCAAGCCATTTAAGAATCAGGTCGTCGATGGCGTGGTGACCACCGTCAACGTGGTGAGAGACTCTTTCCTACTGTTGTTTTTGGGTTCTCTTTTTCTGTTGGTTTCTTTTTCGGACATTCGGCCATTTTGACAATCACCCACGGCAAGATGGGGTTTTTCGCGGACGTCGGGCCGCTCCAAGTGTTTGTTTCAAAGCATGTGAGTCGGATGAGTTGGGCATTCGAGCTTCGTGCTTGGTTCTAACCTTTGGTGATTCGTCCCCAATCCTCCCAATCATTAGTCCATTCCACAGTACCTTAAATTCGAGCCGAACGCAAACCCACCAGCCTACATTGGAGAAGGCCAGGTGCGCTGTGCCTTGCTTCCAATAGTGTGAAGTTGTTCGACAGCGGTTGAAGATTGGGCTTCCGTCTCCGTAGGAACTGCAAGATACCCGGATAGAAAAAGGCGAGACCGTAAGAATACGGATTGTAGGAACCAGAGTTGACGCGACGGAAATTGTAAGTTCAATCGTTGTTATTGCTTGTGTGCATGCCCGTGGGAATTAAGCGAAGCGCTGGGATGCGCATAGACGGAGTTCTTTCCATCTCACCAACCTCCCTCCCTATTACCCGATTCAGTTTGCTGTTGGAACCATCACCGAGGACTACTTGGGTCCTAGCCAGTACTAATACACCAATATATATGCTTCTCGCTCTTCCGCTTGCTATCGTGAAAATTTGGGTGTTGTTACGTGTCGTCCGCGTTGACACCTATTTCTTGCATAAGCTTCGCGTAAAGCGAGGTGGATGTCGCGCCAGGTCTCGCAATTTCGATTTGTCGGGTTGTTCCGTCGGCTAGAATAACTCACAAAATGAGCCCGATCGTTCTGCGTTTCCATTCCATTCCGATGCAATCTCACCGTAGCCAAGAACCATTTGGGAGTATGCCTCTGCACTCTCATTCGTGATGAACGAGATCGACGACGAGCCAGACTGAGCAGCGAACAGGCGCGGCATCTCGTTTACGCAGAATGTTGCGGCGGCAACGCGAGCGGGACAAAAGGGCCCGCCCACGGTCACTGCGATCGATCGCAGGTTAGTGTTGCCGTGATCGATGATAACTCCCGCCCCAAGCCCTCGCTTGAGGTTCTCCTGCAGTGAGCGGACTGTGAAGACGTTGCGCAGAGCCGAGGCCATGTCGAGCCGACAGAAAAGAATTTCAATTGAAATCGGGACAAGGAAGGTTGCCTGAGGTTGCCTGAGGCCAACTCGTTCCCAAACATGGGTGATGCTGCCCGAGAGCGCATGGAGCGGCGCAAAGCCAAGATCCTCGCTGCAGGAGAAGACCGCTTGAAGAAGATTACTCAAAGCTACTCGGCACCAGCCCAGGACATGCCAGCGACTCCGCCTCTGGCTGCGTCTTCAAGCGTGGAAGGCACTCCTACCCCTCCAAAGGCCGCTCCCGTCATGCCGACGGTGGCAGCAGCAGCAGCAGCCCCGGCCTCCCCCGCGCCGGCCCCGTCGTCGTGCGACTTTCCCGCGGCGCCGCGCACCACACGCGTCGATCCGGCCAAGGCCGCCGAGCTCGAACAGCGAGAGCGCGACATGTACGAGCAGATCTTAGGCCTGGCCCGGGGAGGCGGCACCGCGGGCGTGCCGCCGGTGCTTGATCCCGCGGCGCTCTCGTCGGCGGGCAAGCTGTCGAGTTTACCCAAGCCGGATGGCTTGACTGGCGCCGCTGGACCGAGCGAAGAGGACGAGCAGCCCAGCCTGCCCAAGCGAAGTCGCGTTCCGATTCTGGATAGGGTTTTGCTCTTGGGGCGAATGGCGTTGGCGATGGGGTTTGCCTGGGTGTGCCTGTATTACGGATTTGTTGTTGAGAAGGGCGGCGTGGACGAATCGATTGCGGCAGAGGAAGAAGACGAGGGATATTTGCTTCCGGCGGTTCGGCTCTTCACTTCAAAACCTCTGCACACTAGCATGCCGGTTGAATTTCTCGGCATCTCATTGGTATCGTCGCACTCTTCTTGGACTTCGGCACTGTGCATCTGACAAAGCTTTCTCGTTTGCCATATCAGCCGGCGTGGATGTTCTTTGTGCTGGTGGAACTTTTTCTACAGTCCTTCCGTTTTCTGACCCGGGTAAGCTGGACCCACTTGAAAGAGCACCTCCGTTTTCCTGCAAACATTGACCTCCGAGGGTAACAGAAGCGAACGCCGCTTTTCGGAGAAGATTCGATGCTACTCGAGGTGGCCAACTCTCTGGGGCTGCCATCTGTGGTGAAAACTATTACCGAGTTCGCGACCAGCGTTCAAGACATCTACCTAATTTTCACCTCGCTTGTTTCGGACGTGCAGGTGTTTGTGTTCGCAATGGGCCTGTTTGTGCTCGTGTCGCGGCTTTTCGTCGTTGCTGTGGACGACGGCGACGGCGCGTCGTTGCCGCCAATTGGCTTAAGCGACGAGCTTTGAATTGCGCCGAATAAAGAACTTGCCATGTCAGTTGCAGCGACTCTCCTTCCCAGTCTGCGGGCGGCGTGCGCTCGCACCAGATCGACCCGCCTCCACAATGTGAACCTCTCATCGTCGACCGCTTCGCCCTCTCACTGCACGACCTCGCTTCGCTGGCCATCGCTGACAACCCTGTCGGTGCAATCGAGTGGGCCAGCCGCGATCGGCATCTTCTCCGCGCTCCCCTCGCAGCAGCGCTCCGCTTTCTCCACAACCCCAGTTCCCCGCGCGACCCTCAACCAAGTGATCCGCGGCATCCGCATGCCCAAGCTGAAAAAGTCGGCCGCGCCCGCCCTCGACGGCTGCCCGCAGCGGCGCGGCGTCTGCCTCAAAGTCTTCACGATCAAGCCAAAGAAGCCGAACTCTGCCCAGCGTAAAGTCACCCGCGTTCGGCTGACCACGGGGAAGACGGTGCTCGCGTACATTCCTGGTGAAGGGCACAACCTGCAGGAACACTCGGTCGTGCTGGTGCGCGGTGGGCGTGTGTCGGATTGTCCTGGTGTGAGGTACAAGATTGTGCGCGGTGCGCTGGATTGCCAGGGAGTCGTCAACAGGACAAAAGGTCGGTCCAAGTATGGGACAAAGGTGAGCGTCTTGATGAATTCAAACTTTTTTAAATTTTGCGCTGCGGAGCGTCGATTCTCAGCCTAACCGACTTATGTCTCCTCTTATGTCAACGCGTACGGAATACAGAAAACCAAAGCGGGAGACGCTCCTGCAAAGAAGAAATAAATTATATTTGCCCTTCTGTTCCACTACCTTTCTAGATTTCGAAACGGACAGTTTTGCACAATGACGCACGCGGAAACCATCCAGCAGAAACTCATCAACATCGTCAATGATCTGAAGCGGCGCCAAGGGCGCAAAAACTACCTGTCCGACATACAGGTGTTTGGCTTTCTCACTGGCTATGATCAGGCGCAAGACCCAACTCTGACGCCATTTTTCGCTTTTCCCAACACCGCTTCCCGACCTTGTACGTTGACAGATCATTAAGGACCAATTGATCGCAATTGACGAAGGTGGGTGTTCGCAGTATTTCCAATATGTCAGTAGAGCCATACAAAGTGCATCTCTTGCCCCAATCTCGAACCAGAAATTACGAACGCCGCCATTCACGAAAGGGACGGGACGATCGCACCCGGACAGGCAAGCCCTTGATCAAAGAGCAAAGATTACAGCAACCGTAATCGCTATTTTAGGCTGTTATTTCAGAGTTGCTCAACGAAGCTCACGAGCTGTCGAGCGATCTCATGGAGGACGCGGTCGACGACTGAGCTGGGACTGTCATAATTTCGATAGGAGAGAAGGAAGGAATCGCTCGAATAAAGCAGGAAATCAATATCAAACTTTCCCATAGATGAATCGTGTTAATCAAACAACTCAAATGCTGGATCGCTCTTATCCAACAACTCTGGCGCCGGCGCTGGTTTCTCCGGATCCGCCGGTGAAGCCCCATCCCAGAATATCTTCAACTCGTCGTCCTCAGACGTCACCACGCGACTTAAAGTGAATGGCGGCACCGGCGCGTCCGGCCAGCTCTCCCGTACCTCGGCGGTGCGCTCTTTCCACGCCGACGGGCTCACAGAGTCCACGCCCGCGCCGGCCGGCAGCCCCACTACCACCGCATTTTCGTAATCACCCTCCAAGGACCCTTTTGTTCCATCCATGAGCACGACCGTGGACGGCACGCACTTCCGCACAAATCCTTCGACGGCGGCGCGGTCGCCTCCGACGCCCGCGTTCACGCAGAGCCAGCCGGACGGTTTGAGCAGCTTCACCAGCGAGTCAAAAAAAGCCTGGTTCAGCAGCGGCACGGGAAACGAGCCGCGGGTGTAGACGTCGACGAGCACGGCGTCATAGCGGCACTCAGGGTCCGACGCGGCGGCGACGGCAAACGTCTCTGCGGCGGTGATGCGCAGCCGGGTCGTGCGGGCCACGACGTCGCGCACAAAGTTGGGCGTCTCTTTGATCTCGTCGGGGTCGCCGCGGCCCTCGCTGTCTGGGAACACGCCGTCCACCGGGCCGATCACCGACGGCTCGCAGCTGAGCCCGAACCACCGCTCCGCGACCTTGACGACCGAGCGCTCCGACTCGACGGCCTCGACCGCGACGCCGGGCCAGTGCCGATTGATGAAGGCTGGCACCGCGCCGCCGCCGAGACCAAGCATCAGGACGCGGCCACGGCCCGCGCGCGCAGCGGGGATCGCAAGCAGGGCGGTGGCGGCGAGGGCGCACGTGTACCACGATTCAAGGTGCGTGCCGGGCGGTGCGTCGAGGTCGACCTCGGTTTCGCGGAAGCCCGTAACCCCGTGCCACGGGCCGAGCACCAGGTGCCGCGTCGACGCGAGCATCGGGACCGTCGTGCCGTCCTCGCCTTCCGCGTTCTCTTCGTCGTCGTCTTGCACGACGTCGACGACTGTCAGCGCCTGCGTCCGCGCGGGAAGTCCCTCCACAGATCCTGGGCCTGATGCTGGGTTTGCGGGCTCGTGATGCCGTACTCGGGCCGGCCAGATCAGGCGGCCGTCCAGCGGACTCGCGTAAGGCGTGGTCAGTGTTGAAAGCTCAAAGAGGAGATCCAGTGCCCATTGGGCGTCAGGGTTGGAAGCGACCGCACTCGATATGGAAGGAGGCAGGGAGAGAGAAAGGTCATCCGGAGGCGTGTCGCGGGATTGGCCCGATCCAGGGTGTATGTAGACTGGTCTGCCCCGGCCAGTGCCATCGTCGTCGATCTGCCAACCAGCATCCGCAAGAATTTGGACGCCGGCAGAGCACAGGTGGGAGAGCACAAGCAAGGAGCTGTCTGACATCGTGACTACATCAACCGGAGTGGAGGGATCAGGTTGGAGATTCTCCGTTGACCTCTTTGGCGTTTGCGCGGCGTGGAGAAGCGCGGGGACAGCGTCGGCCACAATTACGTCAAACGGCCCGATGGAGGAGTCCTCTTGCTCGAGCCGCCGTAGGATAGCGTTCGCGGCATCGGCTCTTTGGCGAGGGGTGCGAGCAGGCGCCAGCCGCCGCACAAGGACGGCCAGTTCCTCGAGGTCGCTCAGCCTGGCAGTACTGGTGCTGTCGTCGCTGGCTGATGATGCCATGGTCGGTTAACTGTTGCCGATCACCGAAATTGGTTTCTTTCTTTCGGGGATTCAAAAAATGCTGCCCGGCCTGACAAGGCAGTTTTGGTTAACAATCAAGCATTGCGAAACGCAAACAAACCAAACCAAGTCACGTGGATCGATGTTTGGTGTGTCGGACAATTCTTCTTCAGCGAACGCAGGAAGCGCTAGGCCCGAAATACAGCACTGATACACTCGCCGTATCTTCGCGGTTCAACCCCTCACCTTTCATACACCGATTGGTTCGGCGCCGCGCTCAGCCCCCCTGCGAAAATGCTTCTGCCACCGGGCGACGTCGGCGACGGCTGTGACTCCCCTTCGCAGCAGCCGCTGCAGCCGCAGTCCATACCACTCCAGCTCGCATGCCAAGGATTCGACCTTCACACCGCCAGCTGCTTCGATGATATCGTCTACTGGGCTGCGCCCCTTCCGCAGGTCAATCTTTCAGATGCAGACCAGAACACTCGAATGCCGTCTGCGAGAACGCTGGTGGATTCTCTGTCTGCCACCGCTTTCACGTCAACTGAAATTAAGTCCGAATTTGCGAGCGCCGGGTTGAATGCGAATCCAGTGCCAGCAATCGCTTTGAATTATGTTGATGTACCGTACAGGTCGGAAATCGACTTCCCAGGCCGAGAGCGCGTGCAACTCATCCAGCCACAAAAGCTGGACTCCATCGAAACAACTACTGTTTTACATTCATCTACTGTCGTCAACTTGAATCTTATCAACGTTGTTAAAATCATTCTTCCGCAAGAATCAAAGAAGGGCGAGGCTGCCTTCTCTTCAGCATCGAAAGACCGACCTCAGCCTCTTGACGAATCGGGCAAATCTGTCGAAAACCTTAACCGGGCTCATTCCACCACGACATTCACAATGCAGGACTCCAGCGAAACACTTCCTGTCCCTTTAGTGGGATTTGTTGCGGAGCCCTATCTGGAGCATCTACGGGAGAAGAGCCGGGAAGAATCACCCGTCCAGCCGATTGAACAATTTGAATCAGGCCATAGCGCAAAAGAAGCGGATGCGGGTCGCTTGTCGCAAGGGGACACTTCAATGGGCAAGGCAAACGACCGTTCACAACGCGGAGAGGAGAAGATCATACTTGTGGTAAGTTCGGAGTTTTTTTCATCTTATTTGAAAGCAAACAAAACCCTTAGGCACTCGGAGATCATTGGGTTCGCAAAGAGGTGTACGAGGAGGAAATGAGGAAAAGAGCGTTGGATGCAGTTACTGCATTGTCTACTGCAGAGCGACCCACCACAGTAAAAGAATCGCAATCGCATTGCGAAACTTCACTGGTCGATCCTCGTTTTCAAGAGAGCGGCAAAAGCTTGCCTGCAGTGAGAGTACGCCCTCTGCTTTCCATTGAAATCATCGTCGTCCTTCCTGACACCTTTCTGTCGTAAAAGGATGGGTTCGACGCACCGGCTTCACCGCAAAAGCGAGTGCCTCATTCAAATCCCATCGCGACATTGCCCACTAGCACAGAGTCGGAAGTTGTTGCCTCCCAACCTATCCAACCTCAAACCCCCAAGCCTTCGGAGTCGAAGAGTAAAGCGAGGCAGCAATTAGAAAATTTTACCCACGAGCCGAAAACGCTTCTCCTTCCGACATCGGCTTCTTCAAAGCCCTCATCCGCACCACTGGGAGGAGCTCCATCCGAAAATACACGCAAAATCGAAGACATTCACGGACCGCCCAGCAAGGTCATAGTTCCTCCGGCGAGCGACAAGAAGCACAAGCCGCCCGAGCGTTTCTCCGCACCGCAGCGCTCCGACGCCACCCTCGAAGACGCGATCGTTTGTGAAAGCTCGGACGCCCCGGCGTGGAAGTCTGTGGAGGATATTCTGGGCGAGACAAAGCCCGGCTGGCCGAGCGGCGGGTCGAGCGGAAATGAGCAGAAGGAGGCAGAAGCTGAAAAAGCCGAAGAGGACGTGGTCGAGGCAGCAGAAGCGGCGAGAGGTCGGAATAAAGTTTGGGAAACTGCGTTCAGGTGGTTTAACTTGGCCAGGTCGGTTGCGACGGCGGTGTACTCGATACACTCGTGTTCTATCGGACTCTATGAGTGAGTAGATTCCTTTCTTCCAACCTGTTGATTGAAAGTTATTTCTCTTCAAGTCCATACTACGTAGCATTGAATGCGCAAGGCCTAATGGTTGCGATGATCTTCTTCAGCTTTGTGGATGTCATTGTCTCATTCATCAAGGCGTTTCCAAAAATGTTTTGGTGTTTTTGGAATGTTCGGAATGTAAGCATATTTCCGTTGAAACCAATTATGTTTGCTTCTTACCGATTGCTGGGGCTCCACAGTGGGATCCGTTCAGAAAATCTTACAGGTGCGGCTGGTCGAGGAGTCGCGGGCTTTGAATGAAACGGCTAATTTCCACCGCCCTGCAGCATATGGGCCATCGTCGCTGACCACGATTTGATAGTTGATCTCCTACCCCTTCTCGTTAACACAGTTCTTAAGGTAAGGTTCTTGAGCTTTCCAGTCAATCTGGGCCGACTGAACAATTTGCAACAAGGTATACTCGTACCGTCTAGCCGAAGTCGTAGCGAATCCCGCAGCACAAGACTCAATTACGACAGCAAAATGGACTTGGGCGGACTTATCTTCGCCCCAGTACCACAACTTTGTTCAATTACTTCTTTACGGTAAATTTCCTCTTCTCCATGTTTCAGGTCCAAACTTAACCCTTCAAAATGAAAGCTTCCTCGATGCTTTACACAATTTTGTTTCACACTGGCCGGATAATTAAGTTGATTGCGTTCGAAAAGAAGGCGTACGTCATTGGACTTTACGTTTTGCTCAAGGCTCTGCTCGTTATCTGGGACATTTTCACGAACGGGTGAGGCAGATCTTGCGGCATTCGGCAACCTGTTGTTGCTTTTCAACCCATTAAAACTCCTTGGCCAGTCTTCTACTATACGAGTCTCTTGTCGCAGACGGAATAGGGCTCTGTCGCCCCTCTCCCAACACACGCCTCATCCTGGCGGTCATTGCTTTGTCGCCTGCGGTCACTTTATCCACCAATGTGCTGATCAACCTTCCACTCCACGTCGCATTCCTCCGTTTCCAGCTGAGAGCTCGAGACTCGAACGCGAGCGTTCCATTCCTTCGCGTTCTAAAAGCCGCTGCAAAGAAGACGTTTCATCCCCTCATTTCGGTATGTAGGCCCTCTGTTTCTCGTCGGTGTTTAATGTAAGCATTCAGGCCGTGTTCGGAAGCTATGCAGTCTTCTCTCTGGTTTCTCTGTTTTACGTTCAAAGCGTGCTGTCCCACTACGACCCTTGGGGAGACATCAAGAAAGGAAAGATACCTGCGGGCGTCATCCCCACGTCCGGTTTCTTTGGTTGGAGCACGAGGAAGGACGGCGACCTGGAAAACGGGGTCGGGCCTATCGTCCTGCTTGGGATGGTGTGGCTGAACATCGTGGCGAACTACCTTGTTGGAGCAGCCGCCGCTGTCGCGTATTGGGCGTGGGTGCTCGTGTGGAATGTGCTGGGCGGCGAGCGAGGCGTTGCATGGCTGAAAAAGAGACTCAGAGGCGGGATGCAAAGCAGCCAAGTAGTGTGAGAGTACCCTCGGAGATCAGTGGTTTATCGTCGAAAGCGAAGGGTAACGGGACATACCAAAAAAAAAAAAAAAAAAAAAAAAAAAAGGAGACCAGAAGCAAGCCGTACAAGGAATCTAACCCTCCCCACAGTCGTAAATACGCTCAGTCGTCGTCCTCCGCGAACCCCGCAAGCACCGCATTCTCCTCCTCGTCCGAGTCCTCGAGCCCCTCCATCTCTTGCGCAAAGAGCTCCTTGTCGAATTCGACCGTGACATCCTCGTCGGTGAGCAACGCCATGTCGGACTTTGCGAGCGACCGGTCTTTCTCAAACAGCTGCCGACCCGTTAACCTCGCGGAAGGAATGATGCCACCGCCGGTTCGCCCTGGCCGAATGGAGCCGGCTGCTGCTGAAGCTGGCGCCGCCATGGCGCCTGCCTGCGGGACAGTGATGTTGCCGTCCATGTCCTTCAGGAACCGCTCCCTCCATTCCAAGAACGACTCCTTGGTCACCTTTGTGCCCGCATGCCGCATCCGCTCCCGCTCCTCTTCTTCCACACGCCTCTTCTCCCGCTCCGTCTCCCGCCGCTCGATCCTCGCCTTCACGATCTCTTCGAGCTTCTCCCGTATCCCGGCGTGCACCCCAAACACCATCGCCATGCCCAGTTGCTCGGACGCCAGCGCGTCCGCGGCCTCCAGTAGGGCCGCCCGGTCCTCTGCCAGCAGGTGCGGCGACGCAGACACGACTTGGAAGACTGGCGCCGTTTCTGGGTAGGTCGGCGTGAAACTGACATGCAGGTAAAAGTGAGGGATGTCGGGTTCCAGAGTCAACGTGGGCGCGCCGTCGCCGCCGGCGGCATCGCCATCGCCGTCCCCGTCCTCTGCATCATCGTCATCGTCACCGTCCTCTGCGTCGTCGTCGTCGTCCTCTTCGTTGAAGTCGGCGGCGGCGGCGATGAGGTCGTGGTCAAAGTCGTCAGGGAGGGGCGGCGGGAGCGGCTCGTCTGACTTGACGAGGAGCTTGAACGAGACGGGCGGATCGCGCGATATCTCGACGAACTCTTCAAAGAAGATCGACTGCAGCGCTTCGATCTCCTGGGTCTGCTCTTCTGCGTGGTCCATGGTTTGTGCCCGGTGCACGACGACAGGAGGACGAGGGCGCGACAGATAGCCGGATTTTTTGTTTCTTCAATTGCCTCACAGTGACAAGTGGAATGAGTCTCGTTGGGCAACATTGCGGCAACGGGAGCGCATGTGGGTGACATCCTGTGTTAAGTGCAGCTGAGGGCTGTGGCTTCGTACGCTGGGGAAAGAGCTGTGGTTGGTCAGGCACTTCACTCGTCCAAACCAACAGTGTCATTACATATGTTATCTCCCCTGCCGCGCTCGATGTGACACGCTGTGGGTTGCCTTGATTCAACTTGGCCACCACCACTTCTTCCTCCTCGCCCGGGTTGCATTATATTGCTCCCTCCCATCGTCCCAACTCCGTCTGCCCTCTCTTCTTACCGCCCACCCCTGACGACCCTTCGTCTCCTTCCGACGATTTCCACCTGACTCATCATCTTTTCTTCGCATCCCCTCTGCGTCTTCTCGTTGGTCACGATTTTCTGCTGTAGCCCGACATATTCTGTTTCGTCATAAGCGGTCCATGAGGGAGATAATTATTCAACGCAACCTTCTGGTATTAAGGGTTGCTTTTGGCTGTACGCAGTCATCAGCGGGCCGGAACGGTTTGTCCGCGGAGTAAATAAAAAATTCAAGAATGAACGAAGAGAAGCGAAGTGAAAGTCCCGCCCTCAGTTCGCGCAGATGGAATGCGTTCTCCAGCCCTGATGAAGAGAAGTGGAAATGAGTTTGTGTTGCCAGACCGTCATGCTGCAGATGCACTGCTGTGTTCCCTGTAGCTCGGTTTTCTGAAAGAAAACACTTGCTTGTCGGACCTTTCAAAAATATTCAGCCTAGACAAATAGCTCAAATAGCATTGAAAACCTGAAGTGCCTGATGACATGATGAGGCGAGGTGTTGGCTTCGTCAAAGTAGCTGTTCGATAAAACCGGTAGGGTGGGAGAAGCGAGCATTTCAGGTTCTGTCTGTTCTAATATAAAACCGGCGATATCCGACCAACTCAACTTTAGATTAAGGTTTGCGGCTATCTGTTGACCGAGCTTTCGCAATTTCTGCATAAAGGTAATGATTAATGCCAGCATATTACCTTGGGCTCGATTACAATAATGGTTGTGTTTGTGCCTCACCTCGCAATTTTTCGTGCTACCGCACAGCCTGCGGCTGTCAATTTGGTATCCATTGAGCACGAGATAGTACAGCTTGACCGCTCCTGTGCAGACATGGTAAGTCAATTAAGCTACTTCAACTAGCGAGCTATTTTGCCCTTTCGTGCTCCGTAAACCCTTCTCCAAGTCCTTCTCGCCGATATGACCGCCCTGCCTCCCTCGAAAAAAAAAAGTCAAACTCACCCGATCGCACCTCCTTCCGCAATCGAATGTATATGTTGTAGTACTCCCCCCTGACGCGCACGTTGCTCCCGTTCGTGAACGCGTACTGCTTCAGCGTTGGAAACAGCATGTAGTGGCGGGTGTCCTTGTAGTTCCAGATCGCGGCGAGGGAGACGACGACCACAAAAACGGGGATCATGAAGAACGCCTGGTAAAAAAGAGAGGAGAGACGGGAGGGTTTTTTCGGAAAACAAGAACAAAGAAATTGTTAGGCAGGGGAAATCATGGCGGAACGAACGGGGGAAAGGACAACTGACGCTGTCGAGGTAATTGCCGCAGATGGTGTAGACGAAGCCGACGAATCCCGCGATCAGGAAGAAAACGGCGACGTACAGCGTCGTGTTGCGGACCGAGAATTCGAGGCCTTCAGCCCCCGTTTTGTTTATTTGCAGTGAAGCAAAAGTGAGTGTTTGAGGTTGGGGTGGGAGTGCCTACTTTCCTACCTCGCTCGTGGACGTAATAGGGAAAGTACGGGTTGGCGGCCATCTTCTTCTCGAGGGCGTCCTCGACGGTCTTGATCCTGCCGCCGCGGCCGCGGCCGTTGTTGTTGGAACGGCGATTGCCCGCGCCGGCGACGGTGGAACGCCCAAACATGATCAGGGGTAGATTAGGTTTGTCTTTTAAGATTGCAAGTCACGTGATGGGACACATCATCGTCGAACACAGGGGAACGACTAACAACATTTATCCCGGGGCGACCCCGAGGCACTAAAAGCGACATTGCCAAACACACTTTGCAAACACTGAAAGGAAGATAACGGGGGAAAATCAAGCAACCACAACATTATACAGACAGCAAAAAGGGGTGAAGGGAACAAAGAAACAAGAGAGAAACAGAGCGTTGGGAACAACAGACGAATTTCGAGAGCAAAAGGAGGACGCCGACCGGAGAAGAAAAAAAATAAGGAACATAAAAGGCAGACGTGAATCTGAAGAAAGCAAGACAGAAATTCCGTGCGGAGAGAAGAGAGGAGGGTGAGGGGAAATTAATTGCAGCGGTGAGTCAGGCGTGTTTGTCACTGAAGGGAATGCAAGGAATAAAAAGACACGAGAAGAAAAAAGGGCGTTGGTGGAGGGTAGGAAAAAACTCCAATCAGAACGAAATGCGGGGTGCGAGAAGAACAAAAAGGGTTCTACCAGAGAACGATGGGAACAAACCTGGAAGGCGGCGGGTTGGAGGGGAAGAGCGGGACGGAGACCAAGTGCTCAAGGCACAAAGCCGAGAGAAAAATAGGGGTGGGGCTAAAGGCGCAAAACGTAATCCCTGCAGCGTGCCCACAAAGCTTCAAAGGAAATCAAGACAGCAAGTTCGCCACGGCCACGCTGCCGCCGTATGACGCCACCCGGCGCCTCCCACCCCCCGTCGGCGCACCCGCGCCCTCCACGCTCCCGCCTCCGCCGATATTACCACTGGGCCCAGCAGGCTCGTCCTCCTCTCGCGCGCGCTTCCTCGACTCGGCCGACGCCGAGGCGACGGCGACGGACGCCAGCGACGACAGCGCAGACGACGGCGGGAGCGGCGGCGGCGGCAGCGACGCCGGGGGCCCCATGGCAGACGCGTAGATCGACGGCGCGTGATGCGCATGCTGCTGCGCGTAGTACGGACTTGGCGCTGCGGCGGCGGCGGGGGCGAAGTTTGCGAGGGACGGAGAGGAAGGGCGTCGATGCCGATGACGGATGGCGGCGGATGCAGGGTCCCCGATGACGTGTACTGGGAGTAGACACCCGAGGACGGATCGGCCGTCGTATAGGCTGGGCGCGAGCCGTTGTGGCCATTGTGCTCGCGGTAGTGGTGGTTGTGGCTGCTGCTTGAATGCGTGCTCTGGGGTTGTGCCGCCGAGCTGCTGGGGTAGTACCGCGAAGGCTGCGGTGGTGGCAGCTGTGGGGTTGATGGCGAGGAGTGCGGACGAGTTTTGGGACCTCGACGTCAGAGACGCGATCGATGGAAGGACGAACTGTGGCTGCTGCGACGGTGACGAACTGGCTGTCGACGCGGGCCTGTAAGTTGACCACGAAGACGACGACGACGATGACGACGAAGAAGACGAAGACAGCCGAGGGGCAGGCTCCAACGGTGGTTCTTTTGTCGACCCAGACGACGGAGCATTATGAACGTACATGCCAAGGGGCGAGGGTGGGACGTGTCGTTGTGAGGACGAGGAGACAGACGACGGCGTCGAGGTAGGCGATGCGGTGAGGGTAGTAAGGCCGAGATGGTGAGGACGAGTAGGAGGTCGTCTGGACGGGTTGACTTTGCGAGTTGGCAGCGTACGACGGCAGAGGGCTGTCTGACGGTGCGGGGTGCGGAGACGCCGACCTAAATTGTGAAGGGGAGATGTTTGACGCCGTGGTATTGGTCGGGTGGTAGTAGGGATTGCTACTGGCCATCGAGTTGCTCTTTGGTTGCGGGGTGTTGGGTGTGGACGAGGCAGCCGCATTGGCTTGGTGAGCAGAGTGACTACCGTTGGGTTGAACCGCTCCACCTGATGCGGCCGATGGAACTGGTAACGGGGTCGCAGCGGCTACCGCTGCAACCGCAGCCGCCGCAGCTGCGGCAGAAGCATATGCGGACGAAGCCTTTCGACCATCGCCTTCACGGTAGCGGACGGCACGCACTTCGAGTTTTGCAACGCGGCGGCTCTGGCTGCCTTCTCTCGCTCACGAGTTTTGGCCTCGGCGATTAGCGCAGAGAGCGCCTGTCGCTCCGCCCCCTGTTTCATTCTAAAGCCTTTGGCGCCTGCAAAACACCCGATTCCTCCATCCTTCGTGTCTCCGTCGTCTGCTGAAGTTCCGTTCTCATCGGTCTTCACCTCTCCCATAGTTTCATCCCCGTCTGCGTCAGTCTTCACTGCAACTTTGGTCTCTGCCCAGAACGACATCGGAGCTGAACTGTCCCAGCCGAGGAAGTCGACAATGGCCAATACAACACCCTCCGCGGACTCTCTCTCGACTTGAAGGTGATGTGATCCGAATAGTGTCTCTTTTCGCAGCAGCCTGAAAGCTCCGAGCCGGCGCGACCACTTTTTACCTTCCAGGCAGAAGAGCTCCGACCGATCACCTGCCATGACGAAGACCGGGGCGGTGATGGACTTGAAGAAAGTGATGAGAGTGTCCTCTGGGCAGTGAAGGTAGGCCCAAAGAGTGAGGCTTGGGTCGTTGACCCACTGGTATCCTGTGACTGTTGTCGGTGTGGGTGGAGATGCTGTGGTTCCGTTGGCAGTCTTGGCGTCAGCCGTCGTATCAATTTTACAGGTCGTGTCAGAAGGCGATCGCGGGGACTCCGGTTTCGCAGGAGCGATGGAAGCGACAGGTGCTGGTGTCGAGGCGGCGGCGGTCTTATCAGTCGGAGCTTCGATGGTGACGGGAACTAAGCCACGCTTGCAAAGCAGTCTTGCGGCGTCCCTCGAGACGCGCGTGTAGCCGTGCGTTCGAACTTTGACCGCTGCCTCCACGGTTTCAAAGACCCGCATTTTCGACTTTGCTTCAGCTGGGCTCAGCGCCCGCACATCTCTCCGCCGCGCAATGAACGCTGCCATCTCTGTTGCCTCGTCGGCGGTGAATTGAATGCATGTGCCAATCGAATCAACCATGCATACTGCGCGAACGCGGGAAGGGTAGCAGCCGGCAAATGCGGCAGAGATGTGGCCGCCCGTCGAGTGGCCAATGATGTTGAAGGAAGGCCAGCCCAGCAAGTCCACGACGCCGAGAATGTCGTCAATCAAGTCCCAAAGGTAGTATCCGCCGTGCGGGTGTCGGTGGTCGGAAAGGCCGTGGCCCGCCAGGTCGATGCAAACCACTACTGCGCCGAGCATGGCAAGGCGCGGCGCGACGAGGTCCCATGTGCCTGCGTTGTCCAACTATGGTTGGCATGTGGAAGGAGAGATGGGAGGGGGGATTAAGCACGCGATGTTAGTTAGGACGAAGCGTGGTCTAATGTGAGTGATAGTGTGATAGTTTGGGTGAAAAGGGACGGAAATTGATTGATGGAGAGGCCGTTCATCGATTAATGGAGCAGGGCCAAGTAACCTGGGCCTGTTTAGCCGATCAGGGATGGTCTCGGCAAAAGGATTGCGAGTCTCTGGCGCGGGCACGCGTTCACCGAGATATGGGATGCCCGTGAACGCCTGAACCAATCAACCGATCAATTGGACAATCATCGGCCAATCAGATTGCCGCTGGCGATTGAACGAGAACAGCGGACAGACAGGGACGACAGGGAGATTTGGGGTGATGGGTCGCTGGAGGGTCGGCCCGGCACTCACCCATCCGTGAACGGCCAGAACCCGCGACGCAGCGATCTCGTCCTTGCTCCACTCGCGCACGCCGCCGCCGCCGGCGCCGGTCGCGTCGCTGCTGTTGCTGCTGCCGCTGCTGCTCTGGAGCTTTCCCCACACCTTGGCGCGGATCACCACTCCCGACGGAACCGCAAACTCTCGCTCCGTCACCGGCACGTCCTCGGGGGGATCCACGTACGAGGGGCACGTCCGCCGCTGGTGGTGGTCCACGTAGTTTCGCCGCTGCTGCTGTTGGTGCGGCTGCTGCACCGCGGCAGAAGGTTTAGCAGAACCAAGGGCCTTTGCGGCTGCACTGCCCGCTACGGCTGATGCCGCTGCCGAGGTAGAGGCTGCTGCTGCTGACGGAACCGCCGACCCGGGGGTGAGCGGGCCGGCTCCGACAGCGCTCGCGGCAGCGCAGGTCGAGACCGCAGACGAGGGCGACGGCGGGGCAGTGCTGCTCGCACGGCTTGCCGATGGGCCCGCTGCGGGCGGTTTGATGTCCTCTCCCACGCTATTTGACGAAGGGCTGCTCCGGTGCCGCTTGTTGGAGGGCGGAGAGGACGGGGCTGGGGTTTTCAAAAGCCACTGGCCCGTGGGGAGCTTCAGGGGCGGCGGCGGGGATCTGTCTGCGGGCGACGATGGGGACGCAGCAGAGTTGACAGAGTCGTGATCTGCGTCAGAGCCGGCACAGGCGACCGCAGAGGAGGCTGTGGGGGGCGGGACCGAGGGCGAGAGAGAAGAGCCGGCTGCGGCGGTCATCATTGTCGCTGCTGCGGAAGAAGGAGCCGTTTCGGGCGGAGCTGAAGGCGACGGCGCTGCCATGCTGGCTACCTCCTCGCCGTTAGGTGACCTGGATGGAACTTGAACCGACTGGCAGCTGCTAGAGGAGGGCGTTTTTGATGAGTGGTGGGTGGTGTTCAGTCTGAAGAGAGAGCAGCACAAATAGTCGAGTTGCGAGGTGGAGCGCGCGGCACGCCTATGACCAGCCACGGCGCTCGACTAATAGTTTTGGGGGGGTTGAGTGAGAGTTGGTGGGTGAGGATTGATTGATTGATGGGGGTGGAATCCTGCTTGCTTGCAAAAGGCGGGGAGGCGAGAAGAGCCGAGGACCAAGTTTCCACCAAAACAGAACAACAGCCTCTCGACAGACAGACAGACAGACAGACAGCCAGACAGACAGGCGCGTGAGAGTGCGTGTGTGTGTGTGTGATGGATTGGGAGAGCGACAGAGAGATCACTCAGTCGAAAGAAAGCAAAGAGAGCAGGAGAAAATTGGGACTGACTTGATGCAGGGCTTTGCGCTGTTTCCGTCGAAGACCGAGCGACAGGGCGGAAAGATCTTTGGGGAGAGAAGAAGGAGAAAATTGAAAGAAAAAACCGGATTTTCGCGGTCGCTATTGATTTATTGCTGGCAGAGCGAGCCAGACGCACAGACAGACCGTTGACCCCGCCGCACTTCGGACCGCCACTCGGATAATTAGTTTTTGTCGCGCGCACTCTGAAAGCGAATGACCACCCTCCGGTAATTTTCTGATTTTTTACCGTGTGTTGTGTGACGAACAGAAATTTTCCAGCCAGAAGAAGGGAAGGCTGCGGCCGACAGAGAGAGAAGCAATCACTGGCCGTCCGACAGAGAGCGACACACACACACCCTTCAAACGAAAGGAAAAAAGAGGGAGGCGCAATGGGAATCTCTGTCTGTCTGCCTGTCTGTGTGGGTGGTTGATCCATGATTAGCCGCGAGAAGCAAGACATTTCCATTGCAACAAAAAAAAATTTTTTTCTTCAACATTTTCTGTTTCACACTCTTTTTCTGTTTTGCAAATCCAAGACCAAAATAAACAGAAGCAATGAGTTCTTTTCTGTAATTTTGGGTTTTCGGCCATGAACAATTTGCAAGTTTTGCCTGAAATGCCTGGATTGACTGGTCAGTCCGTCGCCAACGAAAAAAAGGATGGCTTCCCATGCCCGGCAAAAAAAGAAAACGAATAGCAACCAACCAACCAAGGGTCCCCTGTGCGAAATTTCGGTATTCAAACAGTAAATAACAAAACAAGCAAACTTCAACTGAGCGATACAACCCGATTTGGGCAGGAAGTTTCCGAAAGGGCCCTGAAGTATCAATCCTTCCTTGTCAAACGGACAGCCTTCGGCTGAATTTGACCAGCCACCTGCCAATCACGTGCATCAATTAAGAACTTACTTTCAAACAGCAAAGCATCTATTACGAATGCTCCGTCGATTCAACCCCACCAGCAAAAACTAAACACACACACTCGCACACGCAAACACGCGAGCCACACTCAAGATTCCCCCGTCGCGTCCTCGAGCCGCTTCTGCTGCGACCGCAGCAGCTCCCGCGCCTTGTCCCCGCTCACGCCTTCGCTGCTCAACAGCGTGCGCACCGCCAAGATCGTGTTCTTGGCGTTACCGGCTTTCACCCACACGCGCCCGTTCGACCCGGCCGCCACCTCGAACGGCATCTCTGCGCCCAGCGCTTGCAGGAACGGGTTCGTCCGCCGGAGAAGACTGAGGGGAAGAATGTATGGTAAGACAACCAAAACGCGACCCGCGAACCCAGAAAAAATTGAAAAAAAATTTTTCAACCTTCCAGGATCAAAGAAACCACCACCCGACGCACGCCCTATGCACAAAATTCTCTCCCCCCCCCATCTTACCTCCTGCCTAGCCCCAACGAGCACCGCGCCACCCAACCGTCCTTCAGCTCGCCGAACCCGTCCGCCTTCCCCGTCGCCGCGCTCACGCACTCCAGCTCGGGCTCCATGTCCTTGTTCGCCAGCGACACGCGCGCGTAAACAACCGCGCCGACCTCCAGCTGCGGCCGGTTGCGCTTCGTGGCGCCCTCGAACGCAAGGTAGTTGAGCGACGCCGGGTGCGCGCCGCCAATGTCAACGCGGTAGGACTCGGCCATGCGCGCCGTGATGATGCCGATCACGGGTTCGTTCTGTTGCGGTGTGTACTAGGGACGGTACAAAGATTGTCGATGGCTGGTGTCGGATCTTTGCAGCGACAAGCAAAAAAAAAGAAAAAAAAAACACCGCTCAACTAGAGTCTACATACCCTCCGCTGCATGTTCTCCACAAAGTACGCGCTGACGCCATTCACAGTCTCCGTCGTCCTCAGCGCGCCCGCCTTCGTCGCCACAATGACGGGGCCCTCGCGACCGCCTCTGTCCACTACGCGAAGCCCTGGCCCCACCACAGCTTTCGGCTGCTGCGGTGGCCCGTCTGCGTCCGCATCTGCCATGTCGACATCGCCGCTGTCCTCGTCGTCGTCGTTGTCGGCGTTTTTAGTGTTGACGACGTCGCCAGGGAGAACGACGTGGAGAGGGGCGGGCTTGGGGGTGGGCTCGGACGACGGCGCGGACGCGGCCGACGCTGACTCTGTGGTGGTGGCGGCTTTTGGCGCGGTCCGCTTTGTTGGCTGTTTCTTGTTGGTGGTCGTGGCGGGGGTGGCGGTGCTACCCTGATCTCCGAGTTCATAGGAGGACGTGACCGGTTTGGACGATTCCGCCCGCGCTGGCGACGGGAAGTGAAGAGCTGGAAAGGCCCGCGAAAGAGCTGAAACTACGCCGGTCGGGGGGGTCTGTGTCGGTTGTTGGGGTTGTTGGGCGAGGTCCCCAGGTTCGTCGGCTGCTGCTGCTGCTGCTGCTGATCCTGTTGCCTCCGGCGATGAGATCGACGCAGCCTGCGCGGCAGTCGAGCGTCCTGTAGTGGGCTTCTTTGATTGTTGCGCCGGCTGCTGCGGCTGCTGCTGCCGCTGCTGCTGTGCGGGTGTCGAGGCTGCGGCTGTGCGTCGCGGTGCTGCTTTCCCCGTGCTCCTGACATGGCAGCTTGCTCCCTTTTTTCTTTCTTTGTTTTGTTTGTTGTCAGCGCCTACCCTGCCTGACAAGGCGCGCGAGTTGCGTTTCGACAATTCCGGGGAGTTTGTCGCAAACGAATGAAAAGACGCTTTTTTTTTTTTTTTTTTTTTTTTTTTTTTTTCGTTTGCAATCAGTCTGTGACACTGTGGGAGACTCCAAGGGAACCACTACTCCTTCACTCATTCCAGGAACCAAATCCGCAATCCAGTGCGATGCCACAGCATCCTCAGCGCCGGGACACGGTCGCAAGCAGCTCGGATCCCTCCAGTGCAAGCGTCGCGGATATCGAATACGACTTTCTGCCGCCGCCCCTCCCCACGTCCCGCACGTCAAACTTGAAACGCCGCAGCAGCTCGACGAGCACAAACACGACCTCAATCTCGGCAAAGCTCTTTCCCAGGCAAATCCTCGGCCCGGGGTTAAACACATTGTACGCATACGCCGACGGCGCGTGCTTCATCTCTAGCCACCGCTCGGGGCGGAACTCGCGCGCGTCGTCGCCCCAAATCTTCTTCGACCGCCCCAGCGCGTACGGCCCCCACGTCACGCCCATCCCTTTCCGTACGCGCGTGCCGTCCGGAAACACGTCGTCCGCGACCGCCTCCTTCAGGTTGTACGGCACCGGCGGGTACAGCCGCAGCGTCTCGTGCATCACCGCGTTCGCGTAGGCCAGGCCGCGCACGACGGCGTACGAGACCGTCGCGCCGTCGTCGAGGCCCGCTGTCGCCGCGTCGATCTCGGTTACGAGCTTCTCGAGGACGGACGGGTGCCGCGCGAGCATCAGGAACGTCCACGTCAGCGTCAGCCCTGTAGTGTCGCGGCCGGCAAAGAGGAAGTTGATGAGGTTCGTCGACAGCTCGGCGCGCCCGATTGGGCTGCCGGTCGCGTCGGGCATCTGCATCATGTACCCTAAGAGGTCGTGCCGCGTCGGCGTCGGTGTCGTCGTCGTCGTCGACTGTGGGTCCGCCGCTGTGTCTTCGAACCGCCGGTCGACGATGCTGCGGCTAAAGGCTTGGATGACGGCGAGGTCCCGCCGGAACTGCCAGCCCTCGGGTGTGACGAGTTCGACAAATTTCGCGAATGGCACTGCGAAGCGCTTGAGCATGCTGACTTGGGTGCGGTCGAAGCTGCGGGCGAATGGGGGTGGCTCTGGGGCGGTGAGACAATTGATCTCGGTCTGTTTTCGTTCATTCATTTTGGGTTTGCAGCGGGGAGGTGTAATTGAAATACAAATAGTTAAAAGACCTCAAAAACATCAACTTCAAAGAAAGCTAAAGGTGGTGCACTCACTCCAAACGCAATCTTGCAGAAACCATCCATGGTAAATCGGAAGAACAGGTCGTTGAGATTCACAGCCTCGCCACTGTCCGCCGCCTTGTCCAAAACCATGACTAGGTCGCGCATCTCTTCGGCAAACGCATGTTCCACAAAGTCCTTAAAGTTCTGAAGAATGTTTTGGAACAGTGAGCCCTGCAGCCCACTCCGCTGCGACGTCGCTATCTTTACCTTGACGTTGAAGATGTTCGCCGCGAGCTTTCGCTGCCTCCGCCATTGTTCGCCGTCAGAGTTGAAGATGCCGTTCGCAAGCAGGTCGTGGAAGTTTCCCCGGAAAAACACTCCCTGTTTTCAAAACGATCAGTCCAACGAGTTCGTGACCGATTTTTCATGTTCGAGTTCTCGAACCTACCTTTTCAAACTTTTCAAAGTTTGCCCTTTGAAAGTGCTCAATAAGGACTGGGTCGTTTATCATGATCCCGGGCGGTCCGAGTATCGGCGCAAGAACGATGGTTTCATCGTTATTTTCGTCAAAAGCCTCTTTTTTTTTGTCGTTGAAGACATTTGTCAAAGGGTTTGCCAGTGCACACGTTGTTGATAGAATTGAAGTGACCGTACCGGACCACATATCGTGTGAGCGATGCAGGTTGAACAACACATGCAGCGTGTTTCCAAAAAACGGCAAGTTTCCGGGAGCCCTTACGGTCCGCAGTTCGAGACGAGTTTGCAAAGGTTTTAGTCAGAGGAGGGACACAACCTGACGAGCACGTGTGGCGGGCTGGCCAGCTGGACCCCTTCCCCTTTTCCCCCGTTCCTGATGCCACAGATGCAAGTGTTGCGAAGGTAGCGAACAAAAAACAACTGAATGGAGAGCGCACCCCTCACCTCTTCAACTTCTTCCCAAAGATCCAGTCGGTGGGCAGGACAGTGTATTTCATCACCTGGTAGAGCGACACGGAGGCGGCGACGGCGACCGCAGCGATGGTGGCGGCCGATCGGATCTGGCTGGCTGTGGAGCGGGCGGACGGGGGCCATTGTGGTAGAGAGCCAAAGGACTTGTGTTTGGTGCGCAGGCGTACTGTTGTCGGGCGGGGAGGGGGGGAGCGAAGGGAAGAGTTGCGTGCGGACGGTGCGCGTTTGTTTGGGGAAGAGCTTGCTTGAGAGAGTGTGTGTGTGCGTGTTTCATGCCGACTCGAAGGAGCGGCACAGCACGAGATGGGTGGGGGAGGTCCGGGAGACAGGCATGCAGACAGACAGACATCCCCAAAAGGTCTCGTGCCACACACACTCTCTGTCTCGCTCTGTTGCCGGTTTCCGCTGTGTTGGCTTTTCAGGCAGCTGGAGACAGAGAGAGCACGGGGAGAGTCACCCACCACACACCGCCCGGCACGGAACTCGCTCGCAGGCTCTCGCCGCAAAGGAGCGAGCAGCAGAATTTGTTTGCACAAGGGGGCGGGCAATTGCAACACCCCATTAAATAATCAATCAGCCTGCATAGCCTGCATGACACCAACACATGGGGGTAGCTGCACCACCGGCTTGACACTCGCTAAAAAAAAAACAAGTGGCATCAACTTTTTTGGCGGCCCATAATGCTGACTAACCTTTTCCTGGTCAAACAAGCAAGAGCGTGTCTTCCGCACTAGAGCCGTCCCTTGGGTGCAAAAGAGAAGCGAATCGAACCGATGGATGGATGGGTTCGCGCAAGCTTCTCGTTGAAATACGCCACTCAGAGCGCGAACTAAATAAATCCAAAGGAGGCACAAATTGGAGAACACTCACACTCACTCAACATCAGTCAGAGAAGTGAACAGAGTACAAGCGCCGCGGCAAGTATCCCATTTGTGTTTGTTTTCAGAATGTGAGGTTGCGCAATTTTTTTTTTCTTGTTTGGCCGTGGATCCGCCCGCCACCGGCCGTGGTGCGTCGCAGAAGCAGCGAGGGTGGAAATCTCTCTCTCTCCCCCTCTCACTCTCTCACTCACACCCTGGAGGTGGCAATACAATGCTTCAGAACTGAAACATTTGGTTGGAACAGCGTTTATCGACGATCGTCGTGTGGAGGCCCAGCAAGGTGTTCCCTGTCTCTCTGACCTTGCACACCGCTGACTTGTTCGTCTTTTTTCTTTTTTTTTTTTTTTTTTTCTTCTCTTTGTTCTTGGTTCTTTGTTTTTATTTTTATTCACCCATTTTTGCCGTTGTCGCTTCCGCATGCGCATATATATATATATATATTTTACGTTGACTCGGACGCTTTCCTTTGGACGAAGTCGGGCAAGCCGGACGGAACGATTGGACAGACAAGGCGGCAAGCATTGCAACCCATCGAAATAAAATAACCCCCCGCCGTACCGAGTGCCGAGCGACCTGGCGAAGAAATCCACCGTCGGTCGCCGCCCAACAACAAATTTTATGCCCGCTTTCCGTCAACATGAACTTGAATTGGCGCTTGCGACAAGTTGGATTCATTTGCCCTCAATCCAGGCCCAAAGGGTTGCGTCCGCCGCCGCCGCCGTCGCCGTCTACGTCCTTCCCATCGAAACGTCTCCTCCTGAGGACGTACCGCATTCTGTTGACAGCAAAGCTTCCTCACCTTTTTTCGAATCAATCTCTTCTGCCGCGTTGGAGCTCCTCTTTTCGTCCCCGCGAGTAGCAAACGGGACAAGCACCCACTCCTCCCCAAAACCGCCGCGGATCTCGTCAATCCAGCGACGCACCACGGTCTCAAGGGTTCCAAACCCAATCATCCCCGCACCGACCACCGCCTCGTGGAACGACGCCACGTCAAACAGATCGGGTCCGAGCTCCCGCTCGGCCGTCGCTCGCAGCTCCTTGATGCGAAGCTCGCCGACCTTGTAGCCGAGCGCTCGCGCGGGGAACACGGCGTACCGCTCCGCCTCGACGGCGATCCCATCGAGCGAGCCGGAGACGCGCGCCGTCATGTAGTCGATGCTGTCTTTGAGCGTCCAGCCGAACGCGTGGAGGCCGGTGTCGACCGCGAGGCGGCAGGCTCGGAGAAGTTCGTTTTCGAGTCTTGTTTTGCACCAGTTTAATTGGCGGGGGGGGGGGGAGAAAGCTGGAGCTTGCCTACCTGCCAAAGTAATCGAACGGATCGCTCAGCATCCCCATCTCTTCGCCTGATCGCTTTTGGGCGTTACGCTTTTGCTTTACAAACTCCGCGCTGCGCAAATGCTTCATTTACCTAGAAATTCTGCGTAGAGACCCCATCCTTCCGAGTAGGCAGGATTCCCCATGAGCTTTCGAATGGTATGAGCCTTTGAGTTTTCCAGCGCGAGCGAAAACTGATGGTGGTGCCCCGGATTCGCTTCATGTAGTGCCACGGACGTCATGGTGTGTTTTGGGCTACGCATATGGAGGCCCACGTTTGCAAAAAAGGTCCCGGGAGTCGTTTCTGTTCCTTAAAGTAATGAATGCACGGAGAAACAAAAAGCATCAAAGCTAGGAATCGCCGTTTTCTCCAAACCCTCCACCTGCGTACCCGTCTGGTAGTAACCGGCCCCAGACGATGCCTCCGACTCCTCGGGAACCGGCCGCACCGCGCACGAAAACTTCGGAAACCTTGAAAACAATCCATCCATCCGTTCCCTCGCCCTTTCGACCACAAGCTGGTAGGCCGGAATCACCTCGGCCCGGTCCTGAAAATACAGGTGCGGGAACGTCTCGCGGTCCTGCAGCGCGCGCTGAAACTCGCGCACCGTTCCCGCGAACCCGACGCGCTCGCGGACGACGGTTTCCATCTCCTTTTCGATGCGAGAAACTTCTTTGCGGCCCAGCGCGTGCAGTTCCGCGGCAGTTGTTCCCCGCAGCGTCGTCGCTTCAAAGATGTAGATCTCGTACGCTCGCGAGTGGCCAGGAAGCCCCGCCAGCCCGTCCGACGCTCTCGCATGCGGCAGGTACTCGGCTTGTAAAAAGTCTCGAATATGCGCAAAGGCCGACTGCACCCCGCGAATGCCTTGAGTCAGATAGTCGGCGTCGCCGAGCAGCCGCTTCGCCTCAGCGCGTCGATTGAGCCCGCTGTCCTCCGCTGAAGACCTTGCCTGTAACTCGCAGAAATCAATGAGGCGATTGACGGAGAACGGGGGAAGAGTCAAGCCCGTTGCGATGCCCTCGCGGTAAATGTCCACTACATCGCTCAGTCGACCGGGGAGCTTCTCCAGACGTCTGCGGTAGTTGTGAAGATCCGTCGGTGTCTCTACAGGTTGAAAAGCCTCGATCGTCCAGGGAAGAGACGCTAGCGTTCCAGTAAAGTGGCTTTTAGACCCACATGGCCCCCATATCGACAAGCCGGGACAAGAACGAATGGATGTCAAACCAAAAAAAAAGAGCAGAAAAGGGACCGGGTACGACAATTACCTGTTCCGGAGTAGTCTACCAAAAGCCCGCACCTCTTCCGGTTCGTCTTCCCAGCACAGCTGCGTGTCGCAAGCGTCGATTAGAAAGTCAAGGTCGGCCTTATCTTCCAGTGTATTACAAGCTGCATCGGCATCGTCGACCAGGTCTCTCGCTGCGGCCCGGATCGCGCGAAACTCGGTGGCGGCAAACGCTTGCATGTCTGGAGACTCATCAAAGACATCGTCCTCGTAGCGGCGCACGCCAAACTGGTAGCACGTGTCTGCGAAAGCGCCGCGCAGACGTTAGGGAGATGGTCGAGCTTTTGAAAAAGGAACGGGTGGGAATGTGTTACATGGGTCCTGTCGGAAGACGACGTCACAGAATCGATCGTTCAGCGCGGCGATCTTGTTTGCCAGAACGCCTCTGCTGCATTCGCCGGTGGTTGGGACGCCGTTGGTGCCGGTGGCGATGGCAGTGGCGGTGATAATGCGTGCTGCCATGGTGCCGGGAGGATAGTCGTGCCGGCCTTGTCTGCTTGGTGTCTGTGGGCACAATCAATCCCGCAACGTTGCCAGGACGCAGTTGGTGCTGCTCATTTCCCCGGCAATACTCGACCTTAGAGATTTAAAGCGCGGTGCTGTCCACGCCGAGCACGAGAGAAAACCTCCTTCGCGCAAGTTCCGGTTTCACTAAAATTCATCATGTACTGACTCCCACTTCTCTTCCAAGTGCATCCCAGAAAAACCACCCTACCCTTTGTCGGTCCTCCTGTCGTCGCCGGCCTCTTGATCCTGCACATCCTCCTCATCGTCGTCCTCCTCCGAAGACTCTTGGCTCTCGCCGTCTTCGCCTTCAATTTTTTCATCCTCCGAACCGTCCTCACCTTCTTCGCCGTCTTCGCTCTCTTCTTCAGACTCGTCCTTCCCACCCTCGTCCCCGTCATGTGGCCCATCTTCTGGAGCTTTTTCTGTTGTGCCGAGAAGAGTTCGAAGGAAAACGTTGAAAAAGGGTGTGTGAGTCTACGTGCGAACAAACAAGGAAAAAAAAAGGAAGAGGGGGCGTAACAAACAAGAAGAAAGTTACGTTTACGGCTCTTCTTCTTCTTTGGTTTCTTGCCGGGCTTCCCGTCTGTTCGCTTTTTGGGCGCTTTACCCGCGCTAGATCCACCCTTGCCCGGACGGCGCTTGCTTTTCTTTTTCGACGATTCTGTTGGAGGGCGACGACGGAAGGATTGCAGAGATTGGGAGAGTGCCGACAGCCAACGATCGAAAGCAGAGTACTTACTTCCAGGATGACCAGATCCAGCCGCCTTACCAGCGCTTACTGGATGGGATCGTCAGTCTCTTGCCGGGAACATGGCAAAGCGGGTGGAAACTTGCCGTTCAGACGGAGGTCCACGCCCGCGACTTCGACGCGCTCGGAGATGCCGACTCGCTGCTGCTGTGCTCGCACGTTGATTGCGCCGGGCGCCCATTCCGGAACCGGGATAGAGCGCACTTCTCGTTCCAGGGAGTGGCAGACACCCATGCTTGAAGGGTCAAGTCTAGGCTATTACGGCCGAGTGAGTGCGAGGATTGCAAATTGGTGGCTGCGGAGGAGGGGAGCGAGAGGATGGAGTTTGTTGGTCCACACACCGTGGCCTTTTTGCTCTTTATGTAAAGTGTTTCTTCCCCACTCCCGAGTGGTGGCGAAGCCATCCAACGACGAAACAAGAACGCGAAAAATTAGGAGCGAAGACAAACGGAGTTCCCCGATTTGGGCATCTGGCAAAGCGCGTTCTTCATGCGTGGCGTCGGGCGTCATTCGTGCAACGATTGACGAAAACACAACCCAGTTTCTCGTCCAGGCGTTGGAGATAAGGAAAAGCAGCGACTGTCCCGCACTGGGCGTCCAATCTTGTCGACTGAGGAGGTCGCGTGCGAGGCGAGGCGAGGCGAGTCGGCGTCACAAGGCGCCCCACGCGCGTCCGCGGAGATTGGAATTTTTGGATCCAAGCAACAGCGTTCGCCCTCCCTGCGTGAAAGGCGCTTCGCCTTGCCGATTTCGCATGTTTGCCACGTGCCAAGTTATACCCTACGCATTCGAAAATGAAACAAGCGCCACATCAACTGAACCTGGCCCCTCCTTTCCTTGCCTCCCACGCTAATTGTCGATGTCCTGAGAAGGGAACCTCAGCTTATTCGCCGTTTGCGAGTGCTTTAATCTTTTCTCCGATGTTTCGCGGGTGCGATGCGACTTTGGTAGCGGGATCGGAAGAGGGGAGCGGAGTTTGCCGAGACGTCGGGCAATGGAGCGAAATGGTTGTCTGGTATCCCAATGTAAGCGGCCAACAGCTCCGCAATCCACCCGCAGTGTGTGGGTTGAAAGTTGAAATTTTGAGAAGGTCAGCTTTCGTTCACACTCACATGCCCAAACGCGCCCTCTCTTCTCAAATCAAACAAACAACGCACACCCATTATCCACCACAAACCTCACCCTCGGCATCCCCCTCCGCCTCCTCCGTTCGTTAAACCCCTCCAACAGCTCCTTCCACCTCCGCCTCCACGCCGCAACCTCCCTCCTCCTCATCGCCCACTGGTCCCTCTCCCCCTCCTTCTCCTCCTTCTGCTCCCCCTCCTCCCCGCCGCCAAAATCGTCGTCGCGGTACTCGCTTTCGTTCGTGTACTCGACGAAGTAGAAGAGCCCAAACAGCGAGAGGGTGTGGAGCCGCGGGAGTTTCTCGACAGCGGCAAGTAACTCGACGGCGGCGGACTCTGCGGCGGCGGGGCTGGAGCCGTGGCCGGCGGTGGGAGCGAGGAAGGTGTTTTTGATTGTGAGGTGCTGGAGATGCGGGAGGAAGGGTGCAAGGGCGAGGAGCGCGGCGGGAGCGACGACGTGGACCTTTGAGGGGTAACCGGCGTTACGAGAAGGAAAAAAAAAGAGAGAGAAGCAATAAGCACCTTTCAGCAAGCAATATTAACAAACAAACTCACCATCAACGATGTCCACTTCACGACCCTCACGACCGGCAACGCTTTCCCGTCCACCACATCCCCGACGCCCCACAACCCCTCCAGTCTCTCCGTCGCCTCGACCAGCGCCGCGCGATCACCCTTTCCCGTCAACGCCCCGGCAAACTCGAGCCTCTTCAAGCGCGGACACGCCTTGACCGCGTCGCAAAACGCACGCAACGCCTGCCGCGCGGGCGGCACGATGCGCAGGTGCTCGAGCGCGGGGAGGGTCGGCAGGGCGGCGACGAGGTCCGGCGGGGGCGGCGGGGTGTTGAAGAAGACGTCCAGGGAGCGGAGGCGCGGGAAGCGCGATGCGGTGAGCGGGGGCCAGGGGAAAGCTGGGGTGCGCGGGAGGTGCGCATTGCGGAGGGTGAGGTGGGTGAGGAGGGCTGCGCGGGGATGGTCGATTGCTTCGGGGAAGTCCGGGCGGCAGAACTGGGCGTCGAGGGCGAAGCGGCGGGCGGGACGGCTCGCGGCGGCGGCGGCGGCGTCGGTGTCGGTGTTGGAAGTGGGCAGTATGAGGCGGGCGGTCGGCGGGGCGATGGCCGCAGCGGCATCGACGTCGTCGACGGAGGATTCTGCGGGGGGCGCGACGTCGACGAGTGCGTCCAGCGCGGCGGCGACGATCGCGGGGTGGAGCGAGTCTAAGCGGTACTGGTCGCCGCGGAGCTCGACGGCGTGCAGCTCCCAGAGGCATCGGGCGCGCGGACGCCAGGGTGCGCCGTCGAGGGAGGAGGGAGCCCACTGGACGGCTGCGGCGGCGGTAGTGGCTGGGTCGTCGGTAAGTCTGATGCCGACGGCGACGGGGAGGCGCGAGAGCGAGAAGTCGGCGGGGGTGTGCCACGGGCGGGCCGGATCGGGGGACGAGATTTCAAGGTCGACGAGCAGGGTCGCGACCAGCGTCAGCGGCGTGCCGAGGATCGCGTCGCGCCAGGCGCGGCAGGTGCGCGCGGGCTCCGTGTGGAGGTAGTGGTAGGCGCGCGCTGTCGCCGGCGCGCACGCATTGAGGAATCTCGGCGCCACGGCGTCAAAGACGAACTGGGCAATCAGGTAGATGATGTCTGCGGTGAGAGCGTGCACGGCGCGGCGGCCGGGGACAGTACCAGTGGTAGATGGTGGGCCAGCAGCGGTGGAGTTGTTGGCGGCTGCGCCAGCGTGTGGTGCGAGTGTGTGGGAGTTCATGCTTGCACTTCTGTCGTTCTTGAAAGGACGCCTTGTCAGAGAAAAATATCAATAAAGAGAAAAACAAGCTGCAGCACACGTCGCAATCGGCTCTCACTGAGTTTGCAGCAGCACTCACACGTTATCAGCACTATTCCCATCGGGAGAGCGAACGACCAGCACCAGGGCAGGATCTGGTGAAGTTGCAGACAACAAGATCGACTGCAGCGAAATTGGAGTGACAATCACAGACGATGTGATCACCACAACATGTGTCAGGTTGCAATCACAGCCGCTGTGATTGCAACCTGACACAAGAAAAATCAGTGAGGACAGCAAGGTTGCTGAGCGGTCAGCTACTAGATCACAATGACAGACAAGGAGTATGAAAATATTCCAGAGTATGAGGCGTTGACAGGCGACTGGCCTGACTTCAACTGTCCATTCACGACTTTTTTGGAAGTCAAGGAAATGCTCTACGTCGTAGAGTGTGAAAACAACACATACACAGGTTCCGATGATACCGTTAAGGTGGTATATGCAGCGAATGTGCTGACAAGAAAAAGCACAATACACACGCTCGAAGCTGGCTACTTGGAAAGCTACCAAGGGCATCTAGAGACCTATTGAGCGGGTGCACCACTGCATACAAGATGTATGAACACCTGAAGGAGGTCTACACAACAGTTACTGCATCAAGGACTATGAATACATTGGAAAGACTGTTGTCGACAAAGTACGACGATAGTGGCAACATTGAAGATTTCATTGGTTCAGTCTCAGCACTCATCCAGCGCCTCAAGGATGCTGGGACACTTGACTGGGACAAGATATATGTCTGTATTCTGCTGATGGTGATGCCAATACGCCTGGATGGCAGAATGTAGTAGGGATGCTACGTGCACTTGATGCAACAAAGCTGATGCGGCGCAAGCTTGAGAGCAAGCACTATAACCATGCTTGGTGGATCAAGGCAGAAAGTCCTGGAGAAGAAGGAATTGACAAAATCCACCGCTTTCACCACATCCAAAGCAGACAAGAAGAAGCAGACTTGCTTAAATTGCGGCAAGCCTGGACACCTACGCAAGAGCTCCTGGGTGAAAGGCGGCGGTGCAGCAGGAAAAGGACCAAAGCAAGGTGATGAACTCACCAAGCATATTGGAGACAGAAAACCGCTCAAGATTGTTGCTGAGGGGAATGTTGTATTTGACTCAACAATTTCATCTGGAAAAATGGTGGAAGTCACACTGCGGGGAGTACGATACTGCCCCAACATCACAGCCAATCTAGTTTCCCACACACCTCTCATCCTTGCTGGCCTTGAGTTGCATGGGAAGGGGGAACGCATTGCCTATCGGACAAAGAATGCTGAAGTACTTGTTTGGACGCTTGTTGGACGAAATCTGGAGATGCAGATAACTGCTAGGAGGCATGCTACACCTTCAAAGTCAACAAACAAGGTTCTGTTGACAGCAGACATTCAACATTGGCAGCTGTGCCACACATCCATGATGCAGCAAAGCGGCTTGCTGGAATGGTGGATGAATTTGAGCCCATAGCACCAGAGTCAGATTCAGTATGCAATGTGTGTCAGCGCGCAAAGCTTACATGCCTACCATTTCGACGATCCAAGAACCCCAGAGCATGGCGTCCACTTGACCTGGTCCACATGGATTTCACACCATCAAGGCAAAAGGTGTTGAAGGGGAGGAGATGGCTCTAGTCCTAACAGACAACTTTTCTAATCTGAAGGTTATGTGAGATTCCTAATCTCACTGATCATGGTCTTAGCTGGGGTCTCCCTAAAAGCTCTTCCTCAGTTGTGACTATGTCATTATATTGGCCCCCTATATTTATTTTTATTACCATTCATCACATCCCTCACAGGCTCTAGTGTTTACCACTATAAAAGAGCATCCTGTGTTCCTTGTGCTGAATGGGCCGAAGCACAAGGGGCACACCCCTTATTCATCCTATTCATTCTTACTTTTACTCATTTTCCTTTTTCTCTCATTTTCCCACCTTTCAATCCACTGTCCCTGCACTGATGTGGCCTCAAAGCCTCAAATTATGTTCACCCCAAATTTGGAGGCAGGAGACACTGGGTGGAGGGGGGGTGTGGCTGAAAGAGTGATTCATCCTTTCAAATTGTTCTTTCTTTCATTTTCTTTTGTTATGTCTTTTCCCTTTTTTCACTTTTTCTTTCTTTCTTCCTTCCTCTCTTCTTTCTCTCCTCCCCTTTCCTATAAATACTCCCTCCCTCTCCTCCT
Organism: Zopfochytrium polystomum; assembly: GCA_025765615.1. Classification (NCBI taxonomy): domain Eukaryota; kingdom Fungi; phylum Chytridiomycota; class Chytridiomycetes; order Chytridiales; family Chytridiaceae; genus Zopfochytrium; species Zopfochytrium polystomum. The sequence continues at coordinate 318,964 of JAIVFJ010000033.1, forward strand.
TTGTTCTATATCTATCTACTCTCTCTCAATAAATCCTACCTAGGTAACAACCAATCCTTTTCTTTCCTCTTTGGTGTTTCTCCCCAGGCCAGTGCTACCAGACCAAGCTAGTAGAGGTATGATCTCCCCAGGCCAGGCCAAGCTGGGGTGAGGTTTCCTTCCCTTTCCTTTCTCTTCCTTCCCCTACCTGTCTCTGTGATACTGGGCAGATGCCATACTGCCTTAGGGCATTCCTTTATAGAACTGCTGCCTGTTGGTCACCATGTTGGATAGTCAGGGCTTGAACCTGGGGAGGGTACTGGCTCTGCTAATAACCAGGAGCTTCCCATCTTAAAGACTTGTCTTATCCCTTTTGCCACTAGACTATAGATGAGCTCCTGAAGATGAAGAGGAGATCTCATCGTTACCTTTGACATGAAGGGCCAGTCGGGGGAGGAGATACTGTCCAATTTTATGCTGTGGCTCTGATGGGCATAGCGAGCATGGAACTGGATGCTGAAAGCTATTCGGTGCGACAATGCGAAAGAATTCTACCTGGGGTAGTTTGCAGACAAGATGAAAGAATTGGAGTTGAACTGCAAGCTCGTATCGCTTATGAGCATGAGCAAAATGGAAAAGCAGAATTGTGAACAGGAATTTGTTGGACCAAGCACGCTCAGCCCTGCTTGATGCTTGGATAATAAGAAGTGGTGGCCTCATGCACTGGCCACTGCTGTTTAACTGAGTAATCAATTGAATGTAAAGGGATTCTCACTCACACCCATTGAGCTATTCACTCAAATCAAACCTGACTTGGTGAGCCTCTGGGTATTTGGAGCCTGGGGATGGGCTCGCTATCCTGCTGAGCATTTGACTGGCAAGAACAAGTTGAATGAGCAGAGTTGGGTTGTGTGCATGCTATCATAAGCACAAGGTGGAAAGGCATACAATGTTCTGGACCCTTCCACAAACAAAACATTTGTCGCTTGGAATGTGTGGTTTGACAAGACTCTCACTGGTCACCTGAGCGATTCTACCTCAAAAGCTACTGTTTCCTCACACTCACAAACAAGCCAAAGGCGTCATTGCTCCAAAACAGGATCTGATTTGGATGATGATGACGTCCCTCTCACTGGTGAGAGGGGAGCACCAGCCGCAGACAAAGACAGCAAGAGTACAAGTGAAAGTGATACAGACTCAGAAGCATGGGAAATGCAGCAACAAGTCCACAGCCAGGTTTGCCAGTGCGCATGCCATCAACAGAAAAGCCAAGCACCCCTGTGAGTCAGCCATCACCACCTCCCACACCACCCCACTCACCATGGGAGTGCCATGGTGAGCGCATACAGATGCAACAAGACTGTGAGCGTACTCAGCGAGAACAAGCAGTATGTGATTTCCTGGAACGCAAGAAGAAGGGAAAGAAAGCAACTGGGGAGAGCAAACTTCGCTTATTTCTGTTGCAGAGGTCAAACATGACCCTGAATGGAAGAGTTGGAAAGCCATTATGGATAAGCAGATGAAAACACTTGGCGAATATGGGACGTGGACATTGAAACCACTCCCACCAGGTCGCAAACCTATTGGGTCAAAGTGGCACCTGGAGACGTGGAAAGACGCAGATGGAAACTTGTTGGAGAGGGAGGCGAGGCTGGTTGGGTGAGGATTCAGCCAGATTTATGGACTTAATTACACTGAGACATAACTCGCCGACAGCACAGCACAAGCACAGACCTTTTGGCTGACACTTGCACCGGCTCTAGAGTTTGATATGGAAATTCACCAAAGCGATATTTGTGCAGCTTACTTGAACAGAGTCATGGATGAGGAAGTCTATATGGAACAGCCGGATGGATACAAGCTATTTGGGCCAAATGGGGAGAAGCTCTATTGCCTTTTACAGAAGGCCTTGTATGGGACAAAACAGGCTGGGCAGATCTGGTACAAGATTGCTTGCAAGCGGTTCGAGGAGAATGGATTCTTGTCAGGAACAGGGCAGGACAGGACAAGGCAGACAAGGAACTGAGAGGAGTGATGATTGTATTGGAAACAATAATTCACTTGAGGGATGGGACAGGTCCCCCATCCCCCTTTTATACCTTTTGAGGGTCTTCCTTGTCAAGACTCAAAGAAAGTTCCAGAAAGAGCAATTAGTAATACAATGATACCAATGATACCAATGACAACAAGACAAGTCAGGAAAGCAAAGAAGGTTCCAGAAGGTTCCACAAGGTTCCATGAAGGAATGTTCTAGAAGGTTCCAGAAGGTTCCAGAAGGTTCCATGAAGGAATGTTCTAGAAGGTTCCAGAGGTTTCCAGAGGGTGATTCATAACATCATCTCCCCCTTTTAGGCCTCTTCTGCAACTTGGTGGGGTACCTGGTCTTGAACTCGAGCAGAAGGTCTTGGCAGTGAGTGAGGTTTGACTCAGGCTCCCAGGTGTTGTCAGCATCTGAGTAACCTTTCCACTTAACGAGGAACTTGAGTGTTCTTCCAAACCACTTGGCATCCAAGATTTGTTCAACCTCAAATTCCTCTTCACCTTCTACCTCAACTGGAGGAGGAGGAGGAACAACTCTGCCTGGAATGGAATTGGCCACAAACTTCTCTAAAAGGCTGACATGGAAAACTGGGTGGATCTTCATGGATGCAGGGAGATCCAGCTTGAAGGTGACTGGATTGATTTGCTCCAAGATCTTGAAAGGACCCAACTTGAGGTTGTCTAGCTTGGGACTTGGTCTTTTGGTCTGCAAGTTCTTCCTCAGAAGCCAAACTTGCTGACCCACAGCAAGGTCATGGTCCATTCTGTGAGTGTTGGCAAATCTTGAGGCATCTTCTTGGGCTTGCTTCAGGGTGGAGTCCAGGAAGGTGCTGATGATCTTGAGCTTATGTAAGTGTGAAGCCGCAGCAGGAGCTTGGACATTGGATAGGGTGTCTTGTCCCAGAAGATCTCCTCTTGGATTGAAGCCATAGGTTGCAAAGAAAGGAGATAGCTGGGTGCTTGAGTGGAGAGAATTGTTGAGAGCAAATTCTGCCAGTGGAAGGAGGGTGGGCCAATCATCCTGTTGATAGCTGACATAGCACCTCAAATACTGCTCCAGAGTCTGGTTTGTTCTTTCTGTTTGTCCATCAGTCTGAGGGTGATAAGCAGTTGACAGTTGAGACTTGATTCCAAGGGCTGCTGTGAGTGCTTTCCAAAATTGAGATCTGAACTGTGGTCCTCTGTCACTGATGATTGACTGAGGCAGCCCATGGAGCCTGAATATGTGCTGCAAAAACAGGTCTGCTGTTCCTTGTGCATCTATATTCTCAGTGCAGGGGATGAAATGGGCCAACTTTGTCCTTCTGCAGATGACAACAAGGATAGAGTCAAATCCATGGGATGGGGGCAGTTTCACAATGAAGTCCATGGATATTGATGACCAAGGGCTGATGGCAATTGGGAGGGGCTCCAGAAGTCCATAGGGCTTGTGTCTGCTGGATTTGTTTCTTTGACAGGTTTCACAGCTGCTGACATAGTTCTTGATGTACTTCCTCATGCCTGGCCAGTAGAAGTCTCTGGAAACAAGCTCATATGTCTTGTGCTCTCCTGGGTGTCCAGCTGTTGCTGCATCATGCCTTGTCTTGAGTATCTCAAGTTTTTCCTCTTCTTGGCTGATTTGAATCTTGTGAGGCTTGGGGTCCTTGGAAATAGCATGGGCCCACACACTGTCAGGAAGCAATGAAAGGTGTGTCTTGGATGGTGGGGTGAAACCATCTCCCCCTTCAGGTGCAAGGTCTGTTCTTCTTGACAGGGCATCAGCCACAGTGTTAAGGTGACCAGGAGAATAGCACAGCTTAAAGTCATACTCAGAGAGCAGTTCAGCCCACCTGGCATGCCTCTGCTTGAGCAACCTCCTTGCCCTGAAGAAGGTGAGGTTCTTGTGATCAGAATAGACAGAGATGCCTTTAGAACCAGCCAAGTAGTGTCTCCAGAATTTGAATGCTTCCACAATTGCAAGCAACTCCTTGTCATGGACTGTGTAGTTACACTCAGCACTGTTCAGCTTCCTGGAGTAATATGCCACTGGATGCAGAGGAGCAGAGGGGTCCTGAGAGCTTGGCTGGGACAGAACAGCGCCAAGGGCATAGTCTGAGGCATCAGTTTCCAAGGTGAAGGGAAGCAAGGGATCCACATGCTTAAGGAGTGGTGCACTTGTGGTTGCTGTCTTAAGAGCTAGCCAGGCTTGCTCTGCTGCTGGGGTCCATTCAAACTTGGTGGTCTTCTTGGTGAGATCAGTGAGAGGCTTGGCTATGGCAGAATAGTTGGCAATGAAGGTTCTGTAGAAGTTGCAAAATCCAAGGAAGCTTTGAACATCCTTGATGGAATTTGGAGCCTTCCATTCAAGAATAGTTTGGATCTTGTCTGGTGCCATGGAGATCCCTTTGTCAGACACAATGAACCCCAAAAACTCAATGGAGGTCTTGTGGAATTCACACTTCTCCAGCTTTGCATAGAGGTGATGCTGTCTGAGTCTCTCCAAGACAGTCTTGACATGTCCCATATGGCTTGCAGTGTCAGATGAAAATACCAGGATATCATCCAGGTAGACAATGACAAAAAGGTCCAGAATATCCCTGAAGATGTCATTCATCATGCCTTGGAAAATAGCTGGAGCATTGGTAAGTCCAAAGGGCATAACCAAGTACTCAAAGTGACCGTATTTGCATCTGAAGGCAGTCTTCCATTGATCCTGGGGCTTAATTCTGACCAAATTGTAGGCACCTCTGAGGTCAATCTTGGAAAATATCCTTGCATGGCTCAGTTTGTCCAGTAATTCAGAGATGAGAGGCAGTGGATAGCGGTTCTTGACTGTCATCTCATTGAGATCTCTGTAGTCCACACAGGGTCTCAGTCCCCCATCCTTCTTCTTGACAAAAAAGATGGGAGCTCCAGCTGGTGACTTGGAAGGTTGGATGAATTTCTTGTTCAGCATTTCTTCAATGTATTCTTGGAGGGCCTTGGCTTCTGGTGGAGAGAGGTGGTACAGTGGCTTGAAAGGTGGGCTGCAAGTTTCATCCTTGAGTGGGATTTCACAGTCATAAGGTCTCTGAGCTGGTAGCAGGTCTGCCTTGGTCTTGGAAAACACATCAGCATAAGGGAGATATTCTTTTGGTAGCTTGGATGCCAGCAAAAGGTCTGATGGGTCCGGGTTGTCGTGCTCCTCAGCAGTGGGGCTTGAATTCTTGACTGGGAACTGTGATTCTTGAATCTTTGACTGAGAGTTCTGTTCTTGGCAAAGACTGTGAGCTGTGGAACTTGAATCTTGAATGTGGACTGTGAACTGTGGTACTTGAATCTTTGACTGTGGGTTCTGTGAACAAGAGTCATGGCCATGACTGTGAGCTCTATGAGCTCTACTTGAATCTTGACTGTGAACTGTGAACTGTGGAACTTGAGTCTTGGCTGGCTGTGAATCTTGAATCAAGGGCTTGAGAGCATGAGACTTGGGGGCTTGACTTGAGTTTTGGGTGACTGTTCCGATTGGTGGAGGTTGGACTTGACCAGTGACCCAATCAATGGCAGGGTTCTGGGCTCGCAGCCATGGTAATCCCAGGATGACAGAGAATGTGGGTGAGCCAAGATCCAATACTTCCAGGTTGACCATGGATGGTGGAAAGTCTTGGATGTGGAGGTTTAGCTTGGTTTCATGGCTGATTTCCTTGAACAGAGCATGATTGGCAAAGTGGACCTTGAGGGGTGTGGATTTCTTGATTGTGGGAATGGCACAAGACTTGGCAAGGGTGGCATCAATGATGTTGCAGGATGATCCAGAGTCTATAAGGGCCTTGGTTGTGATGGTTGACTTGGGTGAGAGTTGAATCTTGACATCCATGGTGAGTTGGTGGGGCTTGGAATCTGAGGTGTTTGTGGTGCTGGTGGTGGTGATGAAACAGGGGCAGCTTGGAGGAGGGTCCAGGGAATTGCCCCTCAGTGAGCCTGGACCTGGGAGTTTGGGTGCTTCTTCCTTGGGCAGTCCTTGACAGCATGCTCCTTGGAGCCACAGTAAAAACACAGTCCCTGCTGGGCCCTCCTTGTTTTCTCCTCTTGGCTCAGAGGACCCTTAGGAAGTGTCTCAACTGCATCCACTTGCATGGGTTCAGGAACTGTAAGAGCTTGAGGAACTGGGGAAGGTCTTGATGTAGTTCCTACTTGTCTTTGCTTCAGCCTCTTGGAGTAGAGTCTGTTGTCAATCTTGATGGCAAGGAGAATGTACTCTTCCAAGGTCTCAGGGATGTGCAGAGACTGGGAGAGCATGTCTTGGATAGACTCATGGAGACCATCATGGTACAGCTCCATCAGAGCTGCATCATTGTATCCAGAGTCTCTGGCTAGTTGCTTGAATTGGTTGGTGTAGGCCACACAAGATTGCTTTCCTTGCTTGATATGCTTGAGCTTGGATCTTGCTGTCCAAGATGCGTAGGGGTCACCAAAGGTAGCTTCCAGCCCCTCCCAGAGCTCTTGCAGGGTGGTGGGTGTGCTTGGGAGAGATCTGTACCATGATTGAGCTTGACCAGACAGGAGGGTGCTTGTGAAAAGAACCTTGACTTGCTCACTGGGAAATCTTGAAGGTTGGAGAAGGATGACATTCTCCACAGTGGCCATGAAGTTCCTAAGGTCTTTGGCCAGCCCAGTGAACTTGTCAGGGCTGGGAACCTTGGGCTCTCTTGCTTGGTTGGCTTGAGGCAGGGGAAGAGCTTGATGTTCTTGTTGGTGAAGTTGTTGTTGAAGCTGGTGCTGCTGGTGAAGGACTTGTTCTTGAAGTTGGTGTGTCTGTCTTGAGAGGGCTTGTAATTGGTCCATCAAGGCTTGGAAGGCAGTTGCATCAGGGAAGGTGTTGTTTGGGTCAGACATGATGGCAGAGAGTAGTGGGAGAGGGTGAAGTGAATTATGATGTCAGGAACAGGGCAGGACAGGACAAGGCAGACAAGGAACTGAGAGGAGTGATGATTGTATTGGAAACAATAATTCACTTGAGGGATGGGACAGGTCCCCCATCCCCCTTTTATACCTTTTGAGGGTCTTCCTTGTCAAGACTCAAAGAAAGTTCCAGAAAGAGCAATTAGTAATACAATGATACCAATGATACCAATGACAACAAGACAAGTCAGGAAAGCAAAGAAGGTTCCAGAAGGTTCCACAAGGTTCCATGAAGGAATGTTCTAGAAGGTTCCAGAAGGTTCCAGAAGGTTCCATGAAGGAATGTTCTAGAAGGTTCCAGAGGTTTCCAGAGGGTGATTCATAACAATTCTGACCATCGAAGCTCAACCCTTGCCTCTTCCTAAAAAAAAAAAGCTAGGGAATCCAGACTTTATGGCAGTCCTACTGTTTGTAGATGATATGCTGACATTCTATTATGCCTCACAAAGGCGAACTTTGAGAAGTTCTGGACTCACCTGAATGCTACTTTTGAGCTGCGTGATGTGGGCAGGCTGGAGCCCTACATTGGTATTGGTGTCGACAGGACTGAGAGAAGGGGGAGATTCAATAGAGCAGCTCATCGAATTTCCATGAGTTCCTGACCAGATTTGGGATGGAGGATGCCAAGACTATTGTAAACAGTCTACTCTGAGTGAGTGAGTGGAAGGAGTGAATGAACTGTGGGTGGTCCTTCTCCCCAACTTGGAGAGAAAGAAAAAAAAAACTCTGTTATGAATTATTGATACATGATGATGATATGCACACTGTAATAGTTGCTGGGCAAGTGTGACTGGAACAGGGTAAAAACCTCTCCTATACTATCTGCTTGAGCAGAGGAGGAGGAAAACTGTTGACACCAGGTTTCTGTTCCACTTAATACTCAGAGTATTTGTCATCAGCGCAAGCCAGTGCCCAGGTCTGCATTGGCAGTGGCTTGCTCTCCCATGGGCATTGTGAGAACGATAATTGACAGTCACAATAGGTTCGGGTCTGTCTTGTGCCTCTTGCTGCAAACCAGTCAGTTCCACCTAACAACTATCTCCACCCAGATGGTGCCAGGGCGTGTTCTGGAGAAGCGTGGTGAAGAGCCACGAATGGAGAAGCCCATGCAAGAATTGGTGGGCTGCTTGAATTTTCCAGCAGTTTGGACTTGACCGGACTTATTGTTTGCTGTTGGACAGTTGGGCCAAGTTATGGCCAACGCAACAGACAAACACTGAGGGGCAAGTCTAGACATGCTAAGCTATGTCAAGGGAACTGCCAATGTTCCACTTGTGTTTTGATGAGGCAGCAAGATGGAACTTGTGGGATGCTCTGATTCCGGCTTTGCCTCAGACAAAGTGTCTGCAAAGTCTGTCTATGGATTTATATTCTTCCTTGGAAACTGTGCTTATAGCTGGAGGAGCAAACGCGCAGCCTCGGTTGCAATGTTGACAACAGTGGCAGAATTGGAGGGCCTCTTGGAGGCAACGAAGGAAGTGATTTGGTTGCGCGGACTGTTGGGGGAGATTGGTCTCCCTGATACAGGGCCAACCACTATCTACGAAGACAACACCTCAGTCGTCAAGACAGTGACAGGGGACTGGAATCTCAAGTGTACCAAGCACGAAGCAGTGAAGGTTGAATTCGTGTGGGAGAAAATCCAGCTTGAGAAAGTCATCTCTGTTGAGCACAAGTTGACAAGAGAGATGGTTGCGGACATTTTTACCAAGTTGTTGGGACCCTCTGTGTTCAGGAAACATGCAGAAGCATTGGGACTTTGATTTAGTGGGTAAAAGGGTGTCACACACGAGGGGGAGTGTTCTGTTGCTCTGAAAGGACGCCTTGTCAGAGAAAAAAATCAATCTACTAAAGAAAACAAGGCTTTGTGGGTAAACTGTTTTCCTAATTGCAATTAGTGAGGGTGGGTCTAACTTTTTGTCTTTGGTGCCCAATCAAAACTCGGCGGAAAAATCGAAAAATCGGCGGAATTGGCGGAAAAATCGGAAAACGAAGGAGCTCAATGCGTTGCCTGTCTACCAGATTGTCTCTTGGCTGTCTGTCTCTCTGTCTCTTCGCTCTGTCTCTCTCTCTGTCGCTTGCCACTCTCTGTCTGTCTGTCTCTCTCTCACTCTGTTTCTCCTCTCTTTGCCTGTCTGTCTGTCTGTCTGTGTATCTGTCTATCTCTCTCTCAGTCTGTCTCTCTCCTTTCTCTTTCTCTCTCTCTCTCTCCCTCTCTCTCTCTCTCTCTTTCAGGCAGAGAAATTTTTTTTGTCCTCTGTCTATCTGTCTCTTCCCTATCATTCTATCTGTCTCTCTGTCTCTATCCCTCTCTCTCTCTCTCTCTCTCTCTCTCTCTCTCTCTCTCTCTCTCTCTCTCTCTCTCTCTCTCTCTCTCTCTCTCTCTCTCTCTCTCTCTCTCTCTCTCTCTCTCTCTCTTCCTCCCTCCTCTCTGTTTCCTGGCAGGTGCAGGTGGGTGTGGAGTTGTGCTCTGCACAAATGCATCCACAAGGTGGGCGATGACGACTACCTTTGGCCATTGTCACTGCAAGGAGCAGCAGCAGCAGGTTCTCCATCTCTTTCCCGTCTTTCTGTGTACATTTTCGAATGGTGGACTTGCTTGCCCAAGGACAGCCTTACGGCCTCTGGTGCTGCAAAGCAGCAGTCAGCAGACGTCCTTTGGTATTCATTTCCATCTCTTCCTCTCTATGAACACTATTTTTTTTCTTTGGCGCCCAGTTGAAATGCAGTGGCAAAATTTCAAAAGGAAGTCAACCAGCTGTCTGTCTATCTGAGTGGAAGTCAATGGGTTGTCTGTCCACCTCCCTGTCTCTGAGTCTGGGAGTGGCAGTCAACAGGCAATCAACGGGTTGTCTGTCTCGCTCTGTGTTTCTGGCTCTGAATGTTGGCTGTAGATGGAAAAGGAATAACATTGTCTGGCAATCTCTCACTCTCTCTGTCTTTTTCAAGCAGGGGGGTTGAGGGCGGGCAGCAGCCCCCCCCCACCAGGGGGCTCAGGGGGCTCCCGCCCCCTGACTCAAAAAAAAAACAACCCAGCCTCTCTCTCTATCTCTCACTCTCTCTCTCTGTCCACCATGTAAACCCGTTTTCTAATTGCAATAGTGGAGTAGGGGGGACAGTGTGGGTTTAATGTTTTTTCTTTTGTGCCCAATCGGAACAGAGTGGCAAAATCAATCTACTAAAGAAAACAAGGCTTTGCATGTAAACTGTTTTCCTAATTGCAATTAGTGAGGGGGGGGGCTAATTTTTTGTCTTTGGTGCCCAATCAAAACTCGGCGGAAAAAATCCGAAAAGGAAGGAAGACAATGCTCTGTCTGTCATTTTTTTTTCTGTCTATCTCTCTCTGTCTCTCTTTCTCCTCTCTCTCCCTCTCTCTTTCCTCTTCTCTCTCTCTCTCTCTCTCTCTCTCTCTCTCTCTCTCTCTCTCTCTCTCTCTTGGCACCCAATTGAAATGCAGTGGCGAAATTCAAAAAGAAAGTCAACAGGCTGTCTGTCTATCTGAGTGGAAGTCAACAGGTTGTTTGTCTACCTCCCCGTCTCTGAGTCTTGGAGTGGCAGTCAACGGGCAGTCAACAGGTTATCTGTCTCCCTCTCAGTCTTTGACTCTGTTTGTTGGCTGTTGATGGAAAGGAATAATATTGTCTGCAATCTCTAACTCTCTTTCTGTCTCTTTCAAGCAGGGGGGTTGAGGGGGGGCGGTAGCCCCCCCCACCGGGGGGTTCAGGGGGCCCCGGCCCCCTGACTCAAAAAAAACAACCCAGCCTCTCTATCTCTCTCACACTCAATCTCTGTCCACTATGTAAACCTGTTTTCTAATTGCAATAGTGGAGTAGGGGGGGACGGCGTGGGTTTAATATTTTTTCTTTAGTGCCTAATCGAAACGCGTGGCAAACTTCAAAAGGAAGTCAACAGGCTGTCTGTTTATCTGAGTGGAAGTCAATGGGTTGTCTGTCTACCTCCCTCACTGACTCTGAGTCTGAGACTGGCAGTCAACGGGCAGTCAATGGGTTGTCTGTCTTGCTCTCTGTCTCTGACTCTGTATGTTGGCTGTTGATGGAAAAGGAATAAAATTGTCTGCAATTTCTCACTCTATCTCTGTCTCTTTCAAGCTGGGGGGGTTGAAGGGGGAAAGCATCCCCCACTGGGGGGCTCAGGGGGCGGGAGCCCCCATACAGAGAAGCATGATGCGGCTGAACCCCGCCCCCCCACCAAACTAAAATACTATTTCTGCTTATGATTTTGCAAAGTCAACTGGGCTGTTGTTTCTATCATTCAATGATTTGTCACTCTCTGAAAGTGGCAGTGAAATTCTAATAAGGAAGGAAGTCAACAAGCTGTCTGTCTATCTGAGTGGAAATCAACGGGTTGTCTACCTCCCTCCCTGTCTCTGAGTCTGGGAGTGGCAGTCAACAGGCAGTCAACAGGTTGTCTGTCATCCTCTGTGTCCTCTGATTCTGGCTATTGGGCTGTTGGTGGACAAGTTATCAAATCGGCCGCAACCTCTCTCTTTTGAGTGGGTGGGTTGAGGGGCGTCAGTCCCCCCACAAGGGCTCAGGGGGTTTCTGCCCCCTGACTCGAAAACAATTTTCCTTATCCCTCTACATGGCATGCCACTGCATTCATTGTGGACTGCCACACTCTTCAGTATCTTCTTTTTTTCTACTTTTTTTTTTTTTTGGGAAGGATTGCTTATAAGTCAACAGGCATCCCCTAGTCAAAAAAAACAAGCCACAACACACATCGCGATCGGTGGCGCGACCCGTCGGCATCTCGTCTGTGTCTGTCTGTCTGCAAGATTAACTTTTCAAGTCGTCCCTTTCTTTGGCTGGCACTTTGAAAAATGAGATGATGATGATGGGTAGAGCGCTCATGACGCATTCGCGGTTCTGCATCACTGCTGCTTCCTTTGATCGGAGTCGCAGGCCACCGAGCCCCTTATAAACCACATGCTAATCTTGTCGACACGCTCAACGACGACAAACAGTCGAAACGAGCTCCCCATCTCCCATCATCAACAGAGTCGCGGCAGCGTAAGTCTTTGGCTTGCCGTCCCTGCCGACGTCCTGGACTTTGAATTGAAACCGCCGCAGCAGCTCCACCAGAACAAATACAATCTCCATCTCCGCAAAGTTCTTCCCCAGGCACATCCGCGGTCCCGCGTTGAACACGTTGTACTGGTACGGCGACGGCGAGTGCGTCATCTCCAGCCAGCGGTCCGGACGGAACTCGCGCGCGTCCGACCCCCACAGCTTCATGGACCGGCCCTGGGCGTACGGGGACCACCACACCTTGGTGCCAGCCGGGACCCGCATCCCGTTCGGCCACACGTCGTCCGCGACCGCCTCCTTGACGTTGACCGCCACCGGCGGGTACAGCCGCATCGTCTCGCACATCACCGCGTTCGCGTACGGCAGCCCGCGCAGCGCGTCATACGACAGCGTCTCCCCCGCCGCGAGCCCCGCCGTAGCGGCGTCGACCTCCTCGACGAGCCGCGCCCGGACCGCCGGGTACCGTTCCAGCATCAGAAAGGCCCACGACAGCGCCAGGCCCGTCGAGTCCCGACCCGCGAAAATGTAGTTGAGGAGCATCTGCGCAAGCTCGGTGCTGCCGATCGGCTTGCCGTCGTCGTCCTGCATCCGCGCGAGCATCGTCAGCAGGTCCTTGGACGCCAATGCGTCCGACGAGGACGCGTCGCGGAGCCGACGCTCGATGATGTCGTTGGTGAAGTTTCCGACGACTTTGACGTCGTCCTGAAACTGGCGCCCAAGCGACGTAAACGGCTCGACAAGCCTGTAGAATGGGTACGCGAATCGTAGCCGGATGTTGACTTGAGTGCGGTCGAAGCTCACTGCAAACGCAGGTCGTTCCGATGCTTTCAGAGAGTTGATTTCAGTCTGAGAATAGACATTAGAGAACAAAGACTCAATTAGGAGACGTTTCTCACTCCGAACGCGACTTTGCAAAAGCCGTCCATCGTAAACCGAAGGAAGAGGTCCACAAGGTTCACTGTTGTGCCATTTTCTGCCGCCGCGTCCAAAACGCTCACAAGGGAAATCATTGATTCCGAAAATGCTTGGGATACCAAGGTTTTGAAATTCTGAACGCAACCAGTGCCAGTTAGTCGACCGTAGGCGTTAGACAACAGGGGAAGACACCACATTTGACACCAACCTTGACCGTGAAAAGGTGCGATGAAAGTTTTCTTTGCCTTTTCCACTGCTCGCCGTCGGCATTGAATATTCCGTTACCGAGCAGCTCACGGAAATTGGAGCGAAAGAATTCACCCTTTCGAAGGGGTAGGTGAGGTTGAGAAAGTGAGTTCAGGGCTCTCTGATCACCTTTTTGTAGTTCTCCATTTTCGTTTTCAGTATGTGCTCCACGAGCAACGGATCAGAGATAATTAGGTTTGGTTCTGTCATTGTCGGAGTAAACACGACGGGCTCATGGTTGCTTGCTTCAAGTGCGTCTTTGGTGGTGGTGCAGGTTAGTTGGAAGACAATGGCCATAGATCCACCTCCTCCGAAATCCTGCATGGGTTCCCTTCCCACTCCTTCCTCTCGCCCTCACGAAAGCAAAGGTAAACGCGTACCGGAAAAAGCGTCGTGAAGCGTGTTGAAGCTCTTCAAGGCGGCAACAAGAGATCCTATAATCGGAAGGGATCCGGGAAACCTTGCAGTGTTGCGCAGAACAAACGTATTATTCGAGTGGTGAGGCGAGGAGAAATGACGGTCTGAAGAAAGGAGACCATACTCTCCGCCGCGTTTTCACCTCTTCAGGTCTTTGGAGAAGATCCAGCGGGTCGGGAAGACGGTGGATTTGAGCAACCGGTAGAGCGAGTACGACGTGACGGCGGCGGCGGCGACGAAGAGGCCGGCGCGGAACGCGCCCGCGGCGACAGGAGGAGGGCGTTGCATTGGCGGCTGAGTTTTTTGGCGGGTCGGATACACGACGGATATACGACCAAAGCCATCCTTGGCGGGCGACCAAATTATTTCCTTATTTGGATGTCACATGATTACGTTACACGTTATCTGCCCAACCACAACAAATCGTTCCGCTTGAGCCAGCAACAATGGTCAGCAGCTGCAACAACAAGGAGGGAGGAGATAAAATACCTGGTTCGTAATGGTGAGCTTTCGGAGCACACATCCCCGCTACCCGCAGGAAAAAAAAGTGTTACTCCGTTGGAATGTGTTTCTTTCTTGCCACCCAACATACACAACTCAAGTACGGCGGCGAGTCACGCTCGCGAGCAGTTCTCCCCCCTCCATCGCCAGCGTCGCCGACACCGTGTACGTCTTCTTCCCGCCCGGCCCGTTCCCGATATCGCGCACCCCAAAGCTGAACCTCCTCAGCAACTCGACCAACACAAACACGACCTCGATCTCCGCAAAGCTCTTCCCCAGGCAAATCCTCGGCCCGGCGTTGAAAACATTGTACGCGAACGCCGACGGCACCTTCGCCATCTCCAGCCACCGCTCGGGGCGGAACTCGCGCGCGTCCTCGCCCCAAATCTTTTTGGACCGCCCCAGCGCGTACGGGCCCCAGCTCAGCATCATGCCCTTGCTCACCGCCGCGCCGTTCGGCAGCACGTCGTCCGCGACAGCTTGCTTCATGTTGTACGGCACCGGCGGGTAGAGACGCAGCGTCTCGTGCATCACCGCGTTCGCGTAGGGCAGGCTGCGCACCACGTCGTAGGAGACCGTCGCCGCGTCGTCCATCCCGGCCGTCGCCGCGTCGATTTCGGCGAGCAGCTTGTCGAGGACGGACGGGTGCCGCGCGAGGAGGAGGAACGTCCATGTGAGGGTGAGTCCGGTCGTGTCGCGCCCGGCGAAGAGGAAGTTGATCAGGTTCGTCGACAGCTCGGCGCGACCGATTGCGCCGCCGCTGGCGTCGCGCATCTGCATCATGTAAGTGAGGAGGTCGTGCCGCGCCGACGAAGTGGACGAGGCGTCCCCGGCGAGCTCGGCGATGCGGCGGTCCACGATGCTGTAGCTGAACTCGCGGATGACGGCGAGGTCGCGGCGGAACTGCCAGCCCGAAGGTGTGAGGAGCTCGACGAGCTTGGCGAACGGTACGACGAAGCGCTTGAGCAGGTTGATCTGCGCGCGGTCGAAGCTGGCGGCGAAAACGGGCCGCTCCGACGCCGTCAGGCAGTGAATCTCCGTCTTCGGGGGTTTTCAGGACGGTGAGTTTAGATTTCCGAACGGGGAATGAACTGGGGGGAAAGCTGTGCTCACCCCGAAAGCAATCTTGCAAAAGCCATCCAAAGTAAAACGGAAGAACAAGTCGTTAAGGTTGACGAGCTCGCCACGTTCAGCCGCGCCGTCTAAAATGACAACCAGATCATGAATTTTTTCAGCAAAGGCGTGCTCGACGAAATCCCTAAAGTTCTTGAAAAGCGCGTTCGTTATTGCCTCGTGGATAAATGCGAACACAAAAAGTAGACTGCTCTTGCTCACCTTCACGTTGAAGATGTTCGCCGCAAGCTTTCGCTGCCTCTTCCACCTGGTCGCCGTCCGCGTTGAAGATGCCGTTCGCAAGAAGATCATGGAAGTTCCCGCGGAAGAATTCACCCTTTGTGCGTGTTTCGCATCGATAAACCGCTCCTTCTCCTCTTCGCATTTCTGAAACCCCTCACCTTTTCGTACTTTTCAAAGTGGGTCTTAAAAACGTGCTCCATCAGGACGGGATCGTTGATCATGATCCCTGGCATGCTGTTCAGAGTAGAAATGATCATCGGCTGGTCGTCGTTCGCCTCAAAGGCCTCTGCGAAGCACGACATTTAGTTCTTCGGGTTGCACCAGATGGCACGAACGGACCACTGAACTTGTCATGCAGGGTATCGAGCTGCGAAACCAAGGTCAAACTGTTTCCGAGGATGGGCAGGTTGCCAGGGTATCTGGTAACAACGTGTGAAGAGCGTGTGTTCGAACGGCATGGGAGGCTTCCCCACATCCGAGGCGCGATCACGACTGTTGGACGATGATCGCTTTCGTTTCCACGATTCTGGTGGACTCATCCCTCAGCTCAGTTTTACCTTTTCAGCTTCTTCTTGTAGATCCACTCGGTGGGCAGCGCCGTGTACTTGAGCATCCGGTACAAGGAGTAGGAGGCCGTCACGACGGCGACGACGGCGCCGACGGCGTGGAGCCGACTGCTGGGACGACGAGCCATTGAGGAAGTGGGCAACCGGGACGCTCAGTTCTGGTTGGTCGTTAGTTCCGTGCCGAGAATTCACCCGTCACGTGGGTGGCTCAGCTTTTCCCCCCACTGATCCACTGTATGACCTAGGGGAAGTTTTGGGGGGGAAAATGGGAGATATCACTTTGCAAGGAGTTTAAAAAAAGCTAGTCAGCAACTTAAACAACTGCGATGTGGTAGTGATGCTTAAGAGAAAAAGAAATGCATGCATGTTTCGCGCGAGTGGGCCGAGTGGCAGTGGCCGCGCAGCGGCGGGTAGGTGAGAATAGCCGAAAAGCCTGGTTAGCAACTGCAGTGGGCAAGGCGACGGCAAGTGCCTCTACCCTGGAAGGACGGGGAATATGGCGACGAGGGTAGTGGAACACTCGTGGCGGACGACACGGAATGCAGAAGACGACCTTGCAGCAGAAGAAGGATGCAGGAGCTGCACCGACTCCAGGAAATAAAATAATTGCCGCTCTGGAGGGAGGGTCGGGGGACGGGATTTCATTTATGTATTTTTTGATAAGGAATGATGAGGTTGCGTGTTTTGGGACCTCAAACTCCAAAATCCGCCCGAGCCGCGGAGCCTGAAGGTCAAAGTGCATCCAAAAACAGTGCCTTTTTCTTTTTTTTTTCTTCTTTTTTTCTTTTCTGCATAGACACGAAAGACAATTTTTGACAATTTTTGCAGGTTTTTGACAATCCCTCGGGCGGCAACAACACAACAACAAAAAAAAAAAAAAAAAAAAAAAAAGGAAACAGGGCTGGCGGCTTTCCCGCAGGCAGGCAAGAGACGAAGAAAAGCAAAAAGCAGCTGAAGCAAGGAAAACTTTCACAGCCGCGATGTCAAAGAGGGGACGTGGGAGAGGCAAGGACTATTCGAAGAGGGGATTTATAAGAAGAGAGATAAACCCCTTTCACGGCTTGAGCAAGTCCATCGACACCGCCACCGCAATATTATCTGTCCGCAAAGCGCGAGCCGGGTGGAACACGGCGAGCAGGTAGACCACGACCGCCATGAGACACGGGTCAAAAATGTACATGAGCGCCTCGATTTTTGCAATCGAGCCGTCAAACCCTTGCCAAAACTCGATGACTCTGAACAGGGAGCGTACAAACACGATCAGCGCGCAGGCCACCTCGACCCAGAACACGCCGATCCAGTGGGCTCTGCCCGGGGTAGCGAGCCCGGCGGCGACGGCGCGGCGGTAAAACACGGCGGCGAGGACGAGGAAGAAGAGGAACGACACGACCTGGATGAAGAGACCCACGATCATGATTTTCACGCCCATGTCGGCCTGCGATGCGTTGGTGTCGGCCGAGACGAGGATGCCAGGACCCGCCGCCCTGCACGACGAACGACAGCACGTCGCAGCCGACAAAGATCCAGGCGATGCGGGTCGGCCGCAGCGGGGAGACGGACGGGTCGACGCCGGCGACGATGTGTTTGAGGATGAGGTAGAGCGTCGCGGCAAAGAAGACGGGGGCGATGACGATCATGGTCTGCTGCCCCGCGTACGGGCCGGTGTCGAACGGGCTTTTTTGCGGCGATGACGCGCGCGGTGAAGCCAAGGACCTCGAGGACGCAGCCGACGATGAGCGGGGTCATGTAGCCGGCCTTGAGGCGAACGGCTTGGACGGTGTGGATGATGAAGGCGATGAAGAAGAGGGCGATGATGATGTAGGCGCCCGGCTTGGAGGGCTCGAAGTGGAAGAGGGATTTGTCCCAGTCGAAGGAGCCGTCGGGGAGGTAGATGGGCTTCATAGTGTGCGAGAGGGTTGGGTGGGGGTGGAAGGAATGATAATGCGATACGAAGAAACTAACTTTGCGAGACCACACTGTCCTTTTATACATGTAATGTAAATAGGCAAATGAGTAGGCTAGACCATGGCAGATCAGGCATTTTTTTTTGGTTTTGGTTTTTTTTTTCTTTCTTTCTTTCTTTCTTTTTTTTTTTTTTTTTTTTTTAGCTGCTCTGCAGCTTGCTGCTCCTGCCTGTTGCGTTAAGTTCCGTCTGTCTCGCGGTTGACCCAAAAAAGAAGAAAAAGGAAAAAGGAAGAAGGTGATGACAGGCGGATCCGTGACGCGCCCCCCATTCCCAATCGGCTCGTTCCGCCTGTCGGTCGGTCTCTGATTGCTTGCTCAGTTGGTTGCACATGGGGGAGGAGCAAGGAGAGAGTAGGGCGGGTCGGTCGGCTTAATTGGACACAGCCCCCCCACTCCAGTTCCGCTTGTGCCAATGTCCCAGGACGGTGGGTTTTGCAGGTGGAGAGGAAGAGAGACAGAGAGAGAGAGAGAGAGAGAGAGAGAGAGAGAGAGAGAGAGAGAGAGAGAGAGAGAGAGGAGAGAGAGAGGAGAGAGAGAGAAGAGAGAGAGAACCAAAGAACCAAAACCAAAACAAAACAAAAAAAAAACATAAAAAGAGGCAGAGGCAGCAACGATCGCACATGGATGGAACGAGAGAGTGGGTGATCGTGCACGTAGAAAGTAAGTTACACTGCCAGCACCTGCGCAATGTTTGGGAGCATGTTTTGGGAGCCGAATCTTAAGAACGAGGAATACTTCAGATCAGAGCGTACTCCGCGCAATCAATCAACTCCAACGAGCATGCACATGGAAGACAGCAACGAACGTAGACGAGAAATGAACTCCTTATCGCTGATCGCCGACGAGAAACTGGTTGAGATAAAAACTCCATCTGTTCGCTGATTGCCGCGTGGCCGCTCCAGGTTTGTCGAGTGTTCCATCCACTCTTCGGACTGACTTTTTGCGTAAAGTGCTCCTCTCGGAAAAAAGAACGCCCAAAGACAGCCAATTCAAAGATAGGATGGTCCATGGACCCATCGATCACCTTCGTGCATTTGTCCAGAGTGTTTTGGTTCGAGCCCGGCTGGCTGGCTGTCCTCAGCAGCAGCTTGTGTCCAGCTCCTAGAGCTTCGCTTGGTTGCCTCGAAGTCTCCCCGTCCGCTTTCCGTTAACCTCCTTCCAGTACGGCGACACGACACCAAGACCGATAAGCGGACGGGTTCTCTCGTGCGCGGTTTGAGAGAGCACCTGAAACCCAAATTACGCGCGATGTCTGTCCGCGGAATGTGCGATGTGTCTGTCCCGCGGCACTGTCTGTCTGTCTGTCTGTCTGCCTGTCTGTCGGTCTCCGTCTGCAATTTCCATTTCCTTACCTTACGACGACGACCGATATGTCCTTGGCCAAGTGGTTTCACCGCGGCCCCGCCGATCAGAGCGCGCCTCCCGCATCGTCCACATCGTCGATATCATCCTCCTCATCATCATCATCATCGTCATCATCATGCTCGCCTGATCCATCATCCGAGCCGTCAGCTGCAATCTTCACTGCCGTCGCCCCCGGCACCGCCGGGCCCCTCGGGCATTCTCAGGCTCTGGGTGCATGGCGTCTAGTGTGGGACCCAACAAAGATCGTCGTGTCTCCCGACGCCGCCGCCCATCTCGCAACGATGGACGAGCTCTTCCTCCGCAACGTCGCCCTCGGCCTGATCGTCACCGCCAAAGTGTGGCCCGTCATCCTCCCCTCTGAGGACGCGGCCCACCCAGAAGCCCGCCACCGCACCATCGGCTTCCTCAAGCGCGCCGTCCACGACCCCGCCGCCCTTCTCGGGCCCCTCGACTACGACCAGCGCTGCGGCGTCGCCGCCTCCGCGCGCGACCTCTGGCTCGCGTGCGACCGCCAGCTCTTCGATGACCCAGCCGAGAAGGCAGACATGCGCGCACTCGCCGAAGCCCTCGCGCTCGTCCTCGAAGACGGCTTCCTCCCGCTCCCGCAAGTCGCCGGCGTCCACGTGTCGTTCTTCCCGAGAGCCTCGTGCCGCGTATTGAGGTTCGCGCCGGATTTTCCGGCGGTGCTCGAGAGGGAGGTGAAGCGGGCTGGCTTCCTCGCCGCCGCAGACGAGGGAGCCGGCGGCCGCGTCGCCCCCGACGAGGCGGCGGAGCTTGGCGAGCTGTTTATCCAGTTTCCGGTGGACGCTACGGGTGCGGCGGACCCTTTCTACTATACATGGGTCGACGCCAGCGACCTGTCGTACCACAACTTTGAGTGCATACTCCCCCTGGACCGTGCACTGAGGCCGGTGGAAACGGCGGGAAGCACGAGCTCGAGGCTTTCGCTGTCCGTGGAAAACGCGAGGCGGCTTCACCCACAAATGGACGTGTTCTCGTGCACGCTTGGCGGCCCCGACCTGCCGCTTTTGTATCGGTTGGACGAGCTTGGACTGTACTTGGAACCGTCCAACGCCGCGCAAAGAGGCGGCAGGAGGCTCGTCTTCAGCTCAACGGCCTTGGCGAACGGCCTCACGAGGGCCATTCGCGACTCGAACTTTTTCGAAGTGATGCTGGGCGGCGACAAGAGGAAAACTGGAAGTGGTCGGCCAAGTAGAAAACCGTACCGGTGGCGACGGGAGCGATCTCCCGACAGGGACTCTGAAAGTGACAGTGATTCGGGGAGTGGAAGCGAAAGCGTCGCTGAAGAAGAAACTGAGCCGCTATCTGATGCCGGTGACGGAGTTGACGAGGCGCCACGCGCCACTTCCCAGTCATGGGTGACCCCGTCTCTCTTCCGCTTTGTCAACTACGTGTTCCGCTTAAACAAATTTGAGCCCTCGGACGAAAGGTTCCGGCTGCATCGCGACACCCCGTACTACGATGGATCACAAAACCATTTGTCGAAATTCACCATGCTCATTTACCTCACCCCAGGTGAGGCATCCTGTGGTGCCCTGAGAATTTTCAAAAGCAACCCCCGCAAGCAATCGGAAACATCAGAGCCTCAAACAGCGGAGCAAGATGTGTGCGTTGTTGGAAACATTGCGTCTGCGCAGTGCATCGTCTTTGACCAGCGGTTGGTGACCTCTCTTCCGTACCATTTATATGCTGACGCTCTTACTCCAGGTACTCGCACGAAGGCGACCCATTTGACAATGGAAGCAAGATATTTCTTCGCACCGAGCTTATCTTTGAGTGCCCGCGAAAACTCCAACACATTCCCCGCATTGGCTCACTGTTCAGCTCGGCCGTTTATCACACAATCGAGAGCGCGTTTGACGACGAGTTTTCAAAGCACGCCCACGAGCTTTACGAACGAGTCAATCGGTCGCACTGGGGGCTTTCTGCGGAAATGGATTCGACCAGCAAAGAGTTCGAGCCGACGCCGATCCTCATCAAGACGTGGAAAGGGTTGACGTTCGCCACGGACGGCTCCAGCTACTGGTTTCCGCTGCCGCCCGACGCTCCAAACGACAACAAGGTCGGAGCACGGCCTTTATCTGATCAGAAAAATGTCGAGCTGCACATCAAATCGTGCGCAACCGTTGTGCTTCTTGATTTCTTCAACGGCAAGCTTTCTCAGAGCGGGGCGGCCTTTCGCAAGGATTGCACAACAACCGTTGAAACTCCGCCAAAGCAAGCGTTATCCGTCTCCCAACTCGACGATTGGGTACTGAGCCGAATCAACAACGAAATGACCGACTCGCGTACTCCCGTCACTCCTGCGTGCGACAGGAAAAAGTGGCTCTTCGGGTGCGAGAGGAGCGAGAGTCCGAAGAAAACAGCTGGCAAACAAGACCCTCGGAGACGGCGAGCAGGTGGACAATGGAGGCGACGACGAAGTCGATTCTTATTTCTCAGACGACGACGACGAAGACGAGGACAGCGACGACGGCAAACCCAAAAGAAAGATGTGCTGCGCGTACCACTACTCCGAACGATTCAAAGCCTGGAGGTGCAACGACACGATCAAGGTCTACCTCACCCGATTCCAGCGCGCCATCGACGCGCTTTCGCGCGCACCCGTCGCGTTGCTCGGCACCGCGCTCAGCGTAGATCCGCGGCTCGCCAAGGTCTGCGGCAGCGCGGTCTTGTTCAACGACGCCGCCGGCGGCGGGGTGTCCAGAGTCAATTTTGCGGCGTGCTGGATGGAGGGCTTTTTCGCGAGCCCTTACGTTGGCGCGAGGGAGGTCGGCTGCGCGGCGGCCGTGGACGGGCTGCCGCCCATGCCGTTCCGGCTCGTCACCGGTGGCGGCGAGGGCGGCGACGGCGGGGGACACTCCCGCGCGGTCCGGTTTCAGGTGGACTTTTTCAAGAACGACTGGGTCGACGACGGCGGCGTTGAGTGGGCGGCCGGGGAGAAGCCCCAGTGGCGGAAGGGCCGGGCTGCGCGCGGCGGCGTGCGAGAGCGGGTTGTCAAGCTGCCGGTGTTTTTGGATGAGTCGGATTATATTTTCGAGTGATGCTTCTGTTATGTTTATGTTTATTTTTACTTTTTTTTTTTTTTTTTTTTTCGGGGAGGGGGCATGCCGTCACCCCACCCTTCGCATTTCTGGTGACCAGCTTTTCGCAACTGTGGCTCCCAACCTGTTCAAGCAGCTGCCAAACCTCGTTCGTCTGCTGGCTCACCACCAGCAGACACATTAGTTGATCCGAAGCTGCGAATCTTCAATTGCATAATTAGTGTGGAGGGAGCACAGCCATGTGGGTTCTCTTGCCTGCAGCAATAACCAAATGTGGAAAAGCATCGGGTCGCCCGCCAGTTTGGTCGTGTATCCGACCCGCGTTCACCAAAAAACTCAGCGCCCAATGCAACGCCCTCCTCCTGTCGCCGCTGGCGCGGTCCGCGTCGGCCAAGTTGCCCCCGCCGCGATCGTCACGTCGTACTCACTCTACCGGCTGCTCAGGTCTACGGTCTTCCCGACTCGCTGTATCTTTGCAGAGGACTAAAGAGGTGAAGGGAGGTGCTGACGTTCCGGGAGGACGGTGGCCGCTTCGTTTGCAGATGCTTAGGTCGCTTCGGAATGCCGAATTCTCATTTTTGCTGATTTCCGCGCCATCCCCCGCCAACCCTACCCCCACCCACGCCGCTACACTCAAAATCCATTTCCCCCGCGACACGCTCAAGGTTTCCCGGATCGCTGCCGATTCTGGGGCCTCTTGTGGCTGCTTTGAAGAGCTTCAACACACTGGTAAGTGCCTTCCGCCCCAGCGAAAAATCCTGTTCCAATGAGGCGGGTGGGGCGGGAATGGAGAGTGGTCACTTTCGTTTTTACACTGCCTTCCCACCAAAAGATGCACCGGAAGCAATAACCCTAACCATGAGCCGGTTGTCTTCACGCCAACGGTGACCGAAGCTCAGCTTATCATTCGCGCTGTGCTCGTGGAGCACATCCCGATCGGCGCCGCCCCGCTGCCGCCTGCGCCGACCCGCACTGCGCTACTGCACTCACCAACTCGACTATGAGGCGCCGAAGATTTTCTTCCAAAGCGAGTCTCGTCCCTGACAGAAATCTTCGTACGCGGTCGTTTCAGACCGAAATCAACACGCTCACGGCGACGGAGCGACCTACGTTTGCAGTGAGCTTTGACCGCACCCAAGTCAACATCCGGCTGCGGTTCGCGTAGCCTTTCTGCAGGCTGATAGAGCCCTTCACACGGCTCGGACGGCAGCTCACGGCGGCGTCAAGCTCGTCAGCGAATTCACCAACGCCGTCGTGTCGCGCCGGCGCCGCGACCACCACCGCGATGCCGCGCCTTCCGTCGCCTCGGAAGCCCGCGACGCAGGACCTGCTGACGCTGCTCGCGCGGATGCAGGACGACGACGGTAGCCCCATCGTTGGCGACCCGCTCGCAAAGATGCTGATGAACTACCTGTTCGCCGGGCGCGACACGACTGGCGTGGCGCTGTCGTGGGTGTTTTTGATGCTCGAGCGGCACCCCCCGCGCTCAGCTCGCGGCTCGTGGAGGAGGTCGACTCCGCGACGGCGGTGCTCGCAGCGGAAGAGACGCTGTCGTATGGCGCGCTTCCGCGGGCTGCCGTACGCGAACGCGGTGATGTGCGAGACGATGCGGTTGTACCCGACCGTGCCCGTCAACATTAAGGAGGCGGTCGCGGAGGACATGTGGCCGAACGGGGTGCGGGTGTGGTTCTCGTCGTTTACTCAGTGCCGGTCCGTCAAGCTGTGAGCGGGATGCGCGCGACTTCCGTCCGGACCGCTGGCTGGAGCTGAAGCACTTGCGGCCTCCGTACATGTACAGTGGGATTACAAATGTTTTCGCGGAAACCTCCAAAATTGAAGTGCTGGTGGGCATATCCGCATAGAACAAACTCTGCCAATTTTCAATGAAACGTTGTGGAACTTCGTACACGCAGTGATAATCAGCAGAGGAGAATGCTGCATTAATCTGGGCATCTGGATATTGCTGGGGCACTAAATATGCGTTTGTTCATGTCAAAAAATGAGAAATGGGGGGAAAACTTTACGACACTTCACAGCCGTGAAGTCAAGTGGTTGAACACTTCTGCAGTGATTTGGTTTCTGCAGTAAATTGGCTGGTTATTGTTTTCCGCAATTCAATAAGATGGCCAAATACACTGTGGCAAATGTAAGTGGCGCTTGAACTGTTTGGGTTAAATCGGGCGAAAATACTTAAATCATGTTTGTAACAATCTGCATTGTTTTACTTCATCAACATCAATTGGAACATTTACAAGACTCTTTCCCGATACAGAACATTCTCTTGAACCAAAAAACTGATAGTACTCAGTCTGAGGTAACGTGATTTGGGATAACTGATTTTCATCCACTTTAGAGCGCCTTGGTTTGCAATCCCTTTGAAGACGGCAGATTGCTCCAAAACTTTTTTCCTGCAAAATTGATAATGCTGAATATATTCTTTCATCAATTCTTTACAACTTGAAGCTGTTGCGGCACCCTTGCAGTGTTTGGTTACTAAAGAGAACAGCGTTGTAATTATTTCCTCAGATTTGAACAGTTCTCTATCTGAACCAGAAAATTAAAGTGACCCAGACGTCGAATGATAGCCGGCTTATAGCAGCACATTGCTCTACTTTTAAGCAAGATGTGTACAAAATTTCATTCGATTCTGTTTTGAATTGACAGACTTTGGGTTGATGGAAATGATCAGGCAAGCAAAAATTTCGGGGGTTGCACGAAAACATTTGCCCCCACTGAACAGCGTGTTCAACGCGGGGCCACTCATGTGCCTGGGGAAGAACTTTGCCGGGGTGGAGATTGTGTTTGTTTTGGTGGAGCTGCTGCGGCGGTTTGAGTTTAAGGTCGAAGATGTTGGGAGGGACGGCTAGCCAAAGACTTACTCTGCAGGGACGCTGTTGATGATCGGAGATGGGGACCTTTTTTCGACTGTCTGTCGGCGTTGAGCGAAATCGGTACTGGAAATTGGAGAAACAATATTTAGAGATGATTGTATTCTTTTGTCCGCGCGCACGCACTCACACACAAAACACACACACACACACATACATACATACAAACACATCAACAGCTTCGACCACTAACAGTCTCCAAAGGCTTAAGACCAGTCACCGTCTCTGAACCGTAGCGAGGAGCTCGCCGCCCTCCATGGTCATCAGCGACGACACGGCATACGTCTTCTTCCCGCCAGGCCCCTTGCCGACGTCCACGACGCCAAACCGGAACCTCCTCAGCAACTCGACCATCACAAACACGACCTCGATCTCGGCAAAGCTCTTGCCCAAGCAAATCCTCGGACCCGAGTTGAACACGTTGTACGCAAACGCCGACGGCACTTTTGCCATCTCCAGCCACCGTTCCGGGCGGAACTCGCGCGCGTCCTCGCCCCAGATGCGCCGGTTGCGCGCGAACGCGTACGACCCCCAGTTGATGACGGTGCCGCGCGGGACAAACAGCCCGTTGGGCAGCACGTCGTCGGCGACCGCCTGCTTCGAGTTGAACGCGACCGGCGGGCAGAGCCGCAGCGTCTCGTGCATCACCGCGTTCGCGTAGGACAAGCTGCGGACGACGTCGTACGAGACGGTCTGCGCGTCGGCGAGGCCCGCGGTCGCCGCGTCGATTTCGGAGACGAGCTTGGCGAGGACGGACGGGTGCCGCGCGAGGAGGAGGAACGTCCAGGTCAGGGTGAGACCGGTCGTGTCGCGCCCGGCGAAGAGGAAGTTGATGAGGTTCGTCGACAGCTCGGCGCGCCCGATCGGGTTGCCCGCCGCGTCGCGCTGCTTCATGAGGTACCCGAGCAGGTCGTGCGACTTTGCAGCGTCCGCGTCGTCGGCGCCGGCGGCGGCGGCGATCGCGAGGCGGCGGTCGATGATGTCGCGGCTAAAGTCGCGGATCACGGCGAGGTCGCTGCGGAACTCGGCGCCAGAGGGGGTGACGAACTCGAGGAGCCGGTGGAACGGGACGACGAAGCGGCGCTGGAAGGTTATCTGGCAGCGGTCGAAGCTGACGGCGAAGGCCGGCTTTTCTTTCTGGGCCAGGCAGCCGATTTCGACCTTCGTTTGGAGTGGGGTTACGATCCGATGTCGGTCAAGGGAGAGTTTCTTACCCCAAACGCGATTTTGCAGAATCCCTCCATTGTAAAACGGAGGAACAAGTCGTTCAGGTTGACCATCGCGCCGCTCTCGGCGGCGGCGTCCATGATTGCTACAAGGTCGCTCATTTTCTCTGCAAACGCGTGCTCGACAAAGTCTTTAAAGTTCTGTGTCGGGGAGAACCAAAGGGTTCAGTCCAGAGGAGCGGTGTTGTGATCTACAACAGAGAGTTTCGAGTCGTCGCAGGCACCCCTTACCTTCACATTGAAGATGTTTGCGGCCAACTTGCGCTGGCTTTTCCACTGCTCGCCGTCAGAATTGAATATGCCATGTGCCAGCAAGTCGTGAAAGATAGATTTAAACTTTGATCCCTGGACACGCCGCGGTCAAAACCAGCATTAGCCCACGAAATAGAAAAACAACGCTTCAGTTGGCCTCGGTTTCGCCAGTCTCCCCCCCTTCACACGGAAAAGGCATCGCTCAAGCAATCCCCTCACCTTCTCGTACTTTTCAAAGTGAGTTTTAAACACGTGCTCCAGTGTGACCGGGTCGTTGATTAACAGCTGCGCCGGCTCAAACATGAACGTTATGCATAGCGGTTCGTTGTCGTTTTCCTCCATCGCGTCTGGTGAGAAATGGATGGTTAGTCGGCGGACGCCGCGGGATTCAGAAAACACAAATCGGGTGGGTGAAGCCGGACTCACCGGTGAAGATGTCGTAAAGGTGTTCGACCCGGGAGACGACCGCGACGGTGTTTCCGACGATGGGGACCGAGCCGGGGAACCTTTTTTTTTTTTTTTTTTTTTTTTTTCGGAGGTAAGAGAGTTGAGCGAAGACAAGAAAAACACCTGAACACCGACGGGAACGGGGAGGATCGAGCCAACCGAGTTGTGGGGGTGGTGGGTGGCACGAGCAGAGGACGGGAGGATAAGTGAAAATGAGAGATGAGAGGGGGGTCATGAGAGAAGGCAGAGGGCGGCGGCGGAGCGTAGTGGGCCTGCGAGGCCGCCACTGTGATGGCTTTGCGCCGGCCGCGGCGACAAGGCCAACGAGAGGAAGCCGGCAAACATTTCTTTCTTCTTCGCGTGAGTGTGTGTGTGTGTGTGTGTGTGTGTGTGTCGGCGGATATGTAATTTCTGATTTTTTGTCTTTCCCAGAATCGCGGGGTGGGATTCTCGCACAGGTCACGAGAAACAACTCCATCTGCTGCTGCTGCTGCTGCTGCTGATTCAGCACGGCTGACTGACTGACTCAGCAGCATTAATTAATACAACACGGAATTGAGCCGATTGCTTTCCTCGCTGATTTGTCAGATGATGTCGCTTTTTTTTCACAAAGTTTGTGCCAGGGGCTTTCGTTTTCCATGAGACAGTTCGACTTCGCTGAAAGAAACTGAACTTGTGACCTTCCCAGAACAACTCAACTCATCCATCCATCCCGCTCAACGACGCCGCGCCACCGACGCGAGCAGCTCACCGCCCTCCATCGCCAGCGTCGCCGACACCGTGTACGTCTTCTTCCCGCCCGGCCCGCTCCCGACGTCGCGCACCCCAAAGCTGAACCGCCTCAGCAACTCGACCATCACAAACACGACCTCGATCTCCGCAAAGCTCTTTCCCAAGCAGACCCTCGGCCCGGCGTTAAACACATTGTACGCGAACGCCGACGGCACCTTCCCGCCCTCCATCCACCGCTCGGGGCGGAACTCGCGCGCGTCGTCCCCCCAGATCGCACGCGACCGCCCCAGCGCGTACGGCCCCCAGTCCAGCGACGTGCCGCGCGGCACAAAGACCCCGTTGGGCAGCACGTCGTTGGCGACCGCCTGCTTCGTGTTGAACGGCACCGGCGGGTACAGCCGCAGCGTCTCGCGCATCACCGCGTTCGCGTAGGGCAGCCCGCGGACGACGCCGTACGAGACCGTCGCGCCGGGCGCCAGGTCCGCCGTCGCGGCGTCGATCTCGGATACGAGCTTGTCGCGGACGGACGGGTGCCGCGCGAGCATCAGGAACGTCCACGTCAGCGTCAGCCCCGTCGTGTCGCGCCCGGCAAACAAGAAATTGATGAGG